>JACGDI010005707.1:1169410-1234048 GCA_014898725.1 Jacaranda copaia
TGTGATTTGCACAAAAGTTTCAATAAGCAGGAACACATATCAAACATCAACAAAAAAAACTATTAGTGATTATAATTTAAAGTGCTTGCAAATATAAAAAGGAATTTCAGTTTTTTACTACTTAAATTAAATAAAAGTAAAATTCAATAGAAATGATTTTCTATAAATATACAATTACTTGACACGATTGGATTTTTATCTCTCATGCTTCATATGTAAATTAATACAACAAACATAGAATACGTAATGATTGAATAAGATATCTTTTTTATTTCTCATATAGTCTTATTACTAGTAGTTCAATTATGATTTTCTTCAATGACACTTGGTACAGCACAATAAACATTTTACTTGTGAGTTGGAACTCAATCGTCTTCCTTTTGGGTTAACATGGGCATTGACTTACACTAGTTGGAAGTAATTAAATTAATTGTGAGAAAACGTGAATACTTTGATAATTAGAGAACCAGTCTTTCTCTCCATATTCACCATAATTGTCAATTGAACTATTTATTGACATATCATATCTAATATTGATATATTGCTTCAACACATGCTGACCTTCATAGCTCTATTGTAAAACAAGGAGAAACATAAGACATTATGTTCCTTCCAATTCCCTCACCAATCTTTGCAATATGAACACATTGAATTTTGTATGCATGTCATGTTCAACAAGTACTAATAGATTTCATGTTCAACATGTGCTAATAATTTTCTACAAATCCATGAATGGATCTTATGATCCCTAACTTCATATATAAAACTAAGGAATGGACATATATGATATGCAAGAGATGATAAAACACAAGATCGCATGTTCTCATTAGTACAAAGCTAAAGTTTTTGTCCATTGCCTTGATTCTTCTAATACAAAAATATTTATATTAGTTGTTCATAAATTTTATTAAACATCGGCACAAATAGAAGGCCTCATCTTCAATTATCCAACCATTAATCTGAGCAACATTTTTTGTAAGTGGCAAAATCTACATCATCCTGCATATTATTTGCTCAATGATAACTCTAAATCTTTCAACCAAACAGAAGCATCCAATAGTATCTTCTTAAATTCATTCGTGTTCCTTTTAAACTCGAGAAACATCATTATTCATAAAAACATATGTGAAGTGGTGAGCAATAGCATATTTTCATAAAGATGCTCGAAACTCTTCGACTCCAACAACATTTGCCTAATCCCAGTGGTAGTATCCTACTAGGAGTGGGCATTGGGTTGGGATTTCTAGGTCTGGGGCAATCAAGTCAAATACTTGGTTGATCTAGACAAAAAATTTTCATCTCGATCTCAACTTGATAATTTATTGGCCATCCATTGAGTACTCGATCTCGGTCCTGAAACATTTTTAGCTTTTAAGGAAAAGAAAATAAACTTAAAGAAAAGAAATTGGAAAAAGGCAGAGTTTGCATGGCAACAAACAACCATAATCATTCGTTGTAAATAAAATCAAATATATAAAGCTCAAATAGAATCTTAATTTTCTTCATTGTATCTTGAGAAAGTTGTTCCTTTGAAAAGAAAAAGACAAGATAGTAACACCGATACAATCATGTAAAATATGAGTTTTTCATGATCGGGATAGGATTCAATCTCGATCCCATCCCTATTGAACTAAATTGGGTATCTGGTATTACTCAAACTTTAGTATCCAAAATATTAAATCTTGATGGGTTGGAATTTAGATCAAGTACACAAAATCCCGAATTCGTCTGTCCACCCCTATTCCCTAGTATATTCATTCGCTTTAGTCTCAATTGATTTACTTTAGTTTGTTAAGTTCATTTTATTTATGCTATGTAGTAATGATTTGTAATGAAAAAAATAATTATAATTTTTTATTATAATTTTTTTTCAATTGCTCGAGTACATATATATAGGATAAAGGATTCTTATTTTTTCATGAGTGATATAAAATGAATTGGGAAAAGATATTTTATTCCAATGATTAAGTGCACCAAATTATTAAAAATTATGGACTAAATTGGAATTAGTTCCAAAACTTTGGGATTGAAGATGCCTTCCTAATCCATCCATATGAGTTGTCCTATAATCGAGGTGATATAGTAAATGCCTATACCTCCATATCGAGTGTACAAGAAAAAGAGTACGAGTTGGCAGAGATGATTCATCACTGAAGTTTAGAGTGTAAAGGTTTAAGCCGTGGAGGTGTAATAAGTTCGAGCTATGGAGATGACTTATCATTAGAGCTAGGTATGGAAAAGAGTCTGAGCTATACCTTGCTGCTAAGGCCATCTAGTAGAGCAAAGACCCAAGCTAAGGATATATATAGAAGAGTCCAGAATTATCAGAACTGATAAGAACTCAACACACACATGTTAGCTAAACTGGCCTTTGATAAGATAGTGATAAGTAGTCGGCTAGATAATAGGAATAGGGGGTAGTTGAGCCCAAAAATTGGAATCTTTTTACATATTTAAGCCATAATGTAATTTAGAAGGACCATCTAATCATTTTCTTTTTATACAAAATGATTAAAGTAATATTTTGAGAAAATTTCTTCTTTTATTGGTGTTGTTTTTGTTTAGCATCAATTAGTGCCATCTGTTAGAACCTTTGAGTTGAGATATGAGAAGATGAGTGAGTTTGGAAAAAAATATAAATGGTGAGATGTTAAGCACACCACAAGTTAAGCAGGTAAGGGTTTTGCCAAAGAGAGGATTGCCTAGCCCGTTGAAAGAGGTGGGGAGAAGACTCCCCTTTGTACCCCTTAATGTGAGACATCTAATGCCTGAATAATGGAGTTTCTTATGTTATGTAGTTAATCTTTTCATTACTGCCTAAAAGCTAGGAGTTAGGCAAGTTATGTTCCCCACTGCACCGCATTTCCTGTGGGCCATGCTATTTGTACTGGGATGCCACCTCTTGGTTTACAGTTCTCTATTCTAGCACCGATACCTTTCCTAATGCCGTTAGTGGTCACCACACCTATATTTGCACCAAGAGTCCCACCAATGCTAATATCTAAGCCATTTGGGGATGTATAGATCCCATTTAGTTCACCACCTTTGGGAAAAAGTCAAGCGACATGTTTCCCTATTATCGTGCTCATTTCAAAGATGGTGGTTGAAGGTACTGTAGTAGTAGGACCTTCCTTTCTCGCAGGTATTAATTTTCTAGAAAAATAGAAACCTTCTATAATGCCTACTATACCTACTCTGAACAAGCCAGATAAGGAACCAAAAATGTATGATTTGCCTAAGAAGATAAGGCTGAGAATCTTAATAAAAGGGTAGGAATATAAGAAAAAGATGTAGCTGAAAGTTAAGTGTCTAAATGCCTTTTCAGACAAAAGGAGAAAAGAAAATTACCAGCTGATGTTGCCGTAGAAATGGAGGGTATGTAAAGGGAATTGAGAGAGATGACAAAGAAAGTAATAGGAGGAGAAAAAGAAGATGTAAAGGTGCCATTCTTTAGGGACTCAATCCTTCTAGACCCATTCCCAGACAACCATAAGTCCTTCTTTATGCAAAAATACACTATAGGGTTTGATCCCGCCGACCACTTATGTGAATTTGAGAACTTAGGCTTGTTGTATCAATTTCAAATGGAGTAAAATGTTGAACTTTCTTAACTACTCTGAGAGAAATAACTCAGAGATGGTTTGGCAATTACCTCCTTGCTCTATACATACCTTTGATGATTTTTTTCGCAAGTTCTTGCATAAATTTACAAGTAATAAGATTACTGTTGAAGTGTCCAAAGCTTGCTTTCTTTCTCACAAGGAAAAAATGAAATGCTAAGAGGTTTTGTTAAAAGATTTACAATGGCTACTTTGGAAGCCCCTTTTGCCACTCTAGAAATGTTAGCCAGTGCTTTTACACAGGCACTCAATTTATTTGTCAAATCTCTAAGCCGAAGGCCAACTAATAACTATGATGAATTCCTATGTTGAATAGAGAAATACATTCATGAAGAAGAGGCATGTGATGCTAAGCAAAAGAAATTGGTAGAGAAAGAGAAATGCAAAGAAAAGAAAGAAGATGGTAATATGGAAAATCGATCTAAGCAAGATAAAAGAGCTTGACCAGCCAATGTTCCATAGCCACGGATGTGAAATTCACCTCAACCATAGGTAGCCCACTTTGCTCCCATATTTGATTATTGCATATCTTTAAGAATGCTAAGAGAACAAGTGCTACAAGCTATTGAGCATAGGAACCTATTACAGTGGCCACGTTTCACTAATGAGGAACCTTAATGGCCCATGTCAAATAAATACTATAGATTCCATAATGAGTGCAGACATGTAATAGAAGAATGTGAACATTTGATGAATGAATTGGAAGAGTTAGTAAAAGGTAGATATTTGGGAGAACTCCTGCAAGTTCCTGCAAATGTTAAAGGTAGCCAACCTACTAAAACTGAGTATAGGGAGCAAACTAGAGAAAAGGAGAATAAAAAAACCCTTAAATTAAAGGAGTAATCCATATGATCTTAGGAGGACCTACAAAGAGAGATACTTATTGAGCTTGGAGGGCTCAAGCGTAGGCTCTAATTCATTAAAGAATAGAGAGGTAGCAGTGATCAATGTAAAGGATCGTATGCTGGTGATTCAATTTGGGCCCAAAGACCTCATAGTAGTACAATTACCTCACCAAAACACTTTAGTTATCATAGCTTCCATAGATAACTATGAGGTAGCGTGGATTTTTGTAGATAGAGAGAGCTCAGTTGATATCTTGTTTTCAACTGCTTTCTAGCAAATGAAGCTTGGCAACACTACCTTAGAGCCAGTAGAAATATCACTATTCAGTTTCATAGAGAAAGCAGTGTGACCTTTAGGATAGATCACTTAGCCTGTCCCTTGGGCTTGGGGATGATGCTAAAATGTATATGGTGAAATTCCTAATTGTTGATGCTCTATCTACCTATAACGTTATATTTGGTAGGCTTATATTGCAACTCTTCTAAGTAATAGCTTTACCCTATTATATGAAGCTCAAATATGTGGTTGGCAATTTAGTTGGAGAAGTAGTAGGAGATCAATGCTTGTCAAAAAAGTATTATGTGGAAGTAGTAGGAAAGAAGACCGAAAGTTAAGAGAAGTGGTTTACTAGCAAAGGCACGGAAATTCTAGTGCACTCAGAGCAATTGCACTATAGGATTGTCTTAAACCTGATAGGGAGCTCATGACCATAAAGCTAATGCGAAGGGATCTAGGGAAGTCTACTAGATTAGGAGCATATCTTGACAAAGAGCAATAACTCTACTCACTTAAGTACTTAGGGATTATGTGGATATATTTGCCTTCTCGGTAAGGGACCTAATTAGGATTGATCCAAGTACAATCGTACATAAGCTCAACATAAATCCTTTTGTTAAATCGGTAAAAGGAAAAAAAGGACTTAAGACTAGATAAGGATCTTATCATACAGAGAAGATCGAAGAGCTGTCGGATGTGAGGCACATAGTGGAGATCCAATACCCATAGTAGATATCCAATGTGGTCCTAGTCCCTAAACATACTGATAAGTGAAGGATATGTATAGACTTCAGGGATCTAAATTGAGCTTGCCCTAAAGACCACTATCTATTGTTGCGAATTGACCAACTAGTAGAATCTTCATAGGATTGTGTGCTGCTTAATATGATGGATGCATAGCAAAGGTACCACTAGATCTCTTTTTGGACTAAAAAATACTTATGCCACTTATTGGCGGCTGGTAGATTGGATGTTCAAGAATTAGACTGGGAGAAATATGAAAATTTATATGGATGATATGATGGTGAAAAGTGCTTGTCAAGCTAACCATGCATAAGATTTGAGGGAGACTCTTGAAACATTGAGAATGTGCAGTATGAAACTCAACCTTAATAAGTATGCTTTAGGAGAAACAAAGGGAAGTTCTTGGGATACCTCATGATTAAGAGGGGTATAGAGGCTATTCTAGAGAAAAAACCAAGCTATCTTAGACATGAGGCTGCCTTTAAATCTCTAAGAAGTCCATAAGCTTAATAGGGGGATTGTAGCTTTGAACAAGTTTATATCTTAAGCCGTTAATAAGAGCTTGCGTTTTTTGGAATATTTAGGAAAGCAAAAAAATTTCAATGGGGAAAAGAAGCGCATAAAGATTTTGAGGAGTTCAAAGCAAACCTAATTGTGCTGCTATTGTTAACTAAGTCTCTACTTGGTAAGACTCTCCTTTTGTATTTAGCAATTTCTAAATAGGTTATAAGCTTAATTTTAGTGAAAGAGAAAAGATCTAGCAAAAGGCCTATCCGCTATTGAGCAAATTATTGCATGCTGTCAAGCTACTATATCCTGGGATAAAAAAGCTAGCTTTGGCATTGGTGGTTACTGCTAGGAGATTGAGGCCGTATTTTCTATCACATACCATTGTGGTCAGAACTAACTAGCCACTTTAACAAACGTTGGGAAAGATAGATGTTGTAGGGAGGCCGGTCAAGTGGTTGGTAGAATAGGGATAGTACACCATCCAATATGCTTCTATAAAACCTATCAAGGCACACACTTTGGCAGACTTCATTGTGGATGCCATCTTACCTCAAAAGGAGGCAAATATATGGTCAGTATATGTGGACGATTCTTCATATGTGAATGGCTGTAGAGTATGAATCATCTTGATTAGTCCAAAAGGAGATAAGTTAGAGTACGCCATCAAATTTCATTCAAGAGCTTCCAATAATAAGTTTAAATGCATAGCTTTGATTGAGGATATCAAAATGCCCATTAAAGGAAAAGCTGGGTGAGTTTAGGTATATAATGATTCCCAATTGGTAGTAAAGCAGACAACAAGATAATATGAGGCAAAAAAGTAGCCCATAGATCAATATCTTCAACAGGTGGTAGAGCTAAAAGATAAACTAATCAAGTTGTCAATCATTTAGGTGCTTAGAGAGGAAAATACTTGAGCCAATTTCTTGGTAATGATCGCGAGTTCTTTTGGAGAATCTGGAACCCATTCTGTGATGATCTATGAATTAGATAAGAAAGGTGTAGAAGCTGATGTCTTTACCATAAAGGAGGGGGTAGACTGGAGAGCACCCATTTGCCAGTATCTTAGAAAGGAGATTGGGAATGCTGACCTTAAACTCAAAATTAAGGCATCTCAGTTTACCCTCTTAAATAGATTGCTCTATAAGAAGGTTTTTTCCTAGCTATTATTACGATGTCTATCGCCCTAAAAAGATAAGTATATCTTTAGGGAAATACATGAGGAGTGTTATGGGAATCACCTTGAAGAAATAGCATTAATAAGCAAGGTTGTTAGAATAGGGTATTTATGGCTTACTATTAGAGCCAATCTAGAGCATTAGTATAAATGTGTGAAAGATGTCAAAAGAATGCCCAAGTTTATCACACACCTATCGAGCCCTAGCATACCATGAGCTCTCCATGTCTATTTGCAAAGTGGGGGATGGACATTGTTGGGCCATTTCTGATAGCCATAGGTCAAAAGAAGTTCTTATTAGTAACAAGAGGGTAGCAGCAGAAGCATTAGCTAGGATCAGTGAAAGGGAAGTCCTGAAATTCTTGTGAAAAAATATAGTATGTCGATATGGAATTTCTCACAAGCTTGTATCGGATAACAGAAGGAAATTTCAAGAAAGCAAGATAAAAGTTTAGTGTGAGTAGATAAAGATATCTCAAAGATTCAATTTAGTAGCTCATCCACAAATGAATGGATTAGCTAAAGTTACCAATTGCACTCTATTATAGATCTTGAAGGCAAGGTTAGATCGCGTTGGGGGTAATTGGGTGGAAGAGCTGCCTAGTGTGCTATAGGCTTACCAAACCTCCATAAAGATCCATAGGAGAAACACCTTTTAGCATAGTTTATGGAATAGATGTTGTGATCCTAACAGAGATTGGTATTGAGTCTCATATGATCTTATCTTATAATGAAAAAAGTAATGAAGAGCTGATCCGAAACCAATTGAACTTGATCAAGGAGAAAAAGAAGAATACCTACCTTTGGATAGCTAGATTCAAGAAAAAGATGCAAATGGAATTCAATAAGAGGGTTAAGCATAGAACATTGCAAGTGGGAGACTTAGTATTACGAAGAGCTAATACGTGTGGAAACATTGGAAACCTTGATCAAAACTGGAAAGGTCCATATAGAGCCATCAAAGTAATACCCGAAGGAGCATATAAGCTAGAGAAACTCGAAGGACACAAATTAGGTTGGCCCTAAAACATTCAAAATTTAAGGCATTTTTACATGTAAATGTTGTTATTTTATTTTACCTCTTTTCATCATCGTTTATTTCATTGATGTCCATCCAAAAGCTTAGTTTCATTATCATTCATGTTATTGATGTCTATTCATAGGCTTAGTTCTATATGATCATATCACATTGTCATCTTTGATTATTAGAAATGCATTTCTTGTTACTAGGTAAGCTTGATATCTTTTGAAAGCTCCAATAAGCTCTGTAAGAAGAAACTCCAATGAGTTTAAAAGTTCCAATAAGCTCTACAATAAGAAACTCCAATGAGCTTTGCAAAAAGAAACTCCTATGAGTCTGAAAGATCCAATGAGCTTGGTAAAGAAAAGATTAATGAGTTTGAAAAACAAGCACTGCATTATTAACCTTAGGAGTGAAACATCTTCGTGATCGCAGCCAGTATGAAAAAGCTCAAATTTTCTTAGTAATCTCAAACATAGGAGTGGTTGCCTCAGTTTTTGCTCAATCCACCTCTTACTCATCCTCTGAATTAGGGAGGTTTTGGAGGCCAAGCATCTTATCTACAACAATTTGAGTGTTGCCTATCTCAACAACACCTTGTGCCTCTAGATTAGCAATGCACACATCAATGCCATAGTTGTAATATTTCATAGCGTTTTAGGCTAAGTCCTACCTGTACTCTGAGTTCTTTGCAAATGAGATGCCAAAATGCTTCTAAGCATTGTTTTCCTTCCTTAGTAGCATGAAAGACTTCAAGAAAGGAATCTCAACCTTCCGTACGAACTTTCTCTCTAGCATTCTCCAAATCCCCCTCATGAGATTCCATTAGTTCGGCCACTTTCACCTCTACCTAAGACAGAGTTACCACTGTTGCATTATCCTTTCCTTGCAAAGTGGCCAGTTGCTCTTTCAACTCTTGGAACCTCTCAATTAGCTTACTCTACTCACTTTCCTACCAAGCTAAAAGCTATTTAGCCATGATGCTAGTTTACAAAAGAAATGGGCAATGAGAAATAAAAACTAGAATATAAGGAAGAATTTGTAAACAAGATGCCTTACTCTAGATAGGTAACAACAAATTAAGCTCAGAGATCTTCAAAGGGCATGCCATCCACTTTTTGGCGATTAGAGTTGCTTGCCAAACCCCTAAGAAAATCCTTGCCCAAGGAAAAGGAAACATCTGATAGAATCGAGCTGCTAGCCATCAAGTAAGTATTAAGACAACTCATTTTAAGTTGTAGGGAGCTCAGCTTTTTTAGAACTTGCTCCGGCTCGACTGGCATAGAGATCACCCCAAGCATAGAGGGAGCAGCTTGTTTAGGAAGGGGAGCATCTTGGGTTGAAAGAGATAGATGTTTAGAAAAAGAGTTGGCTCTACTACTTCGCTTAATAGGTTGATTATTCTTAGTTTTACCTAATTATTGCTCAATTACTGCAGCCCAAAGAAAAGCTTTCTTTGGCATTTGATCTGCCAAAAGAAAAGTCAATGTGTAATTTAGCATCTTAAATATAAAATAAGGTAGTTGAGAAAAAATACCAAATGGCCTTGAGAGCTCTTCAGCTTTAGGACAAATTGCAAAGTGATATAAGAATCTTTTCTCTTCTAAATAAAATAATTGCATTTTCACATTATTTAGCCTATCTAATAGTGGTTGCAAACCTACAGGTAGGTCGTGATGGCGAGAAGAGCTGGGATTAGGTGATTCTTCCATCCAACTGGTAGGAAAACTGCAAGGTTTAGGAGAAGATATAAAAAAATAGTTTTCTTTGCACTGCTTCACCGAGGTAGGATATTTAGAAAGAAATTTCACGTCTTCTTAGGAGGTTATGTACAAAAAGCCCCTTCCTTGAGCTTTAGGAAAAAAGAGAAAATGAAATAAAAAAGTTGTAAGCTCTATTTGGAGATATCGGCAATGTATAAGAAAACTTATCATCAATTTAAATGAATTAGGTGTGCATTGGTTAAGAGGAATACCCAAACCCATAGAAATCAGAACTAGTAATTTTTGAATGGGGAATCATAATCTATCACATAATTGCTTGGGGTAAAAGCTCAGAAACCTCGCTGGAGGTAAATAAGGGCAATCAGAAGAATGCAGTATTAATATTTAGTATTTTGAAAACCATCTTCTCACAAAGTCTAACACCTTTATTATGGGTCATTTAGGAGTGATAAATCTCATAAGGAGCTAAGTTTGAACTAGACTCAGCCATTTCCTTCTCGATTTCACTCAAAACCTTAGAGGGCCAACTTAAAACTGAATTAAAATTTCTGAAGAACTAGAATTCTGAGGCATGAACTCTTACACAAAAAGATGAACAAAATATTAGAAATGGATCTACTTCTATGAAACTAGTAGGTTTCAAGAAGGGGAAAGCACATATAGAAAGAGGATGAAATACTAAAGAGAAGAATTACAAATACATAAGCAAAGATTGGAATTAGGAAAACTTGGTTTCATCTACGAATTTGGATGAAGCCTTGTGAAGGTAGGAGAAACACTACCAAGGAAAGGGGAAATTAGAATTGAATGGTGTGGGGAAGGTTTTTTTAATTGAAGAGGGGTTTATATAGCAAAATAGGGAAAGACTAAGAGGTGATCATGATCGTACAAGTGGCACATAGATAGGCAAAGGTATCAATGAGGATGGAAAATTGAAAGATCATTATCACCTAGGGAAGAGTAAAAGCTACCACATTTATTATTCGTGTCATCATGTCTTTTGAGCAATAGGATTCATGGATGAGGATTTGAAAATGGCGCTGAATAGCTCAGCTTTTCTTCCAAGTATTAATTTTGGGCATAGAGCAGCTTAGTCATATACTTATGCTAAGAGACAAGTAAACAAGCTCAATTTTCCTTTCCAGCATCAAATTAATATCATAATCAGTTCGATCATCCATCCATAATGAGAAATTGCAGATTGACTTCATCATCTACACAATTTATCTCGATATAAGCCATCTCACATTGAAATTTAAAAATACTTTTTAGATTGAAAGGGGAGAGTGATGAAGCCTTCTTAATCATCTATACAAGCTAACTTGTAATGAAAGTGGTTTAGTGAATGCTTATACCTCCTTATCTAGCGTGCAAGAAAGAGAGTACGAGCTGGCAGAGATGATACATTACTGAAATCAGGAGTGAAAAAGTTTGAGCTATGGAGGTGTAAAAGGTCCGACTTATAGAGATGACTTTTCATTGGAGCTAGGGATGGAAAAGAGTGCTAGCTATACCTTGCTACTAAGGCCAACTAGTAGAGCAAAGAACCAAGCTAAGGATGCATGAAGAAGAGTCCAGAATTATTGGAATCAATGAGATGTCAACACACATCTGTCAACTAAACTGGCCTTTGATAAGATAGTGATATGTAGTCAACTAGGTAATGAGAATAGGGGGTAGTTGAACCTAGAACATGAGATCTTTTACATATGTAACACATAATATAATTCAGAAGGACCATCTGATCATTTTCTTTTTGTACAAAAAAGATTAAAGCAATTTTCTAAGTGAATTTCTTCTTTTATTGGTGTTATTTTTTTTTTCAACATTAGGGATGATTTTATTTTGCTTAAATAGATAAAGTTACTTTAAGAGTATTTTAATCAAGGTGAACTTTTCCAAAATTATCACCTAAAAATTACTTATGGGATGAAATGTAAGAAAATCAACTATAAGAACTATTTTATTGATGGGGTGAAATTTTGGGGATGACAATAAATTTTACCTTATTTAGATTTTGGTTCATGCACAAGAGTGGAAAACTAAGCCCTCGTTTGGATTAATTTTTATTTTTAATTTTCAACATTTTCAAATTGGTAAAAATTAGTTATGAGACGATATGTGAAAATAAAAATGTGTTTGGATGAAATATTTGGAAACATAATGATTATATTAGAAATGTAATAATTATATTAGTTTTAATAGGTTTTAGGTGGAGAGAGATAAAAATAATAGAGTAGAAAAAGAAGATATATAGGTTATTGGGAGAAAATATATAAATTATTAGAGAATATATTTTAAAATAAAAATAATGTTAGATAAAAATAAATAAAAAGTAATGTATTTTATTTTTAAAATAGTAAAATATGTGAAAATGTGGTCTGAAAATGAATACAAACGAGCCCTAAAAATAAAGAGTTAAAATAGGAAATGAGGAAGCTGAATAGGTCCTGAGGCGCCGTCGTTTTGTCGGTGATTGATCAGAAGTTACGAGCCAGGAGTACGAACCATCTCTTCTAGGGTTCATGCTCTTAAAGAACCCCCTAGAAACAAACAAGCAATCAAATCTATTAAAAATCGAAATTAATTTCCCTATTTTGATATGGCTTGGAGGCAAATCCTTGAGTGGAGTAGAAGATTATCCTTAGTCTCAGCCCATTTAAATCCTGTATCTGGGTCTGCAAAATTCTCCACCAAATCGAGTCATTATCTTGGTAAGAATTTATAGGGTGATCCTCTCATTTCTCATTTTCCTAATTTTTTAATATCTCTATTTGAAGGTGCTTTTTATGGAAATTAACAAAATGTATTGTGATTATTTTGATTGACAACGCAGTCAAAGTTGGGATACCGGAGTTCTTGAATGGAGTGGGGAAAGGATTGGAGAATCATGTGGAAAAGCTGGAATCTGAGATTGGAGACTTGCGGAAGCTTCTCGTCACTCGAACCATTAGGCTCAAGAGACTCGGCATCCCCTGCAAAGATGTAAGAAAAGCCATTTTTTATATGCTTGGTGGGCGGGCGGTAGATATGGATGACTTTAGAAAGATATTTGATTGAAAAATTAGGGAGGTGATGGGTGTTCTATTCTTACTTGGTATGGAACTTTGGTTTTAATACGAATTTTCGCAAATGACCAGTTATGATGACTGACAATTACAGTTGTTTTTGGTTTGTAATTGGTTTTGTCACAATATCAGATGTCTTTGGATAATTTCTAGAAATGCCTGTTGCATGAACTTGGTGAAAACAAATAAAAAAGAAAGAAAATGTTTTGGAGAAAACAATATGATCTTCATTTATCTAGAATATTTGTCCCTGTAATCGTCTGAATTATGATATGATACTTTATTCGAATTTCTTTTGAGGGAGTGCACTATTGATTAAATGGCATTTCATTGTTTCTTTCTTTTTGGATATTCTGAATCCTTAATGTACTGGCGTGGGCTCTTCAATTTTTGAGAGTTTCTTTGACATTGTTGGTATAGTTTTCTTGAATGTTTCCGTTGTGCTCAATGAACCTTGTTTTTATTTCTTCTGTTGTGTTTGAAGTATTATTGCTTCTAGTGGAGAAACACGTCATTTTCATTGGCATGCTAATTAAACTGTAAAACTAACACCTCAGACAATATGGCTTCAAAGTTCTGGAAACTTGAATATGAAGTAATTTGGAATTACAAGGTCCTGATTGAAAATTATCCTGTGAGCCATTTGGTTTTGTTCCTTTTAAGCTGTATGAAGTTTCAGTTGATCATCTAATGAGGTGGTTACTGGTTCTTCTCATTGTGCTTTAGGTGATGTCATATTCATGTATAAAAAGTTCAGTCTTCTTTGTAACATAGTAACCAAAATCAATAAATCCAAATTGAATCAAGTTATTGATTTAGGTGCAAACAAGTCTTTGAATAATGTCACTTTGGTCTGATAATAAAAGAAAATTATTTTTCAGGCTTTGTAATTGTTATTTCGAAGTTATGATTTCTATTAAATAGAGATGAAAACCTGCATTTTCCATTTGCATTATGGCTGCATGAACAGGTTAGCAGTATTAAGTTCTTGGAAAGCTCCTCTCAGCATGATCTACAATGTGTCCTACATGAGCTGGTTCTAATTCCCCTAAAATTTTATAATATGTTTGTTGACATTGACTCGATAAATGATTTTCTTGGTTTCTAGTCCACAAAACACTGGTTTTCTATCCCCACAAACCCTTAATTAGAGAAACAGCAGTCTTTACTTCATTTGATATTTGTCTTGGATGAACAATATACCTAAGATGACACGAACAAAGTGGATTTCATTTATGAATCAATAGTTCTAAGTTTGGTGCTTTCGATGCTTAATCCTCCCTAGTGGTGAGTCGCTAATGCATCATAAAGAATGATTAGATTATGAGGGAAAGTGCTGATCTTTACGCACATTGCCTAATGTTAATAGGTAAAAATAAATGTGGATGACTTTGGAGAAATGTGAAAGTAAAACACTTGCTATTTACCAACTAAGCCTAATGAACCTCTAAGGAATATTCCTGAGTAGATTGCTTTCTGAACAGTGATTATTCAGGCATAAAGCCGAAGCAAATTTTTAAGCGAGAGGAACATAAAGCTGAACAAGATAGAAGATAAACATGGATGAATTCTATGCATATCATCCATTGCCTTGTGTCGTTATTGTTAATATTATCATTTTCATCTGTGATTGGTGGGTTAGATGCTGGGGGTGGATGGAGGAAACCACCAGCAAGAAAATTCTTGCCAAACCTATTCACAATTTCTGCTCTTCATCATGTTTATGTATTTATTTCAATTTCTTAAACTTTAATGCTAATTATCTGTGCCTTTAATGCCTCAAACCTTGGTCTATCACCTCAGTTTTCAGAAAACAATTGATAATAATTTTTTGGATTTGTAAATACTGTCTTATACATAGGTGCTTGAGCTTGACCACGTGATGTGCTACCAATTTTTGGAACTTGATCGGCCCATCATACCTCCAACCACAACATAAGCTATTTAATGTTCAATAAACTCGTAGATTCTCAATATGTTACGAGTTTCTTTTGTTTTTGCAGAGAAAGCTGATATTGAAGTATGCCCACAAGTACAGGCTTGGACTATGGAGGCCTAGTGCTGAGAAAGTAAAATCTTGATGAGGCAGTGCTGCTATTTAAATTGTGCTGGGAAATGGTCATCCGCTTGCAGATGGTTAGTTACAAGGACTTTTTGGTTCTTGTATTCTGAAACTCATTTTAGGGTGTAGGATTTAGGTTCTACAGTTTAAGGTCAAGGTCTTCTCCAGTGAAGCGGACTTCTGTTCTCCTTATTCTGAATAATTAGCATCAGACCGCTCAACTTAAAACATCGTTTGTGCATAGTTTAGAATGAGACATTAATCACCACCTGGCCCTCGTTAACATTTCAACACAATCATTACGTTCTCTTCTATTTCAACACAATCATTGGGTCAAGGATCATTTGATGATGATCTCCAAATTTGCCATCACCAACATACTATGAGAATTTACATTTCATATTCAGCCCAACAACTCTGCAACCAGCAAAATAGGTATCCAAAACGGTAGCGCTATAAATTGCTAATTTTTTTTATCTAATATGCAACATTTCTCATCCCCATCAAGACAATTGGTATCTGTTAATTAATAGAAAGCCTACTCCTAAAGGAAAGTCATATTAATAACCAAATTTGATGGAATGCATAAATATTCAGAGGGGATGCTGAAAAATATGCGCAAAAACTTAGCAGATCAGCCTGAGTGTGACAATGTCCCCAGGATCATACTCATGGGAAACATATTATATGCAAATATAAAAGAAAAATAAAAGCTTAGGTCATGGTAATCAACCGCAGGCATCAGAAGCTTTTCAAACCCCTGGAATATCATCTCTAATTCAGACATGGACGCCCACTTTACAAAAAGAACAAGAAATTAGTTCCCCGGAGATTCATCCTCCCATGTACAACAGACGACCTTTTTCATTAATGGAAGCTTTAATGCTATGTCATGAGATCAATGCAGCTGCAAGAGAGAGAAAAAACATCATCAGTATATATATGTGTATCAAGCTTTCTCAAATTACAAAACGTTGGCAGCACCCACATGCTGGATGATTTTAATTTACAGTGCAGAATTTGTTTATGGAAACTAGGTATATATGGATACATCTGGAAAAGTAAAGATGGTGAACTAGATAAACTTCCAAATTAAGAACTAATGAAAAACCATTAGCTGCTCAACATAACACCCAACGAGATACATGTAGTTTGCAGCTAAATTATTGCTAACGGTTGTTCCTCCAGTGAGTAGGCACAGAAAGAAATGCTATGTTAGTATCAGAAGGAATGTTTCCTCATTGAATGAAATTATGCATCATGTTCAGAAAAACTGAAGATCCATGCCATCCATCAACTGCACTATCAGACAGAGGCAGACTAATTGTGATTACTATTAGATAACAAAAGCAGTTTTACACAAGCAGCATTTTAGAGGAGATGGCATGCTCTTAGTGAAATTGGGGCCGAATGAGTTTACTGCTAGTAACCATATTATGGTTAAAAAGGAAACATCACAAAACAGTACGTAAGGAGGAAAAAGGGAAAATGAATATAGCTGCTGAGAAAATTGGGAAATTGCTTGCAGCAACCCAGCAAATCAGGAATTAAGCTTGGTTATGTGATTGATTCAGAAAGAAGCATTTGGAAATGAAGGGTGAAGTCATGAAAGTGAACAATCCTAATTCCTGAGAATTCTAGCAAGATTAGTGAATGAAGTGAACACAAGGGATGCCGCAGTAGACATCTTGCAAATGGCAAACAAAATGAGCTCACAGCGATGCACAAGCATCATGCACTGCAGAAGTTCCAATGAAGTATAAGTCACTTAAATACCTTGGTCATATAGAAATAGATGCAATCCAGAACTACTGCAATCCTTATGGTACCTAATATCCCCAAAACCTATTCAGATGCCGTTAGTCCCAGAAGATATCTATCAATCTTCCATAATCAATAATCATGCTATTTGGACATAAAATATTTGAAGGTTAAAGAAAAATTATCAGGACTTTACTTGTAAAGTTGGTGAGGCATCACTATTGGCATCACATTCGTGAACCCAGGAGGCCTGAAAATTCAGAAATGGAAAATCATATTATGCCAGAATATTTTACCAGAGAGTAACCAAAGAAATCAGGAAAAATGGCTGCACGACTGCATAACATTCCCTCTAATATACGAAAACTGCGCTCATCTTCCAATTAGATATTACCACATCATGTTAAAGTTTACCACCTCTTCCATTACCAAATAGAAATTATTTTGATAGTTTGCAGCTTTTATCAGCAAGAAATAAGCCAAGGTTAACATTAAGTAACAACATATAAGAAAACTTGCAGCTGTCATGGCTCCAAGAACAATTGTTTACCCCCAAATGACAGCATCTACAATACTGGAACTGTGAACCACTCTTATTACAAATGTAAGATTAATTATATTTCTCTCCATGCATATAGGTGAGAGACTAGATTTGTTCATCCATTAATTCGGACAGCTCACATGTGACATGTGAGCTACTTTGCATGTTGCCCATATCAATCATATTACAATACAATTCAGAATTCTCTGATCATGATATTACCAACCCAATTTTATCCCTCCCAAGTACATAAGCTAGTTGTTTTTGTTTCTTTTGCATTTAGAACACAATTTAATTGGTCAAGTGAAGATTGGTGGGAATAGCTAAACTGGAATAAGAGAATATCTGTTAATATCATCATAGCTTAGCATAGCAAGGGAAAAAAAACTGAAAGAATTTTTACCAATAAAAGATGAAATCATTAGGAAGATGCTATTATTTTGATATTCACTAAAATTTGGTAAATAATTCTCCTAACTTCTAAAATACGTTAATTGGAATCAACAGGTTTAGTACTATGAAATGAGCAAGCCACCACCAAGATTTACTCAACTCATCTTTTCCAGCCATGGTCCTGGTTATTAAAGATGAAGACACAAGGTATTTCATTCCTTGAACCTTGTGTATGCTTGTTATCAGTTATTGAAGATGAAGTCACAAAGATATTACATTCCTTGAACTCCGATGTCTTGTTATCAGCTGTGTATGTTTTTACTGTAAATTACAATAAGAACTTTATAAGTTCTAAGAGAGACAAAGTTGATTCATGGTAAGCATCCAAGCTCCTATGCAAAAGTTCACATGGATTTTCCTCAATTAGCCTTATAAATGCTTGGTGAGTCTGGAATTGTCAAATATGTTCTCCTCAATTAGCATTTAGCTTTATAAATGCTGATGTTGTTTTGATCTATTATATGTTGGTTGTTCTGGTGTGTAGTGGCTAAGCAGTTAATGGCCTATTGATCCCTTTGATGCTTCTTAGAGGTAAAGGACGCTAATGAATGAATTACATTCGAACGCAAAGCACATTTTAAGGCAGAAAGACTGAGTGCAGATTCAAGACAATTACAAGAATGAAATAACTTTGGGGTTTCTGAGACCTGCATGTCAGTAATCAGAGATTTCCACAAGGATATGATTGGATATTAACAATAAAAGCTAAGAGCGTGAGCATTCAAATTGCAGGATATTACCTTGAAAGATGATCACCAGAAAGAAGATTATGGTCACCAAACAGGCAAAAAGATTACTATTCAATGATGATGCCTTCTCCTTTTTTACTTTCTTCAAGGTCCTGATTCTTACCATCTTTTTACGTTTCAAGTTCAGCTCAGTGATTTCCTTCAGCAGCTTCATATCAGAAGCATCCAATGAGGGACCTCTGGGAGGACGAGGAGGCTTTGAAGGCTTCACAGAATTATGCTTCTTAGGCTTTTCCTTATCCATTTTCTTATGCACAAAATTTATCATCTCTTCCCTAAACTTTCCCAACTGCTCCTCATTCTTGGCAGAAATCTCATCAGAAATTATAAATTTGTCATATGAACATGAACAATCCCCACCTTTTGCAGATTCACATAGTGACTCTGGACTCATAAACCCACTCCTTATCTTACTCAAGAGAATCTTCGAATTCTCGCAACTCAAACCCTGGCTTTTGCTTCCGTCTTCCTCACTAGTGCCCCCGCTCTCCAAGTCAATGTCTATATCTAAATCACTCCCGCTCAAATCTACTTGAGCCATGCTCCCCCTATATAAAGTTAACAGAGCTACAACAGTTAATTTATAAAGTTATCCTCAACAGCAAAAACCCATAGCTTTTCCCATTATCTAAAAATTTAAGCTTACACGACTACTACAGTTTACAGCCAATAGATAAAGTTATCCTCAACAGCAAAAACTCAGGGCTTTCACATTATCTCAAAATTTAAGCTAATGGGACTAGAACAGCTAGCACATAAAGTCATCTTGAGTGGCAAAACCTCATAGCTTTCACATTATCTCAAAGTTCCACATGGTTTCCACAATCCAACCTTTGGACTTGATGTTCTGTCCCCAAGAGAACAAATACAGTAACAGAGATCAGTGTACGCTAAGAGTGCCGAATAACAAAACCCATATTCCAAACCAAAATTGCCATAAAAAATTATTATATATAAAGAAAATTAAGCATCTGGCACCAAGAAAGTCAAAAAGCAAAAAAAAAAAGGAAAATTATTTATTAGCTTCTATTTCACTTTCTAAAAAACAACAAATAAATTCCACTTTTTCAATTACAATCTAGCTTCAAACTTTTACTTCATAATTTCAATAACTCATTTCTATATTTTACCAGAGACCGAATTGCGAACATAAGAGAACGCGAAGGAAAAATTGAATTTAGCAAACAAAGAAAGGGCTTTGAACAAAAATGCAGATTAAATATAACATAAATCGAGAATGTAAACCCATGTGTCAGTATAAGATTCTTCAAACAAACAAATACGCAAACGCAAATCCATGAAAGGCTAGTGTTTTTGTGCGTGAATTTTTGTTGGGGGAAAAAGGGGCAAAAATAAAAAAAGAGCAAGAGGATTAACATACAAGTGATTTCTGACGCCAGCATACGGGAGCAGGAACGGGAGGAACATTCGAAGGTATTATGTTAGCACTTTGATCTGGTCTATGGTCTTCGTAGAATATTAGTGCTTGTTTGCTTAATAAGATTGTGCATGGTGTATAATTTAATGTAATTGAATGTTTGATTAGTATAATTAAAATTCTTAATTAATAAAAATATTAATATTTTATTTTAAAGTATTGGAATTATGTATTGTACCCCATAATATGATTGATAATTCTGAAATAAAAAGTAATTATCCCTACATATAATTTAAATATAAATTTAATTAACAAATAGTTATATATCATAAAGACTTGATTTATATAACTGAGTTTTTAAAAAAAATATTAAATTATTTCCATAATCAATCTTATTTTTATAAGATTTTTTAATATAATATTTATCTAAAAAATATAAATTTTTTATATGAAAATTATTTCTTCTATCATAAAAAGATTTCATAACTTTTATTTGTAAATTAAAAATAAATAATGTTTTTCTAATATAAATTTATGCTTAATGTAAATTTATTTTGTAAAATTACAAACTAATATCTATAAACATATCAAATATAAAATAGTTTAATTTGTGAAAGAAGTTTATGATTTTATAAAATTTGAAAGTTACTTTTTCAAAATAAAAATAACTTTTTTTAGGCAATAATAAATTATAGACTATTTGAGAAAAAGTTTAAAAATTGAGACTTACTTTCTACAATACTACATATATATATACACTAGTTGTTCTGATACGCCGTCGCTGTGTGCATATTAGTTTATGATATTATTAACGCTAAATCATATTAATAAATAAAATATTCAATTTTTTACAGTGTATATTAACAATAACATAATTTTTACAATAATCACATCAATAACACAGAATAGTAATTATCCATTAATATAAACTCATATTTAGCAAATATTTTTTACATCAAAAGTTTAAAATTATTTAATATATCTACCAATACATTCCATAAATTTTGTTAATATGTTTTTACTATATTATTTGTGTTTTTAATATTAAATTAAGTGATAAATTCACTTTTAAAATTAAATTAAAAATTAAAGGTATAATTGATAAAGCAAATTTTGGTGTAATATGGCATAATCATCACTTTAAGTATATAAACAACCTTTCTTTTTTATATAGTATAGATAATAAGATTACATAACTTTTGTTTGTAAATTGAAAAATGAATAATGCTTTTCAAATATAAATTTACACTTAAGGTAAATTTATCTTGTAAAATTACAAACTAATATCTATAAACATATCAAATATAAAATAGTTTAATTTGTGAAAGAAATTCATGGTTTTATAAAATTTGAAAGTAACTTTTTCAAAATCAAAATCAACTCTTTTTTAGGAAATAATAAATCATAAACTATTTGAGAAAAAAGTTTAAAAATTGAGACTTACTCATTACATACTACATATATATAAACCTATTCAACAAAGACAATTGAATTATTAAATGAAAATTGGGGGTGTAATTAATATTTCACAGTTATCACAAGCTACAATTCTAAATATCCAAATAATTGACTATATTAAAATTAAAATATCCAAATTAAAAATTCTAACAAGCAAACAGAGTATAGATATATTTTTTAGATAATGAATTCTACACTTATTAATCACATTCAATTCCATCATAGCAAGCAAATTAGCCCTTATAGAAGAGAATATTGATACTCTAATATTAAACTTAAATTTTGAATTTGTTAGGGATTGTTTGGTGGTGAGTTCTAATATTGAACTTTTATAATGTGAATTTTATTTCTTTTTTCATTTTTTTATTATACCAAAGGATCAACTGGTCTAATAATATTTCTTTCATATTTATATATGTGAGGTTCATGGTTTGAATAGTAACAAATTACTAGTGTATATATGCATGTATAAATAAAAAAAGATCTTTTGAAACATGTTAAAATTGTACAAATATTTTAAAATAAATGAATTTTCAACTTATTTTAAAAATTTTAATATTTTTAAATTAAATTATTATATATTTGTATTATTAACATTTTATTAATTATATTATCTTATTTTATCATAAATTAAATTTTTGGCGTAAATGAAATTTCAAATTTAACTTTACTACAATTCTCTTCTCTAAATTACAATTCATACATGGAGGTATATAGGGGTGGTAATTTTTAACATAATACAAATACAAAATTATTGGGTTTAGGTTAAGCTTACCGCTATTGTAATTAGATAAACCCAAAACACAACCTATAAAACTTGGGTGGGTTTGGGTTTGGTCGCTAGTTGACCTATCCAACCTGAATTTGCCTTTTAGATTATTAACTAATTAAACTAAACCTAACACAGCCCCTCTCCCCTCCCCCCTCCCCCCTCACAAAAAAAAAATTGAAGTGCCTCTTTTAATGTGTATATTTCACAAGTTTAAATAAACATGAGTCTCATTTATATTTCACAAAAATTTGCTATTTATAAAATACTCTTCTTAAATGGGTCAAAATGGGTCGGGTGACTTTTGAGTTGTTGGATTGACCCAATGAAAATGAGGTTGACCCTGGTAGACCTAGTTTAGTTGTAGTTGGGTTAGTGTTTGAGCTTATCAAATTGAAAATTTAATGACTTAGTTTGAATTGAGTTGGGCTACAACCTAAAGTATTGTTTGAGCTCAAGCAAGAAGATGCTAAATGTTTGATCAAAAAATATGAAAAAGTAAACATGAATAAGAACGCAAACAGAAGGGAAAGCAATGGATAAAGAGAAAGAAATTGTGGTGGATGAAATGCCACATTCCCATACAATATTACACAGTTGATGTTCTTTGCATCCATATGACGAGGAGAATAAGATGATTAGTCTATTACACAAAAGCAATGATGAGTATCCTTTGGCTTGAAAAGATGTGTGCATAAATAGTGATCAAGAAAAGATGACATGTGGGACACATGCATGAAGAACTCTATGAAAGTACGCCAATTGCCTATAAATTTGAGAATACAAATAAGGACAACCTTGTGAATGCTATAGTAACACTTGGGATCATGCAAGCAATTAACCTTACTTTTAATTTGAAGGATTTTGGTCAACATGCTAGTAAAGAAATAGGATTGGCTCCTATGTGTCTTGCAGTTGACAAAAGACGTAAACACATTTATGTTATTGACGCCCTAGTCAAATCTTGGAGAAACACATGAGCTTATTTAAATCTCATGTAAATTACAAGGAAAATGCTAAACTAGATAAAACATTTAATATTAGAACTAACATTACTATATCTCCATCCAGAATCCCTCCTTTAAGTGTGCATTGTCAATAACACTGGTCTAGAGAAAGGTAAATGCTACTTAGTTCTATTGCCACTAGAATAGAGAGTGATGAACCTATTTTGAAAACTGAAAAAAATTCAATGTGAAGCTAATGCACAAAAATGAAAAACCCTGCTCAAGAAGATCATGTTGCTAATAGCCCAGGGTCACAAAGTTCATGCCTATCTTAGCAGTCCTTCATTTTGAATGGAACTTCTTCATCTTTAAAGTTTCGCATGGATGATCTAGAGGTTCATGTCATACTTTGGTAACATTAAATTAGATCAATTAGTGTTCCTCCAAAAGTTCATAAAATCACTATTCATCTTGCAGGAGCACTTATTGCTTCTAACTAGAATATTTCATGATGTCAAAGACTCTCAGTCAGAATATTATGGAAACTAGTAACCCCCTAAGCAAAGGATGCCACATTAATTTGTTCAAAGCAAAAACCGCATATTGTTGTAATCCCTAAAACTATTCATAATTTTTAATGCTAGGTTTATGGCTTAAAGGTTTGGGTTTAAAGTTGTAGTAGCTTATTACTCTAATAAACTATGAGTTTTTTTTTTAGATGGGTTCTAGGAAATTATGGTTAAAGATATGGAATAACTATTGCATTTTCAAATTATTTCCCCTATCCATCTTTCCCTCATCATTTGCTTAATTGGTTATGCTAAGTGTATTCGTTGAGCATCGTGTGTTGTGGAATAGCCTTCACAACACTACTCCACATAGATCCCCATAGATACTTGGAGGTTTAACACAACTCTCTTCTCTCATGAAACAAGAGGTAACAAGAAACAAAATTTAAACTCCATGGATGATTTCACTGAAATGTTGACAGAATATGGTATCTTCACTGTAGGATATGTTGGAAGTGACTTTACATGGACAAATAAGGCATAAAAATAATTAGACTATGTTGTCACTTCTAATGTATGGTTTGATCTTTTTAGGGATTCAAAAGTTGAAAAATCTCTAGTGACAAGTTTTTGATCATAATCCATTACTTCTCACTACTTAGGAGTTGCCCCAAAAGTTATCTTTGTCCTTTTGTTTTCAAAACATGTAGGCTTGGTATTATGATTTCATGGATTCAATTAGATGAGTATGGTTAACTCCAGTGAAAGGAAAAGGTTTAATCAAATTCCAACAAAAGCTATCTAAAGTGAAATTCCAACTTAAACAATGGAACAATGAAGTGTTTGTAAATTATTTTTCAACCAATAAATAACCAAAAGCGAAGGTTACAAAATGCCAGGATAATTTTGACGCAGAACCTACTGAGACACTTTAATAAATAGAACCAAGCATTGAGTGAGTTGAAAAATGCACTTGATATTAAGGAGGATTTTTGGCCTTAGAAAGCAACGTACATGTGTGGCTAGTAGGGGTGAGTAAAATATCAAATTTTGTTAATTCTATGTTTGGAAAAAGCGTATAAAGCTTGAATCCACCAAATTAATGTTGATAGAGATTATAGCGGACTCTAAGGTAATGAGGGAGTCAGTTGCTAGATATTTTAAGGATATTCTCAATCCACGTAACATTTCCATTCAAGAGGAATCTATTATACATGATTTCTCATCTTCTTTTGCAGGTTGATGCAATATATCTTTATTATATGCCATTATTGGAGAAAGTATATCAAGCCATGTCCAGTATTTATTTGGATAGTGATGTCAGCTGGATGGATTTATGACATTATTCTTAAAATAATGTTGAAGATTCATCAAAAAGGATCTTTTTGAGGCAGTGATTGAATTTTATCAAGGATCATCCCTCCCTCACAACTTCATGGCCAAAATGCTAGTGCTGATTCCAAAAGTTGAAAATCCTAATAGCTAGAATGAGTTTCATTAGTTTAAGTAATGTGGTTAGTAAAATTCTCACAAAACCCATGAGCACAAGGCTTGCAAATGTTCTTCCAAAAACTATATCACCTAACTAAAATGGCTTCATGCTAGAAGAAATATTGCAAAAACTATTTTGATGGTCGAAGAGTTGATTCTTGATATTGGATAAAAACCTCTAGAATGAAATATAGTATTAAAACTTTATATGGCCAAGGCATATGATTGAGTCCAATGGAAGTGCTTATATAATGTATTGAGAAATTTTGGATTCCCTAAACCTTAGATCTGTCATGTGGAATTAGTCATCGAAACAACCAGTTCATAATCTTGATAAATGATGAGTGTAGAGGATTTTTCAAATTATCCAAAGGTCTTCGCCAAGGTGATATATTCTTTTCAAAATTATTTTTTATTGCAGCAAATGTCTTCTCATAAGGATTGGATCATTATTTCAAAACAACCTCTATATATGTTATAAAACGAAAGGAGACCGCCGTATATCCCATTTGACCTACACTAATGATATGGTTATTTTCACATCAGCTCATGGAGAAGGATTATCTAAGTTGATGGACTTCATAATATTATGAGTACATATATGGGCATTTAAACAAGAACTTATTCATTGTAGACAAAAAGCTTGCATTGCTAAAAATTCAATGCATCAAGATAGCTACTGAATTTAACATAAAAACCCTCCCCTTTAACTATCTTGGGGCTCCACTCTTCAATAAAAACAAAAAAGGTTTTCTATTTGATGATTTAATTGGAAAATCAAGTGGTGGATCGTTAGTTTAGAAAATATATCTCTATCCCAATGGGCTAGGTTGCTTTTTATTAAAAGCATTATCTACTCCATGCCAGTATATCTCCTTCAAGCACAAAAGCCTTCAAATCATGTCATCCATCCCATCGAGAGATTAATTAATAGCTTTTTTCTGGGGTCCCTACTATTCTCAAAAGAAAATGCATTAGATGTCATGTCATGAAATTTGCTTCTCAGAATGTGAGGGTGGCTTTGGCATGCGGAATCTTATAGATTTAATAAACTATTTTTCATGAAACTTTGGAGAATGCTACATCAGCAGTCCTCCATTTGGATTAATTTTATGATAAGGAATTGTTGTGGACCTTTGTATCCAAAAGTTCCAAGTGTATCAACTTATGATTCTCCAACTTGGAAGCATATCAAGCAACTTAGTGACTTTATATACAACTATATTTTCTTGACTTTTAATGGGGGAGAAATCTCTTTTTGATATAATATATCATTGGTTTGGTATGAAGCCTTTCTGTGAACTATTACCAAATAGTGAGCAATATAACCTCGCAGTGATCTTTTTGGACAAATGGAACTTGGAATAATGAATAGCTAGAAAAATTTGTGCCTTGCCAATATCAATAGGATTAGCCTTGGTCCAATGAAGGCTAGAACCCAGGTCGTTGTTGGTGGAAGTTAACATCTAGTGGCAGATTCTTGCTAAAATCAACTTGGGATTAGATTCATGACATATAAGATCTTAAAGTGAGATATGAGCAAATTTTGTCAAAATTCATCGGTTCTATAGTGTCAGTCTTTTCAATTGGAAATTGATGTAAATTTTCTTCTTCTTGAAATATTAATGCGAGCAAAAGAGTTACCCTTATCTCATACTTTTAATATTGCTATGCAAATGTAACCATGCATGACGTCTTCATTGAGAATAACATTACCCAATAGCTTTGGAAATATTTTTGTAAAATATTTTGCATTTCTTGAAATCTATCTTATAGTATATTGTCAAATATCAAAATATGGTACCTGCCCTTCCTTTTCTCATTAACATTGTATATTATAAGTATCTTACTCTTACTAATCCTATGGTTTGTGTGGTATGCTCAAACTGATGCTAACTATTGGGCCAAAACAATCTATTATGAGTGAATTATTTGGCAAATCAAGCGGCACCTACACTATCTTCTTCAAGCTAAACTCATGACACCTAAATTTTAGAGAGGTGACAAAGAGTTGTAAACACCCTGTTGATTCCATCTATGATTTTTAAAAACATCATTGCACTTTGAATCAACATACAACCTCCACCAAAAAATCAATGGAAGATTGTTTGAAGGATGAAATTGGAAATAGGATGATACAAACAAAATATTGGTGGTGTTTCAAGAGGCAATTTGAGCATGGCATGAGTCGGCAGTTTGATACGAAATGAATGTGGTGATGTTGACCCGCATTTTGTAGTTTTTTGGGGAACTCCAATGCCATCTTGGTGGAATTAAATACATTGCTAAAGGCGCTGGAGCTTTGTAGAGATTATGGAATAATCAAAGTATGGGCAATGGTGATGTATCTCATCTTCTTCGATTTACATCTTAATGCATCAGGCTTTTGGTTCACAAAACACATAATAGCAAAGATTAAGCAAATCATGGCAACATTTCAAGTTCAACTTATTCACTTTGCTGTGAAGGTAATCAAGTAGCAGACGTTTTTGCCAACCAAGCATGCAATACATAAAGCTGTTGTATCTTCAAGGGAAAGATCCTCATGGATCATAAATGGGCTCATTAGAACAGAGAAACATAGATTTCCATATATTATATACCAATAGATTATGATGTATCTAAATTAGATTTTTTTGGAAACTTCTAAAAACTCGATTGTAAACTTTGTTTTGCATTCATGGTAAATACCTTTGCTACAATTACTGCACCACTGATACATGAACAAAAATATACTGAATATTAATATGTTTAGTTCTCAAGAAATTTCAAATTCTGCATTAAGTGGATTCCACTCTAACTGTTAAAGAAAATGGTAGCAACCTTCATCTTGAGTCCTAAACTCTAAACTATGCCCTTCAACCACAAAGTTTCCTTCACTACTATAGTGACTACCATATACTCTATTTCTGTAATAGATAAAAATAAAGTGAAAGATATCTAGTAAGGGAATGTCTTTTATTTAAATCTCCAACAAAATTGAATCCACATAGCCAACAACTTCACCTCCAATTGAACTCCCTAATATTATCATATAGAAGCCCAAAGTGTGCAATACCCTTCAAGTACCTCAAATCTACTTGACAACTTGTCAATTTTCGTTCATTGGACAAGCTATATATTCGTTAACCAAGTTAACAACATGTGCAATATGTGGCATAATGCATACCGTGGCACACATCAAACTCCCAATTGTATTAGAACATGGAACATGAGATATGTATTTCTCCTTCTATCTAGATTATAGTAATAAAGAAGATGATAGCTTAATATGGTATGGTATGATATGAGAGGAGTGCTCACAAGCTTGGCATCATGTATCCCAAACCTCTCAAGAACATTCTCAACATAGTACTTTAAGACAAGAATAATTTCCCCACATTATAATCACACTATATATTTATGCTTAGAATTTTCTTAGCATTATCCTAGTCTTTCATCTCGAACTCAATACTTAATTGAGTTTTCAACTGATTAACATTTGGCATACTCTTCACAATAATGAGCATATGATCCATATATATGATTTAATAGATAAAAAACCATCAACTAATCTCTTATAATACACACCAGTGTCATACTGACTTTTGACATACTCAATAGTGGTTATGAAAGAGTCAAACTACTTATACCACTACATAAGAGATTCTTTCAAGCCATATAAGAATTTCTCTAATAGAAATATATGGTCCTTATTTCTTTCAAAAAATGAAACCCTTTAGATGTGCCATAAAGATGGTCTCTTCAAGTTCTCCATGTAGGAAAGCTATCTTTACATTCAACTGCTCTAGTTCTAAATCAAACTAAGTAACCACTAAAAATAATAAATGTATGGAGTTATACATTACAATTCAAAGAACTTAATTGAAGATATCTCTATACTTTTGTGTGTAACCTTTTGCAACATGCCTTGCCCTATACGTTATGCCATTAATACCTAGTGCTCCTTGCTCTTCTTGAACATCTATTTGTAGCCATTTTTTTTCTTGTGCTTTGGAGGCTTCACTAACATCCAAGTTATGTTCTTGTGTAGTGACTAAATTTCCTCTATCATAATACCAACCTATTTTGTAGATTCATTGCAAGATGTGGCATTCAAATATGATTGGCTTACTAGATACTTTCTTCTCAGCAATAGTGACAGCATATGCCACCAAATCCCCCTTTGCATATCTAAATAGTGGTCTAACCTATCTCATCAACCTATCTCTATTAATAGAAAGTATCTCAACTGATGTGAAAAATTGATCATTTCAAGAATGCTCCTATAATGTGGAAGGAGGAATTTATGCCTCCAACTTCACCTTATCAGTTAATCCATTTTTACCATTATAAGTAAAAGCTACACTATCCTATTTTTGATAAATCATGGTAGGCTCATCAAAAAGGTTCCTACTAGTAATGATCTTGCATTCTTTTGGGCATTATGGCCTAAAACCCTGCAATACAACAAAGGAATATACATTTTTTGACCTAGGATTTAACTTTTCATCCCTTACATGGATATATGTAGGACAACCAAATATTCTAAGTTTAGAATGATTAAGAATATTACTAGACCATATATCCTTTAGAGTTTTTAACTTAATGGTTGTTGATGGTGATTAGTTTACTAGGTAACATTCTGTAGAAATTGCCTCTACCCAAAAGTCCTCCCTGGACAATCCAACATTTGAGATAACACAACAAGCTCTCTATATCAAAGTTTGATTCACCCTTTTGGTCATGTTGTTTGTTGAGGCATTCTAACCACTATATGTTGTGTCTCAAAACTCACATTTTTGCAATGTTATTTAAATTTACTAGAGCAAACCCCTAAACATATTGTCAATGTGAAGCCATTTTGTATCCCTTCCAATCTATTTTTCAATCGTTGTCCTCCACTATTTAAAAGTGACAAAGACCACATTCTTCTGCTTCAAAAAATATATCTAAAAATCCTTTGAGAGATCATTGATAAAGGTCAACATGTACCTAGAACTACCTTTCAATGGTATTTAAATGGACCCCAAATATCAAAATGAATGTAATTCAAAATCCCTTTGTCTTGGTGAACGCTCTTTTTGAAATTATGTCATTTTTATTATAAAAAATACAATGCTCACAAAAGTCCAACAGGTCGCTACTTTGTGACATAGCAAGCGCTTCTTACTTGAAATTGTGAGTCCTCACTTGCTCACATGCCTCCGCCGTATATGCCATAACTTTGTAATGTCTAAATTCAACATTGAAAAAATATAAAATTAAAAATATTAATATTTGAAATAATTAGACAAAAGAATATAAACCTATGCTTCGAATGAATTGTGTTGATGGGGTGACATAATGACAAAGGTGGTTGTGCACCAAAGAGTAGAGAAGACAGAGGGAAAGAATCTGGTGATGTGATAGAGAGGGATGTGTTGTTAATTTTAAAATAATAAAAATATATTAAATAAGTTTATAATTCATAATAAATTAAAATATTTTTTTCTATGAACCATCATAACAATAATAATTCTGAAGTTGGTTTAATTAGATCATTGTTGTGAATAAAGTAATAAAACCAACTAAGTGTTATTTTCAATTGAAATATTATATATCTTTGTTCCAATTTTACGCTATACCTAAATATATTTCTATTTTCATAAAAAATAATACAAAAATGAAAGATATTTGAAAATAATTAAAAATAAAACTTAAAAAGAAATTAATTAAATTTGATGAACTAGTTTTAGCACTAAATTTTGGGGAATGTTAGTTTTACAAAATATTTTTAAAGTTCTAAAGATGATTTATTTCATGGAAAAAGCATAATACCTAAAATGTTAGGTCGACATTTGATTTATGTCTAAGTGATATTGTCAAAGATGGATTTTTTGATCTCAAATTTGTATTTGAGTTTATAATTTTTTTTATAATGTTAGAGACAAAATAAAGATGAAATTATGATAAAAATTTAATTCAAAATTGATCTTTATTCAGGAACTGGTATCATGCTAAGCAAAATAATTTAATTTTGGAAAAGCTAGTGGAGGCTTAAAATCCCACAATTATAATTCACTTTTTCTTTAAAAATAACAAAAAATATAAGCATAATTATTGGGGAATTAAAGTGCCACCAAAAATTCAAAACCCCTATTCCTTATTATCAATTTATGGGCGTTTACAATTAGCAGGGGTTCATAATTACCTCACTAATATGTCTATTTCTTGCTGTGACTGTAATACTCTATTCAGTGAAGGATAATCTACAAGAAAAAATTTCTATTTTCATAATATATAATTTTCAACTACAAATATGATAAGAAAAATATTGTGTTTGAAGTTTTAATAGATGTGTTATATGAAATAGGACAATTAATTATTATGATTTGATATACTCACACCCTCATTTACAGATACAGATTGATAATGTCAAAAGTGCGTACGTAAATGAAACAATATATCTAAATTATAATGGTTTCTTTATATTTATACTTCACAAATACTTATTTAGTGCCAAGGTACTCATTTCTTACAGTTCATTGATACTAAAATTAACTCTAGCAAAAAATATAAGTTATTGTAGTTCATTAATTATATTATTCAAATTATGATGTAAAATATATTATCACGATATAAATGGAAATGTTATACTAGTATTTATTGACTCTAAAATATGATAGTATATGCCACTACACATATGGATTACTAATGTAACTGAAACTAAGGCATCTCTCTTGCCTAGCTATAAACATTTGTTCACTTTAGGTCGAGTGGTTAATTAATCAAGTAGCATCACCTTTACACTTATGTATGAAGTTTGAAATTTGGATTCTAACAAATTTTAATGTGTATGTGTGTTCCAATGGTGAAATTTCTACTCTAAAATATGATTTTAATGGTTTTGTCAATTAAATTACACTACAAAAAATATAAAATTAGTGACAAAATAATAAGTGACAACGTTAAAGTTGTTACTAATAATATGAATTAAGTAACAATAACTTTTATCTTGCTATTAATAATAATTTTTTAAGTGACAATAACTTTTATCTTTTCACAATATGACCTAATAGTGACAAAAATTAATGTTTTAAATTGTCACTATTAACAATTAGCGACACCTATATAGTGACAACCTAGTTCACTATAATTTGTAACAAGATTTTCATTGTTACCATAGGTGTATCACTAATTGTTTATAGTGATAATTTAAATACTATTCTTGTCACTGTTTAGTTTGTAGGAATCATTAAAGTGACAAAATTAAATCTTTTGTCACTTAATATACATAATTAGTAATAATTTTTGTATTGTCACTTACTCTTTTGTCACTAATTTATCTTTTTCTTGTAGTGTTATTACATGATAAGTATCTAAAAGAATATTTATGAAAGAGGGAGATGGATTAGGATCCATAAAATTAAACCAAAAATAGGCAAAATGGAACTAATCATATACTTCCCAAGGATCAACTAGATGCCAAAAAATTAGGATTAGAATGCTAAAAACTACCTTCAATGAAGGAATAAAAGGAATCAACTAAGAGGGTGTTTGGGTGAGCTTATAAGCTCCTCAAAACATCTTATAAAATGTTTAAAAGCTTAAAAGTTGATAAAAAGTATTCGGTAATTTTTTTAAAAAAGAGCTTATAAGATCCTAAAATAAGATGTTAAAAGCTTATAAGTTCTTTTAAAAAAAATAAGAAGACCCTAAATTATTTTTAAGATCTTAACGAGCTCCTTCATTTTTAACCACTTTAATTACAAAATTGATATTATTAATATCTTATAAGCTCTAAAATCTTATTTTATCCAAATATTTTAATAAATTATTTTAAAAATAAGTTCTAACTTCTTATAAGCTCAAAAAACATCTTATAAGATGTGGTAGCTTATAAGATATTTAAAATAAGTTTAGCCAAACACTCTCTAAATCTCTTGACTCCTTTGGAGGATCTACAAGCTCCAACACCTTGATCTAATTGCACTACTTCCAAGTCTTCAAAATTTGGCAAAATTTACACACCTTTTCACCACAAGAACAACAAGCTATTGACCGAAATTCATAGGAAAATAAAGCTCCTTGATCGTCCAAACGATGAACCAAATCGGCCGCAAAACGGTTTACCAACAAACTCTAAGTTCCCCAAGTGTTGAATCTCTAATGTTAACTCCACACATCTAGGATTAGCTCTCAATCAACCTCACTTTGCAAGGGAAGAGTGGAAGATGGTGATGAAAATAGAGGGCAATGTTTTGGAGGAGGAGAATGGGAGGAAAGAATTTAAGAGGTGGTTATTCAACACATGAATTATGCCACCTTTTGAAGGGAAAATGTGAAGAGCTTTAATCAAAGCTCCAAGTGGCTGGCCACATGTATTTTTAGGAGGGGATGGAAGCCTTTCACACCCTCCATGCATGTGTGCAAACTTGCCAACTTGCATTTACATTTAAATTAAATGTGCATTTGCATTTACATTTCATCTCATGAAATGAAATGCCAACTTGCATAATTCAAATGGACTCTTCCATTTGATCTTCCTCCAAAACTTGAATTCTCAATTTAATTAAATTAAATTTTTTAATTTAACTAATTTAACGTAACTCTTTAAGTTAATTGACTTAACTCTTTAAAGTTAACTGGAGTTAACTTGACTAATTAATTGTTATTGACACCATTTAAATTAACATCTTAAATTATTTTGATTAATTTAACACTTTAATTAATTAATGCCAAAATGACCAATTAAAATTAGTTAAACAATTTTCTCTCTTTAGGATAAAACTGCCTAGCTTATGATTTTCTAACTCCTTAGAAAATTCCTACTATCAAATAAGAGTTTCTTTAGGCTTTTGTGAGTGACCTATTAGTTTATCTATTCATTAGGCATATGCTCACAATTCATTGTGATATTTTGAATATTGAAATATTTACATTAGTTTAAACTCATTTAAATTAATAACTCTTCCAATTAATCTCTATTAATTGAAGAGCATCCAATCTTCATGGTTGATGTCTAGCAATAAGTCCATGGAGCCCAACTAATTAGATGAATGAATTACACCTTGATGAACCATTATAGCTTACACTTTCCATGCAAATAAAGTCCTTTTATCTCTTATCTCCCAAAAGTGGCCTAGGGTAAGATATTTGTTAGTTTCATAATTGTCTCAATAACTATGTCTCTACATCCAATATTCAATTCCCTTTTATGAGCTCAATTTTGAAAAACACCTTTTCCAAATTGCCATACTATCTTGTGTAAGGATTTTTTGGAATTGATCATTATAAAATACATAGAAAACACACTCATTTTTCGCAATAACAAGCAAATGGATCCCATCTTAGATCTTCAAACCTTCATGCTTAAGTAACTCATGCCCAATCTCGACCTCAGATGACCCTACTATGTGGTTGGGGAAAATTCAAAGCATAAGAACCTAAACATAAGGTTACTATGGATTATCAAGTCCAAAGACTAATTATATGCATTATTGTAAGCTTGAGAACTCGCCACTATCGATGTTCTACTATAGCTATCCAATGGATTCTATTGGCAAGCCTTCAGTAAACTGGTTCTCTAACAAGCACCCACTAACATGTATCAATATCTAACAAAGATTGCTCATGAAACGGGCAATATCCAACTTTTAGAGTATGCATCGTTAGTGCAAGTTTATTTTAATCTTAGATGCCCTTTCTCTTATGATTTTATGACTTAGAATATTTAAAAGCATGACCTTGAAGACTTGTTTCATAATCACCATCATATGTGTGACCAAGTCCCATAGTTTTGTATGATTTAATAGCTTCAACCAAATATAAGTGAAGTATAAAAAGCATAAGATAAAGATGGCCACTTTATAAGGATATTATTCAATCAAGATTATCTTACAATTAGAGTAGTATTTACACGCCAATTCTAATTGGTTGTGGGGCTCTATTCAAATAATCTCTTGCCCTAAAGCTAAATCCCCATGACCTTAAAAGCCCATCTTCTCAAGATGTCATTTAAAAACTTTTGAGCAATAGAGGCTTAGTTAGTAGATCTGCTATATTCTCTTTTGAGGCTACTCTCTCCACTCAGATGTTGCCTCTATGAATGATCTCATGGATCAAATGATAATACCTCAAAATATGCTTGGATTGCTGATAAGATCTTAGCTCTTTTTCTTGCGCAATGACTCCATTGTTGTCACAAAAGATAATTGCCAGCTTTGTAATACTAAGTACTATATGCAACCCCTGGATGAAGTTTTTCATCTAAACACCATTTTTTGTGATCTTTGAAGCCATAATACATTCTTCTTCAATGGTAGAGTTGGCCATAGTATCTTATTTGGAACTCTTTTGACTCATCGTGCCACCATTGAGGTAAAATATAAGTCTTGAGGAGGATTTAAGGTCATCTTCATTGGATTGGAAACTAGAATTTGAAAACCCTTAAAGTTTCCATTCTTCATTGTCGTATACCAAAAATAAATCTTTAGTTCTTCTTAACTACCTTAAGATTACTTTTACATCTATAGTGACTTTCACTAGGATTGGATTGAAAGTAGCTCATAACACTTAGAGTGTGTGTTACATCCAATCTAGTACATTAAACGACATATATTATGCTCTTTATTGTGGATGCATAAGGTATATGGGACATTTTCTCTCTCTCGTCTTCAGTTTTAGAGACTATAGACTTGGAGAGATAAAGACCATGCCCCATATAAAGGAATTCCTTCTTGGATTCTTACATAGTAAACCTCTTTAGTATCTTGTCAATTATGCAATTTAGGAGAGTTCCAACATCCTTTTTAATCTATCTCTATAGATTCGTATTCCTAATACATGGGATGATTCTCCTAAATCCTTCAGGAGAATTGTGTGGATAACCATATGTTAGTACACTCTAACATTTCTTTCTCATTCCAATGAGAAAAATGTTATCAACATAAAGCACAATAAATTATCTCAAACTCCCATTAGCCTTTTTATACACACAAAGCTCATACACATTTTTGACAAAGTTAAATGATTTGATTATCTTATCAAAATGTATGTTCCAACTTTGGGATGCTTGCTTTTGTTCATAAATGGGCCTTTGGAGTTTGCAAACTTTTTACTCACTCTCTTTGGATATAAAATCTTGTGGTTGCTCTATATAGATTTTTGCTTTAATGTTTCCATTGAGAAAAGTGGTTTTTACATCAATTTTCCATATTTCATAGCCATATTAAGTGGCTATGGAAAGCATAATCCTTATGGACTTAGGCATAGCAATCAGTAAAAATATTTCCTCAAAGTCTATATCGAGTCCTTTAGGTATATCCTTTTGCCACTAGTCTAGCCTTAAAGGTTGTTATCTCTCTATTGACTCCTTGCTTTCACTTGTAGATCCACTTGCAACCAATGGTACTATACCCTTGTAGATCTACTTACAACCAATAGGTACTATATCCTCAGGTGGATTTGCTAGAGTCTATACTTTATTAGAGTACATAGAGTTCATTTTGGATTTCATGACCTCAAGCCAATGTCCCAAATCTATGTTTGATTAGCTTCCTTATAAGTCTTCGACCATTTGCCATGTCTCATGAAGGAATCTAAACCTTTTGGGTTGCTTATTAATTTAGTCTGACCTTCTAAGAGTTGTTAGGCTTAGAATGCTCTATTATTTCTACTGCTTGTGGGATAATATGATCATCTTGAACTTCATCGAGTTCAATGACAACTCTTTTTTTATCTAATAGAAATACCTTTTCCAAAAGGTGGTGCTCCTAAAAAACAAACACTTTTTATTTTGAGGGATCATGGCAATAATAACCTAAAGACTCTTTTGGGTATCCCACAAACTTGGACAGAGTGGATCTTGCATCCAACTTATCTCCCACTAGTCTCTTAACATCCCACTAGTCTCTTGACGTATGCAGAAGGCCCCCAAACACTTAAATAATAATTAGAGGGTGCTTTGCCATAGCACATCTCATGAGGTATCTTTGGCACCAACTTTGAAGGTGCTATATTAAGTATCTTTGACGCTATTGTTAAGGCGAATCCCTAAAAAGAGATAGGTACATTGGTAAAGCTCATCATAGAACGTACAATATCGAATAAGGTATGGGTTCTCTTTTGAACTACTCCATAATGTTGAGGTGTGCCAAGTAGAGTCCATTGTGAGAGAATCCTATTCTCTTTTAGATAACCCAAGAAATCAATACTTAAGTATTTCCCTTCTCGATCTAAATGAAGATCTTAAATACTAAGTCCTTGTTGCTTTTCTACTTCATTCCTATATTCTTTGAACTTTTCAAAAGCTTCAAACTTATACTTCATGAGATACATATATTAGAATTGAGTGAGATCATCAATGATAGCAATGAAGTAAGCAAAACCACCTTTTGCACTAACTCTTAATGGCCCACAAATGTTCGTTTAGATCAAGTCCAAAGGACTTGTAGAGCTCTCCATTTGTCCTACAAAAGGAGTGTTGATCATTTTTCTTTTTAAACAAGATTGACAAGTAGGAATATCCTCGATGCCACTAACATTTAGTATTTTGAGGGCTTCTATCTTGTTCATCCTATTCTTGAAAGTGTGTCCAAGTCTAGCATGCCACAAAGTGGCACTTTCTTGGTTGTCTAATTTTCTTTTGTTGCTTTGAATGTGCATAAGTGATGGTTGGCAATGTAATATGTATATTCCATTATTTAAAGTACTATATGCAATTGAAAAACCATTCTTTATTGCTTTCAATTTCTCATCTCTAGTAGAAAAATCATACCCTTCATTATCTAAGATAGGAATTGAAATAATATTTTTAACAAGATTGGGTACATAAAAGTAAGGATCTAATACAATGAAAGAATTCCCTAAGTCTAACTTGGCTATGCCTTCAATCTTGGTTGCAACCTTTACGCCATTTCCAAGGCGAAGTATCATATCCCTATCACTAAGTGTCCTTTTTCTTTCCATCTCATGTAATGAATTATAAAGGTGAGAACCATATGCGATATTAAATACCCATGATGAGGAATTTGTGGTTAACTGCACTTCAATAAACAATAAACCCTTACCAAGAGTCGTAAGGTATTCCTCGCAGTTGCACTTCTAATGCCCAGTTTGCCACAATAGAAACATGTGGCATCTTTCTTGTTCTTTTTCTTTTTTTTCTTATTTCTTTCAAGGGGTTTTAATGGTTGCTTCCTTTTCAAAGAATAACTCTTCTTTTTTTCATTTGTCTTTTTCTTACCGCTAGCGCCTTTAAATTTGGAGGAGGATACGTGCATCAAAGCTTTGTCCTTTTTCATAGTCGACTCAATGGTCCCCAATAGATTAACCAATTCATTATTCATAACCTCTTGTTTGGATATGTTCAAGTTCATAATGTATTGATCAAATGAGCTTGATAATGATTAGAGGATCAAATCCACATAAAGGTCAATGTCCATGACCACGTCTAATTGAGCAAGCTTTTCAATAAGACTGATCCTCTTAAGGCCATGGTCATGGACACTTGCCTCCTTCAATCATTCTTGTCCTAAAGAGCTTTTATGTTTAGATTGCACCCATACAACTTTTGTAAATGTAAATGAATCTCAAAAGCAATTTTTATGTTTTCATGAGATTTTCGAAGCTCATTGGACATTAATGCCATCATGAGGTAATAGGTTTGAAGATCATTTTCTACCTATTTAGTGAACGCTTTGCATATCTCATCATTAGCATTATCACCAATGGTGTTTGGTGCACTTTGAGTAAGGACATATGTTCTCTTTTCGAAGTCCAGAATAAATTTAAGGTTTCTTAATCAATCATAGAAGTTAGGCCCAGTAAGTTTATTTGTTTCCAAAATAACACTTAGGGCCATTGATTGAGATTTCAAAAATCCACAAAATCGAGAAAAAGAATATAAACATGTGATTAAATTTGATACTAGAAAACATGTTTATGGACTTTCATGCATGGTTTTCTTTTACTATTTTATTAAATTCCTCACCCTTTAAGGAATTTGGGAAATTGCATTTCCTAGTGAGAATCAAGGTCCAAAAGGCATGACTTGTGGACCCGTGACTTGTGAGACATCCACAAACAATCCTAAGGTAAGCAACAATTGCTAATTACATCTGTACACAACCCTTGATATATTTTGCCTCACTTTTCATATAGACTCACGACTCGTGTGACATTCACACTACTAGGTGATAAGTTATATCTATCAACCAATCTTTAATTATAAGCTCTACTATGACATTTCAAGACTTGTGAGAAAATGCTATAGTTAGTTTTAAATTAAAGTGCATCATTTGCCCAAGAAGTGAACATAGCTTTCCTTTGATAAAGTGTTCAATGACTCGTGTGCCAACACTAAACTAGGGTAGCATCTCATGTCACCTCCCATTGGTAAAAGGCTTGGATTAATTAAAACTCCTTTTAATTTGTATCCAATTTGACTTAACATTTTGTATAACTTAGACTCTTCTAAGTTGAGGGTTTTTTTTGCTTTGAAAGATCTCATCAATTTTATATTCTCTTATTTAGGTTTTTTATATCATAATTATGTATCTCATACATCAATAGGATAAAGAAAAGCAAAAATAAGTAAATACACCTAACATGCTCTTAGGGTGGGATGACCATGAACCTTAATCAAGTAGTGCACTTTGAGCCATAGGTGTATTACTTAGTTGATTTTAAGTGGGTTGATTAAATCTCTTCTATTACATAAATGTATCTCATACATTAATGGGTCTTCAAACCTCCTTGATCCTCTTGGCCTCCTTGTGTCCTTGCAATTTTACAAGAGAAAAGAAATCCTCACTCCTAGATTTCTACTCTCATAACAATTACAAGGTAAAAATCAAGAGGCATGCAAGCCCCTATTTAATACAACCCTTTTCAAATAACTTTGAAACAAATAAAACCAATTTAAAGGCTCATATTCATCCCCATTCATCATCCATAATCCATTCAACAATTAAACGAACAATAATAAGAATTGACATTCAATTTATCCAATTAAATGCATATCTCAAACAATTAATTAATAGGCTTAAAAAAAGCATAACTCTTTATGCATATTATTTTTTCATCTAATTGAAGATTAACTTAAACTTGACTTAATGCATCTCATTTTTGAATTACTTCCACAACCTTTGTGCATCAAACTCATATGAAATAATAAAGATTTGTGAGGCAAAATCTAAAAATGCACCAAAATAGCACCTATGCAGCCTCTCTGCAGGTTGCCACTCAACTGCCTACTTAAGCGCATGGTAGGTGCACGCATACTGCGCCTTTTTTTTCCCCAATGGCTGGGTAGCCTAGTAGCCTTTCTAGCTAGGTACCTTTGGCACCTTTTAGTGATTTTTCAAGTTTTTTCCTTCTCCAATCACTTGAACACCTCCATATCATCATTCCACATATATTGTGACACATTTTTAGATTACAAACTCTTTAAAAATTAGAAATCAAAGTACTCAAATTTGCTTCAAAGTCAAATCTAAGTGAGAATCGACATTCTCCAAAAATCTCTAGTTAACTCCAATTCAATTGGATCCAAAAATAGCCAAAATACATTAAAGCTACAAATAACATGCTATATCAACATATAACATCATCCAATGCTAATCAACATTTAATATCATAATATTTGAATGAAAATCATGCTAACACATGAAATAATACTTAAACACATATTGACATATTTCAATTTAACACATAAAGAACCACATACAAAATCATTCAAACACTCAAATTCATCAATTGAATCAAGTATTTTGAGATCTAGAATTAATTCATCATATGAATTGATTCACTAAAATCCTAATTTAGGCATGAAGATGGCTTCAATACCACTTGAAAGAGGGAGATGGATTATGATCCATAAAATTAAACCAAAAATAGGCAAAATAAAACTAATCATCTCCCTCCCAATGATTAACTGCATGCCAAAAAATTAGGATTTGAAAGCAGAAAATTACCTTTGATGAAAGGAATCAAAGAATTCAACTAGATCTCTCCAAGGACTCCTCTAATAGATTATCTACAAGCTCCAACACCTTAATCCAGTTGCACCACTTCCAAGCCTCCAAAATTTAGAAAACCTTGCACACCTTTTCACTACAAGAACAGCAAGCAACTGACTGAAATTTACAGGAAACCAAAGTTCCTTGATTGTCCAAACTATGCACCTAAATCGGCTATAAAACGGTTTATCAATGAACTCTATTTTCTCCAAGTGTTGAACCTCTAATGTTAGGTCCACACACCTAAGATTAGCTCTCAATCAACCTCACTTTGCTATAGAAGAGAAGAAGATGGTGATGAAAGGAGTGGGCAGTTTTTGGAGGAGGAAAGAGGGAGGAGAGAATTTAAGAGGTAGTTATTCAACATATGAATTATACCACCTTTTGGGGGAAAAATGTTAAGAGCTTCAATCAAAGCTCCATGTGGCCAACCACATGTATTTATAGAGGGGATGGAAGCCTTTCACACTATCCATGCATGTGTGCCAACTTGCCATCTTGCATTTGCATTTAAATTAATTGTGCATTTGCATTTGCATTTACATTTCATCTCATGAAATGAAATGCCAACTTGCATAATTCAAATAGAATCTTCGATTTGATTTCCCTCCAAAGCTTAAATTTCCAATTTAATTAAATTAAATCTTTAATTTAATTAATTTAACTTAACTCCTTAAGTTAACTAGAGTTAACTTGACTAATTAATTGTCATATGGCACCAATTAAATTAACATCTTAATTTAATTGACCTAATTTAACTCTTTAAATTAATCAATGCCAAAAATGACCAATTAAAATTAGTCAAATGTTTTTCTCTCTTTAGGATAAAATCGCCTAGCTTATGATTTTCTAACTCCTTAGAAAATCCCTCCTATCAAATAAGAGTTGCCTTAGGCTTTTGTGAGTGATTTGTTAGGTTTATCCATTCATTGGACATAGGTTTACAACTTGTTGTGATATTTTGAACATTGAAATATTCACATTAGTTTAAATGCATTTAGACTAATTACTCTTTTAATTAATCTCTATTAATTAAAGAACATCTAATCTCCATGGTCGATGTCTAGCAACAAGTCCATGGAGCTCAACTAATTGGATGAATGAATTATACCTTGATGAACCATTATGGCTTACACTTACTATGCAAATACGATTCTTTTGTTTCTTATCTCCTGAAAGAGGCTTGGGGCAAAAAATTTGTCGGCACTTTAATAGCTTCATTAACTATATCTCTACATCCAATGTTCAATTCTCTTGTATGACCTCAACTTTAGAAAACACCTTTTGCAAATTGTCATACTACATTGCGCAAGAATTTCTTGAAATTGATCATTATATAATAATATGAGATGCGCTCGTTCTTCACAACAACTTGGAAACAAATATCATCTTGGATCTCACAAACGTTCATGCTTAAGTAACTCATGCCTATCACAATCCCAGATGACCCTGATACTTGGTTGGGAAAAATTCAAAGCATAAGGACCGAAACTCAAGGTTACTATGGATCTTCAAGTCCAAGGGCCAATTATATGCATTATCATAAGCTTGAGAACTTGCCACTACTGACATGCTACTATGGCTATCTAGTAGATTCTCTTAGCGAACCTTCAATGAACTTGTTCTCTAACAAATATCCACTAACATGCATTCATATCTAACATAGATTACCCATGCAATAGGGCAATATCGAATCTTTTAGAGTATGCATCGTTAGTGCAAGTGTCCATCCAAGTCTTAGATGTATATTCTCTTAAGATTTTATGACTTAGATTATTTAAAATCATGACCTTGGAGACTTGTTTCTTGATCACCATCATATGTGTGACAAAGTCTCATAGTCTTGTCTAATTGAAGGTATTCAATAACATGTAAGTGAAATATAAAAAATATAAGATGAAGATGGCCATTTTAATGGAATATCATTCAATCAAGATTATCTCACAATTGGAGTAGTATTTACATGCCAATTCTAATTAGCTATGGGGTACTATTCCAACAATTTAAATCCTATATGAATTTCTTTTTAATAAAAGCTAACTGCATATTACTATTCTCTCACAACATATGGACTATAATTGACATATGATATACATATATATTAGAAACAATGCACTAGGTGAGGTACGGTGTTGTGCTCGTGATCCTATGCATTATAGAAATTTATGTTGTATTTTTTAAATAATATTTACTTTTGTTTCTTATATTTTGTTGAATTTAAATTACACATGAGGGAATAAATTTGGATAAAGAGTTCATATTGCAAGATAAATGGTTTGTTGCTCTTGGCAATTTTTTTAACTTGTCATTTTGTTCATTATGGGAACAACTCTTATATATATATATATATATATGTTTTTGCTCATGTTGTTGGGCAACCCATTTAGGCCTAGTTTATTTTGAACGATAGGCCAGGATGGGGCCATCATCCAAAATCGTATTGTAGTTACTTTTATGAGTAGAAGCACAGTAAATGAAGGATGAGCTTGGCTTTGTAGCACAATTTTGTGGATGAGTCATCCTCCATTTTGATGGGACAAATTCATCCAATATTTCTTCTTGCCAAGGATAAGGATAGAATACACTACTTTCTCCTCCAATTAGAAAGGATTAGGTTAGGAGCAATTCTATGTATTTCTTCTTTTTTCTTTTTACAATATTTTGAAATTATTTCGAAATGTTTTTCATTTTGAATTGTTTTTTATCTTTAGCAGTGAATTAACTTAAACTAAGTTTAAAATTATTTTTAGTTATCTTAGAATAATATTTAGAACAATAAATTTAAACAACTTGGTTGGAGAATAGGTTGTAAATAAAGTTTATTTGTTATTTTTTTCTAAGAAAAATAAATTTTATTATAAAAATATTTTTATACAAAGTTAGTTTTGATTAATAAAATCATATTAAAATCTTATTATTATAATATATTTTGTACAAGTAATTAATTAAACAAAATATATCTATATTAAAATAATTGGAAGATAAAAATATATGTAATTATAATTAAGGTGATGACATTAATAAGAAATTGTTATAGTAGTTTGAAAAGAAATTAATTCTAAATGAAATATTCAAATTTATTTTAGAAAAATAAAGAAAAGAAATTGAAAAAAACGAAGCAAATCTATCTACCATTTATGTCAAATAGTTGGATGAAGAAGAAGAAATTGTCTTGAAAACTTTTGGGAAGAAGATCAAATAGTTTGACATTTTGTTGGAATGGAGGAAAAGTAAATTATTTATATTACATAGAATAATAAATAATTTTCTAAATTAGAATATTTTATAAATTTATTTCAATATTATCCTCCATTAAAGAAAACAATCAATACAATTACCGCTTTTATCATTCATATTATCCCACAAAATAAATATAATTTAAAAAATATAAAAATATCCTAATCCTACTCTTCATCTCTCATTTCATCTAATCACTCTACATCCCATATCACTAAGTAAACGAGCCCTCAGAGGTTTATCCTTCTAATTAGACATGAAAACAAAAGCTCTAGAGTTTCTTTCCGAAATGGAGTAGGATTGTTATTGGCATGATTATTTCATGGATCATTGTAATTTAGACTTTATTATTTTGATTCTTTTACCATTTGATTTGGAATCAAAATTATATACTATCAATCCATTTTTCAAAATTATATTAAATTGATAACTATGTCAAATTAGATAAAATTTTGCACAAATAGTGCCAATTTTCAAAATGGAAAAGATTAACTTCTTTATGGTGTTTTTTTCTTGGTTAGTCTTTCATTTTTGATTGCATAGTTTCAATTTATTTTTCTCCTATAAAAAATCAATTAGGTAGAACACAATCTACAACTAATTATGAGCTTTTTAATATAATATTTTAATAAATCAGGTAAAAAAATCTAATTTATACTTCCAATCCTGATAAATTTTAGAATTCCTTTGCTTCTTTATTTTTTTACTTTTGTTTTTTGGTGTGTAATGTTCATCATGCTTAGCTTTTTTTCATTTTATTTTTTTGGTAGTTTTCGTCTTGTTCAGCTATAATCACTAATGCACTGTACCAACATGGACAATCATATGTCTAAAGTCCAAACTTATGCAATCAATTCATAACTTGTCAAATACAATTGCTAAGACAAAGACGAAGCATTAAAGTATAAGTAATGGTTGGGTAATTAGCTATACCTTCTATGAGGCATCATGCTCAAGAAAGATCCAGAGTTCAATATTCCACAAACAATCACATTGCTTCTACAAAATTCCTATCGTAGTTCCCTAAAAAAATAATGTCACTCTCTCTTCAAGGGGGTGAGGAGAAAAAAATTGAATGAATTACAATCAATATTGGGTTAGCAGCCCCATTAGAATGCTTCTAAACAACACCGATAAAACAAAAAAATCAAATTGATTAGACAGGGTAAAAGAGGGAGCAAGTCAAATTTCAAAATCAAATAATTCTTAATGCTTTTGAAAATTTGCTTTATCCGGGATGGAATTAATTAATCTTTTTAAGGAATTGATCATTCTAATTACCATCCATAGCTTTTTGTTTATTGGGGTTGTTCTTGTATTTTACATCATTCTTTGTTGTATGTCATATTGCATAAATAATTACCAGTCATGGTTTTTATATATAAATTGATAAATTGAAATGATTAAAGAAGAAAAACCAAAAACAAAAATATCTCTTCATAATATGTCAAAAACGACTAGACCGACAAGTTGAACCATTAATTGGTTGGCAAATCGGTCCGATTTTTTGAGAAAATCAAAAAAATAAAAAATGCTATATTTTGTTAAAACCATATAGATTGGTTGGTCGAACTACTGAACCGTTTAATTTCCATTTAATTTTTTATGAAATTATTATTATTTTTTAATTTTTTTTTTGTCTAAGTGCAAAGTTTGAAGGCTAAGGTACACCTCACAAGCTATTAAAAAGTAAAAAAAAAAAGACATTGATTTAGAGTTTAGAGTTTATAATTAACTTACACACTCTCAACTTTAAACTTTAGACTTGATATATTTAAATTATTATGATTATTTATAATGTGAATTGTGAAATTTGGATAGTAATGTTAAACAATATTATTTAAGCTCTTTATATTTTATATTTTGGCATTTTATTAATTTTTAAGTAATATATAAAATATAAATATATATTTCGTAATTATGACATTATGGTTTAATTGTGGTTCAATTACAGTCCGACTAATGGTCGAACTAGTGGATTGTGAATTGGTAAGTTTCTGGTTCACTAAACGGTTTGATTTTTCGAACACTAATTATAAGCTCTTCTTTTAGAAAAACAAAAATCGTTGTGGAAGGAGAGGGCTAGGCATAGAACCCTATCTATATATTGATCATCCAAAGAAATATTTGCATCAAGGTGGAAGCATTTGGAAGGAGTATATAAACTCCCTTAGAGAATTCTCAAACCTAAAAAGAAAAAGAAAAAGTATTGAAGAAAAAGAAAATACATTAATAATCAAAATAAAGAGAAGTCATCTTGTGGCCAAATTGTAGTGGTCAAGGTAGGTTGTTGAGGTTCAACAATCAAATGTTTCCATTTCCTCTAATCAATTATGTAGCATATCAATGTTGCCAAGATGAAGCTAGAATATCACCTATATAAAATGCAACTAGTAAAGGTAACGAGTCCTATGTTACCATGCATAGTATTAGAAGTAGCCTCCATGCACAACAAAAAGTTCCCTCAATCTTGGTTCACTTTCAAGCAAAAAACTCCTAATCAATAGTCCAACAATTTATGTCAAAATGTGGTCAACCATACACCAAAAATTCAAAAGATCCACCATTGGCAAGAAAACTTTTCCACTTGCACCATTAATTAGTCCGAAAACAATTAAGATTCTGTTAGGTGTATTTTTTTGATAATCTTTACAATGAAAATATTTCTGTACAACATCCCAATCTAACCATATGAATTAGTGTAATTTCCAGTAGCTAAGTGGTTAGAATATAACAAAACATGTATTACATTCAAAGCATGCATAATAACCATAAAATACAATCTCTATTTCTATTTATTAGTTGATATTATTAGAGCGCATTACCTTGCTGATTCCATTTCACCATATGCAAAATTTAAAAGGTTGAGCAGTATCTCAAGCAAGTAAAGAAACATCCTTCCATCATTTCAGTAAGCAAGACACTATTTCCAGCATTTCAATTACCAACCTTTAAGCTACTAGGCATCCAAAATCTATGCCATAATTTGGTCAAAACCACACCAAAACTATAGCAACAACTAGGAACCAACTTCTATGCATTATGATAGCACACTTATTGAAAAGTAATATTCTTGTGCCGCATCCTAACTCACCTCACAATTGAAAGTAATCAAAGTTGAGCTATAAACCAGCTTTGAGCCAAATAAATCCAATTGAGCAAGTCATCTTAATAAAATTTCTAGTTATCAACAAGATCCAAAAAAACTTATGCAACAAATATGTGCAAGGAATTTTAGAAAAACCATTTGAAAAAATTATTCTTTTGGATGCTATTGAGCAAGTAGCTTGAGAGAAAGATGCTTCGGTATATTGCTTAAGGACTGAAAAACAACTTTCGTGTGTATGCTACGATATGCCTGACATAATAGGGAAAAATTATACTTTCATTCTGCATAGTTGCCCAATCAAAATGATCATAATAAGGTAATGAAAGTAGAAGCTCAAACAACTAAAGCTTTATTTGATTTAGACCAATGTGCAACCGACTACCTTAAATAGTGATATAAAAACATAGCCTAGGGAATGAAGATGATGTCCAAAAACAACAAAGACAAAGCTACGAAGGATTAAGTTATGCTGTATGAATTTTCATGTACAACAAGACTTTTTCCATTTTCAAGGATATCGCCAATTACTATTGTCAAAATGACAACAACTCTAAATCATCAAAGGACCAGCTGATTCAAAAAGATATTCTTATGCCACAGAATGCTACATGAGTATCTTTTTCTTTTGTCTTTTTCATCTTGAAAAAAGTTATCTAGTGACTTTTTGGCTTTCAATTATGTCTTTCAGGATTTGCACATAAGGACGATGATTGGTGGTGGACATGAGCATGGTGGCCTATAATATTTGGACACTTTTAATGCTCCTATAAATGCCTAATCTCTTTTTGAATTTGTCTCTCCTTTTTAGTGCCAATGTCACCTAGGCCACCCATGCTCAATATCTACATTGAGAAAGCTTCTGCTAGTCAAGTTGTCTATTTTTGTTTTATAGTGCGACTTATGTGAGTTAGGAAAGCATCATAATGCTTCTTTTTCATCTAGAGTTGATAAATATTATTCTTCCCCATTTAAATTAGCTCATTTTGATAATTGAGGATCATATTGTGTTGAGCCATTTAAGGGTTTTAAATGTTTTATTATCTTTGTTGATGATTATTCTGGATGATTTAGGTCTATTAGCTAAAAGACAATATTGAAGTACCTCATGTAATCACCATCTTTTATAATGGCATAAAAACTTAATTTTTTGTTGGTATCCATGTTCTTCGAACTAGCAAATGCCTTGAATTTGTGCAAAACCTGTCTCTACTTTTTGTGAATGTCATGATATTTTACTTCAAACCTCATGTCCTCATTATTAAAGCAGAACAGTGTTTTGGAATAACAACATCACCATATTTTAGATGTTGCCCATACCATTCTCACTCAAATGAATCTTCATAAATATCTTTCGGGGGAATGCCAACGTATTTTCTTGTTAACTACATGTCCTCTAGTGTTCTTTATGGAAATATTCCTTACTCTTATCTTTATCTTGATTGATTTGTGTTTAGTATCACCTTTAGGGTGTATTTCTTTTGTTCATTATTTTTATCCTACTAGAAAACTCACTTTTGGTGATGGGTTTTGTGAACAAAATCCATTGCAAAAATCTTAGTTGTAATTTTTGTGATAGACTTTGCGATGTGGGTTATTTGTGATGGATTTTGTAGTGGACTTGCGATGGACATTGTCACCAAAATTTACAATGCTAAAAATAGTAGCAAAATTTGCAATGGCATTTTTTGTTGCAAATCCGTCACAAATGTGACACATGAGTTGAAAAAAATATAGATTTTGTGATAGAATTCTTCATCACAAAATTTATATTTATGTAATTTTTTTATATTTTTCAACGGAATTTTCTATCACAATATTTTTAAAATTGAAAAAAAATATTTAAATTTTAAAAATACTAAAATAATCAAATTAATATAAAAAATAACAAAACATGCACCCATTACACTAATATATCTAACATATAATCAAATCCAAAGATCAATCATAATTACGTGAGCATTTATTATTATATTTAGTACAACACCAAATATGCTATAAATTTAGATTTGAAAATATAAAAACTTTTTGAATAACCAATTCAAGAATTACAACAAAAGTGTCCTTTGTTTATGCACTTTTTACAATTAAACTAAATGAATAAAAATCAGAAATGTAACATAATTCATATTTTTAATATATAAATAAAATTCTAATCAAATATATAATTTTACGAGATAATACTAAAATATTGACTTACTCAATTTAAATATTTATGAAAAATTCCAAGGCCATTAAATATTCAAATATGCAACATTACAACAACTAATTTAGACCAATTAAAAATTAAAAATATAAAAATAATAAGAAAAAGCTCACTGGTATACTCCAAATCTTCAAAAATAATAAACAATAATAAGAAAAAAAATATATTACAACAAAAGAAAATCAAAATAATATAAACTAAAAAAATGAAAAAAAAAAAGGCCAAGCAACCTGAGCACCTTACAGTCACGCCTAGGTTGCTATTGGGACACCTAAATTGCACTATTGTTGGGGCACTCGAGTTGTAGTGACTATGTAGCCTAGAGTTGTTAGGTGCCCCAGTAGCAATGCCCCATTGGCTCTTGGTGCGGGCAACAACCTCAAGCAGTTTAACACCGAGTAGCCTAAGCAATGCCCAATAATAGTCTGCTTGCCAGGTTACTATTAGGTTGTGTTAGCCTATGTAGCAAGCCAGCTCTTGCTGGCAAGTCTATATTTTTGGGGAAAAAAAAAGAAAAAGAAAGAAAAGGTGTGTGAGAGAGAGAGAGAACTTACCTGCAAGGAAGAAGAGAGAGTGGTGGCCAAGACAATAGTGGGGGTGAAATTAGGGTTTTTTATTTCCTCATTTTTGTGAAATAATTTATTCATCGCAAAATAATTTTTTTATTTTAATATCAATGACGGGTTATTACAACGTAAATTTGTTTAAGTTATTTTCACAAATTTATCTTTTTAGTTTTTGTGCTATTTGTGACATATTTTTTCATCGCCAATATGTTTCAATAATTTTTAGTAATTGTTTTTCTAAAGTTTTGCATTGGATGTTTCCATTGCAAATCAATTTCATTATTTTCCGGTTTAACTTTCTTTCTAATTTGCGACATCACATTTTGTGGCTATCGTTATGTATGATTTTTGCAAAAGGTATTTAAATTTTTATACTTTTTTTTCTTATTTTCAATGAACTTTATCTATCACAAATATTTTCCACATAATATCATTTGTTTATCAGAAAATTTTTTGCAATGGAATATTTTTCTTTGCAAAAATTATAAATATATATTTTTATTTTTCATGTTTTTGACATATTTATCCACCACAATACTTTTTATTTTTTTGTTTTTTTGCAGTGGAATCTTCCATCACAACATTAATATATTAATCACATTTGCAATGAAATTTGCAATGGACATTTTTGCAACGAATTTTTCATTGCAAAATCCATTACAAGTTGCGATTGACAGAGTTTCATTGCAAATTTCTATTGCAAGTTTCTATCACAAATTCTGCTCTTTTTTATCTTTTTTATTTTTTTAGTAGTGTTTTTTAATTGTCTATTTTGTGGTTATTCTTGTTCTTAGATAGGGTTATCAGGTAGACTACTATCGTCGTACATATCAAGCTACAATGTGCATTGCGATAGATCCTCTATCTTTCGTGTATTATGCATCTATTGTTGACCTCTATATTGCACTCTGAAAAGGTAAAAGGTCTGAAATGGATTATCTTTTGGCTAATTATCTATCTTATACTAAGCTTACCCTAGTATTGATTGATATAATGCCCACTTGATTGCTAAAGGGTTTATCCAAACTTATGGTATTGACTATCTCATAACCTTTTCTTTGTTACTCTTTTTAATTCTATTAGGGTTCTAGTTTCCTAAGCAATTAATCATGATTACCTTATGTATTAGTTGACTATGAAGAATGCCTTCTTTCATGGGGATTTGACAAATTTAGTCATGTTGTTTGTGACTTTGGTTTCCACAAAATGTCAAGATGATCATTTTGTTTGTGAGTGGAATGGCCATTCAGGTACTATTATCATAGTTGTTTATGTTGATGATATTTTGATAGTGGTAGTGATGTTTGTGGTATAGAATAGACCAAAAGCATATTTGCAATAACATTTTGTTATTAGGGATATGTCCTTGATGTTTTTTGTGCATTGAGATTGCTCACACCAAGCATAATATTTCACTTTCTCAGAGGAAATGTGCTCTTGATTTACATCAAGAAATTTATTTACTCAAAACCAAACTAATTGATACATTTTTAGACTTGAATCATACTTTTTGGGATGATACATGTGATTATTTGGAGGATAAGGAAATGCAAATGATTTGTTAGAAAGTTTTTTGTTTGTTTATTATTTTTTAACTCTAAAGAAGGAATTTTCATTGCAACTCAGAAACAATTACATCTGATAAAAAAGAAGAAACATGATCCTCCCACATAACTACTTCAGTCTTTGAAATAGAGGCTCTAGCAAGGCAATGAGCCATTTGATTTGTCGAATGACAACAAAAACAAGCACACTAATTTGTAAGCTCCCTTAAAAAAGCCCTACACTCAACAATAATTGATCCAACATAAAAACATCAACATACTTTTTCAAGACTGCATTGACCACCACAAGAGCATCAAGTTCAAATATAACATTTGACAGCTCCTTGTTCTTGATCTAATTAAGCACTTCTCAAAAAGATATGCCTTTGCCAAAGATGCCACTACCACACCCCTATGTGGGATTTGAATGGATGCTATAACTGTCCCCTTCTCATTTCTCAAAATGCACCCTGATTCAAAACTGTTGTGTAACTTACTAATAGTAGCATCAATATTGCACTTTAGCCATTCTATTGTTGGCTAACTCCATCTTTTCATAGCAGAATGCTGGTCATCATTTTAGCTTTTCTTTTTTGAGCATTTTTCCATTGTTGTGGGGATGATTTAGCTTGGAAAACCACTGATTAAGCTATCCTCTTTCTTTCATTCCAAACAACCTGATTCTGATTATTCCATAAACTCCACAGCTACATGAAAATTTCTCCATAATTCTTATTATTCTTTTAGAAATGATACGCTCCAACCAAGCTGCAAAAGATTTGTCATCAGCTTGTTGTTGACATAGTCCAAACTCAACAATATTTCAACAGGTAACTACTAATGAACATTGAACAAGAACATGTTATACAGATTCCAAAACCTCGTTACACACTGGGTAGAAGGGGTTCACAATCAACATGCTTTAAGATTAAACACTCCTTCATTGATAGAATATTGTTACATGCTCGCCAAACAAAGTCATGGATCTTAGGAGGGACTTTAGAAAACTAAATCTGCTTCCAATAGTTAGTTGCAACCATACTTTAGTTATTTGATTGATTTTCAAACAACTACTTATAGCAACTTTTCACAGTGAAACACCTTTCGGATCATGATTCCAAATCCACATATCCTAATTCCTTCTAATAGTTAATAGGATATTGATGATAAACATAGCATCTCAGTTGTTGAAAATGGAAAAAATTAGATCAACATCCCATTATCTATGTCCCATTTTCATTAGGGACGAGATTCTATCTACATATTGAGAACTTAATATTGAGGAAATAAAAGGGTTGTTAGTATCTGGAAGCCATGGATCTTTTGGAATAGAAATATGTTCTCTGCAACCAACTTTTAATATACACCCCATTTTGTTAAAAGACTGGGTTGGCAACACACTTCACCATATATAACTAGGATTATGGCCTAAAGAAGCTTCAAGGAAAGACTTATGACATAATATTTAGCCCTAAAGTTCTAAGAGACTAATGCTTATGGCTTATATAAAAGATGCCATCCTTGTTTCCCCAAAAGAGATAAATTAAATTCATGTAACCTTCTAAAGCCAATCCCTCTATTATTTTTTGGACTACAAAGCCTTTCATACCTCAACAATTTGCTTCCCTTAGTTTCTTCTTCTCTAGTTCTATTGCTAACCAAACAATAAGCATTCATCAAGTGCTCAATCTCAGCATATAACTCTTTTGGAAGAAGGAAAACTCCTATGACATAATTTGGAATGCATTAGGCTACAATTTTAAGAAGAATTTCTTTACCTTCTCTAGAGAGGAGTTTTTTGTTCCAACCTTAAAGTCTTGGTCAAATGCACTCCTTCACGAAGTTAAAACCTTTCTTCTTGCTATGCCTAGTCAATGATGGCAAACCAAGATACTTGCAATGTTAGTCATAGAGATTCACATTTAGTCTGCTACTTATAAAATTCTTGGTATCTTCCTTTGTATTTGAGTTGAAAAAGATAGAGGGCTTTTGGATGTTAATAAGCTATCCCAAATCTTTTGCATAAGCACTAAGACACTTATATATGGCATCATACTCATGCTTTGTGGCTCAAAAAGACAACATACTATCATCTGTAAAGAACAAATGAGATATAGTAGGAGCATTTAGTGCAATTTTATACCTATGTATTTTTTATTTTTTCTTGTTGCTCATACTTTTTGAGGATTGCAAAAAACCCATATGCACAAATGAGAAATAAGTATGGGGATAAAGGAACCATTTGTGGAAGACCTCTTTTAGGGATAATAGAACCATTCTCATGGCCATCATGAACAATCATGTACTTAACAGTTCCTACACATGTCATAATAATATTTATAAACTATTGATCAAATCCCAACTTTTCCAAGATACATCTAAGAAAATTCCACTCAATTCAATCGTAAGCCTCGCTCATGTCAATTTTTTAGTAGTTATGCCAACATTTTCTTGAGTTTTTCATTTAAGATAATGTATTACTTCAAAGGCTATCATCACATTATTAGAAATAAGTTAGCTAGGTATGAAAGCACTCTGTGTCCTTGAGATTAATGAAGGAAGCACCCTTTCAAGATAGTTAGCAATGATTTTTGCAATAATTTGTGCAAGACATTGCATAACATGATAGGCTTAAGATTAGTGATTACCTTTACTTCTTTCTTCTTTGGTATCAAAGTTATGAGAGTATCATTTAAGGCTGGAAAATGCTGACCATTCCTCAACATGTTTAGACATGCCTTTGTGATATCCTCCTCTACCATATGCCAAAATTATTGATAAAATGTAGGATTGAAACCATCTGATCCTAGGGCTTTATCTGGATGCATGGAAAAAGCTACTTTCCTAATATTTTCTGCAGTGAATTCACTTAAAAGGTCTTCATTCTGATCACTTGAAACCTTCTAACTAACAATTAAGAATGGAGAAATTAGTGTTAGTTCCAGTTGTAATCAATTCTATAGAGCAATCACAAATAATTAATTCTAAACTATTCTTCCAGTCACACCAATTGCTATGAGAATCCTACAGCCGACTGATATTATTTCTTTTCCAGTGAATAGAGGCTTTAGATAGAAAATTTTTTGAATTAGAATCCCCCTCTTGAAGCCAGTATATTTTTGCTCTTTGCCTCCAAAAATCTTCCTATTGCTGTAGAATTAAGAGATACTCCTTTTGAGTTTCACTGTATTCTTTTGTAGAGACCAGATCAAATTTAAGCTTTAGAACTTGTAATTTCACTTTACACCTTTGTATCCTTTCCCTAAATTGTGTGATATATTAGATGCCCCATGAAGATAGGTCACTATTTCAGTTGCCTAATCTTTTTTGGATAGCCAATTCCTTCCTAAGTGACCAGTTGTGTAAAATAATGTTATTGCATTCATTCTCTCTAAGCTAGGCATTTTTGAATCTAAATTAGCCTTTTTTCCAGAATATCATTCCTTTTCCAGACTAAAGGTATAAAGGATTGTGATCTAAGCAAGCAGCAATAATGTTGAAGACCTTTGCATACTTAAACATATTAAACTAGGAACTGGAAATGAAAACTCTATCCAATTTTCCCTCCACCTAATTAGCAGTATTTCAACCTCTTTCCCATGTGAATTGATGCCCATTTAGTCCCAAATCTCACAATACATAGAAATCTACTCTCTGTAAAACCTTTATACAACTAGAATGAATGAAGGCACCTTTCCTTTTTCTCAGAAGGGTGGAAAAGGTCATTAAAATTGCCAAAACAACATTAAGGGAGCTTTAATTGATTTTTAAGGTTTCATAGTAAAGCCTATGATTGCTGCCGATGGGAGCATTCTGGAAAGCCATAAAAACCAGTCAATCTCCATGTCATCATTCCATCAATTTTTACTACCACATTGATATGATTCCTTGAATACCTGACTAAATATGCCATGTATTTCTTATGCCAAAGGAAGAGAAAGCCACTATCATTTCAACTGCTATCAATAGTGAACAGACCATTAAACTCAATATCATTTTATAATTTTTCCAATTTATCTCTTCCAACCATAGTTTCCATTTAAAAAAATAAGTTTGGGCCATTTAGACTTAATTAAGTCTTTTAGAACTTGAATTGTTTGTGGGTTCCCAAGCCCACAACAATTCTAGGTTATGGAGCTCATGATTCTTGGTAGGCTTGGGAAGTAGAACCCACCAATAAATAGTAGTTTTGGCCCAAAATCCAATACTATCCCCTTAGTTGGGCTTAGCTTGAACTCGAGTTCCACATATTGAGGTCTAGCTTTAGTTCTTCTTCGTTTTGGGATAGAGAGAATTAAAAAGTGAAAAGAGCCACTTTCCTTTATAATTCCTTTCCATCATAACCAACTTCCCCATCACTATGGTTTTTTCCACTAATTGCAGTAGATTTAATTCCCCCCAAATCCATGGTTAGATTACATGCCAAAATAATCTCATTTCCTTCTGCATTTATCTTTCCTTTTCCCCATATTTGTCTAGTAAATTTTTCAGCATACCATCTTCCAACATAGAATACCAAAGCCATCTCTCACTAATTCTAGTTTGTTGAAGTTGATGTAGTGAGTGTAGCTAACTACCATACACGAACTCAATGGAATTTCAATTATAATTGTATAATTTTGAGCAAAAGCTCTCCAAATGACCTAATATACTACCATACACGAACTCAATGGAATTTCAATCATAACTGTATTTGAAATTAACCCAAAACCATTCTCCTCCTTGTTTCTTAAGTTTCATTCTTCATTTAATCGGGTTTTCCACTTCTATAGAGACTCTAATCCATATGAATAATTTCCATACACTGCTAGAATTCATTTGATCCAATTCCAAATAGGACCCAATATAGTCCCTTATGCTCTTGCAAACTCTTTCTGATAAAAAACCTATTAGGAGATCATAACTTTGAACCCAAATATTAATGTGAGTAAGAGCCATGTTTGGGGGGTTGTTCTAGTGGTTTAACTTGCTTTAATAATAGTAGTTGTTGTTCAAAAATCCATGGTCCTTCTGCAAGAATATGCTACAAATCCAATTCATGAAATAATTGAAATAGATAGGTGGTTTGGTTCAACTCTTTTATATAGATACCCTTTACCAGTTGCCACAACGCTGCCATTGTGTTCTTGAAGGCTACAAAGTTCACATGTTTGTTTGTGAGGAGTCTATCAACCATGCAAAACTTTGGTTGATTAATAGTTTTATCCCCTTCTTCCCTCTCTAGAATAAGGCCTTTATCTTCCCCTTCTTTGAGAGAAATTTTTGCACAATTTTCAATAAAGGATTGAGATAGACACAAGGTTTGAATGATTGAAATTATGATTAAGTCACTTGCGAGATAGATAGAATGAGAAAAAGAACTTGTCACCAGAACAAGAAAACAGCTAACTCTCGCAAAGGAGAGAAATTTCTCTAGTCTTAGCAAGTTATTACAAGACAAAACTATGAAGTTTAAGCAAAGTACCATACTTGAATTAGTTGAAATTTTCTTATAATTAGTTAGTTCATGGATAAGCCACAAACTATTCACTAAGATGTTGCTCTCAAAACTTTCTTATATATTAGGAAGGTGTACACATATGGTGCAAGTGACTTTTTAAAATTATTTTAACTTTTGTTTGTTCTATAGGTTATTTTCTATTTATATTTGATTCAAATGCTTATCAAATAGATAAATAAAAAATAAAATAAATTATCATTTGAAGTTGTAAAATATGTTGAGCCTCTAACATAGTGTAAAAACAACCTAAGGTAATATATTTCTCTTTCTATGGAATTTATGTCGTGCATGTGACCTATTACATTTTTGTCTTCCTTCCATTCCCACATCTATATTATTTGTTCCAAACATAGTATTTTACTAAGATCTACATTGTTTGAACCTCCAATAAAAGATGTTAAAGAACAATTCTATTTTCAATTCAACTATCGCTTGTCTCCTTTTCAAGGTGCTATCCATCATTCTTTATTATAATTTAAATCTCCTTGATAGATCATGATGATAGTAGTCTATCTATTAAATTTCAGTTTTATGTCATTAAATTGAAGAACCAACAGTAGAAGTGTTTTCCCAAAGGAATTGCTGCAGGATTGATAGCAAAAGTTTGATCTTTGTATAAATAAATTATTATTTACAAATATGAAAAATTCTATATAAAAAATGTTTAAAATTTTGACAATGAGGAATAGGCAAATATTTTGCAATTGGTGAATATTGACAATTAGATTCTTTATGAATTGACTCTTTTTCATTCAAAACTATGTTGAAAGAGGATGCTAATATATTAATTTTTATGTTTTTATTCCCTTTGATGATTTAATTGACTTTCTCATTTTTCTTGAACTCATTATTTTTATCTATATCCATGTCTTTCTATAATACTCAATGCAGCAACATGTCTCCTCTTTTTCTTGTCTCGTTTTTATTTATCAAAACAAATAGGCTATGATAATATTATTAGAAAATTATGTCCATGTATTTAAAAATATAGGTGAAATTTTTCTAAATAGCCTTATACAATAATGTTATAAATGTACATTAGAATATCTAATACTAAATCAACTAAACATAAAGTTGACTGAAGATAGAAGTTTATCAATTCATTATTATTCTAAGAATAATTTACTAAAAATGGAACAATGAAAACCTGTGAATTGAATGATAACTAAATTAAAATATATCTTAAAATTCTTAACATTTAAAAAACATGAATTTTATGTTTCTTCGATAATATAATGACTAATAATAGCTGATTATTGAATTCTTTCATTTTTGGAATGATATTCGCAAAAGCCATTATTTTTTAAGTTATCCTCTATTGTTCTCTATGAATTAAATTTGTGCTAGTTGCTATTCCATAATTTTAGTTTAATTTTTAATTTTATTTTTGGTTAATTAAAAAGTTCCTTTTGATATGTGAAGCATAAATTTCAACATAAAAATATGATTCAAATGATCTAGAGCAATTTATAAATTAGTTTAATCTAATTTTAGACTTTTAATGGACTAATTGTTTTTAATTTCAAATTAGAAAAAAAAAGATAAGAAAAAAACTTTGTCATGTATTTGATATATTTATAACGACTCTATTCTCACTTTTGTTTCCTTTTAGTTAAGCCAAAAATAGTGAAAGTTGAAAATGTAGTCAATTTTAAACCCTTAAATATCATTGTAATAAATAAATTATTATATTATTTTATAACTTTTTTTGTTAAAAAAATGTGAAAATTATTTCTTTAAAAGTTTGATGTTTAATAAATCTGTAAAAAGGGTGGATTATCAACTAAGTTGGCTATTATTAATATAATATATGCCTAAATTGTTAAATGAAATTAATTACTTGATATAAATATTTATATTTTATTAATTATTTAATATTTAGCAATATAAAATACAAGAATTTTTCACTATAGGATACTATATGTATTTAATAGGGTATATACTTTGCACTTAGGGGATATATATTTTGTAGGATATGAATGGAGACAAATGGGCTAGTGTGATACTTTATCTAATAAAATATATTTCTTGATGTTCTATTTTTTATATAGATAGAACATATTTCATTGTGTCATGTTAATGTTAATATTAAAGTCAAATAAATATATTTTAAGCTTTATTAATAGTTTAAATTACATATTTATGAATCCAATAATACATACTTTTTTTTTTTTGAAAAAATTCAAATCTTTATTAAATATAATCAAGTTAAAAAATTAATTATATAATAAGTGAATTATACTTGTTATATCGTTGATGTATACTTTAATAATGTTTATCATATGAGTAGTTTCAGTCATACAAAATTTGGTCTTGCCTAGCTCTTTGTCATCTTATGCCATTCCACCTAGTCGTATGAAACTAGCATGCATCTTGGTTCCCAAGACTCTTTCATAGAATTCCAACAATTTTTCCACTTCTCAAAAGCCCATAGGATTAGAGTTGATGCTCCCACATCCATTGCATGAGTAGTTAAAGCAAGTGAATGATTTGAAATTTAAGTTATTTCATGGAATAACCTCATATATATTGAGCTTGTAATTGTACCTCGCATCTCAAAAGTGTCTTTGTGGCTAAAGAATGAATGTATTCTTTTTCTTTATCATAGTAAATATAATATTATACATGAGTCTGACATCTATTTTGTATGGTAAATATTTTTCTCTTTTTATTTTTTTTAGAAAGAATCCATATTTGTACAAATGCATTTATGAAATATCATTCCTTTCCCTCATCAAATTAAACTTTTGATTGTAAGAGTAAATCTATTCTTGTTCATTATCATATTAATATTATTACATTTGAATTGAACACATATTTTGATATATAAAAAATATTTCTTTTCTTTTTTTGAGCGACAATGCAAAATAAATATCTATAAAAATCTATTTATGAAGTATCATTTTTCCTCATCAGTTTATTTTTTATTAATTAATTTCAATTCAATTATTATTTTCTATGAGTTTAATTAAAATAAATTAATTTAATTTTAGTTTACCATATTAATTAATATGTATTGGATGTGATATTAATAGTCTCATTAGATGGCGATATAATTTAATTGCTTAATTTATTTTAACTGGTATTTTCTATAAGTTCAACTAAATATGTTTGTTGAAGGATAAATTTCAATATATGTAATTAAATTTGTTAAGTAGGAAATTTTAATTCTATTGAATTTAATATAATTATTATTATCTACATGTCTAATTAAAATATACCTAATTTGGAATAAATTTAATAAATACAATGTATATACATTTGATATATACATTTTTAAGTGAAAAAAATTGATTCAATTAATTATAGTTGTTGTTTTTTGTAATTCTAATTAAAAATAAACTTGATTTGATTGTAATTACCAGTAAACTGTGTATTAAATATGATAATTTCAATAAAATGTAATTACATTTGCTAAGTAGAAATTTTATTTAATTAATTTTAATATAAGTATTATTTTGTATAATTCTAATTAAAAATATATTTAATTTGCAACAAATTGTAATAAATATAATAATATACAATTGATGTATATACATTATTTAATATGAAAGACTTGATTTAATTAATTATAGTTAATATTTTCTATAAGTCTAAATATAATGTATATACATTTGATGTATATATTATCTAAGTTGAAAGACTCGATTTAATTAATTATATTTATGGGTCTAATTAAAAATAAACTTAATTTGGTTGTAATTACCATTAAACCATCTGTATTAAATATGATAGTTTTATTAGAGAAGAACATTTTTATCCTCACATAAAAAGGATGAAACCTCTATATATATTCATTCATACTTTCATAGGTAGTATTGAGTATAAATTATGGCTTCTCTTGGCAAAAGGCTTATTGTTCAAGAAGCATGGGCACTAGAATATAGAGACTATTTTTATGCAAACTATGTTGGCTCTAAAACTAATAGAAAGTTGTACCTTTGTTGCGGAAAATCTAGTTACTTGTAATAGACAACTATCGTGGCTAGATTCAATGTAGAAGCTGAGTATAGGGTTATGGCACATATAGCTAGTGAAATATTGTAGCTTAAAAATTTATTACTAGAATTAGGATTTTAAGTTCAGTGATACTTTGTCTGTCTATATATGCTATGATAATCAGGCACCCATCTATATTGCCAGTAATCCAACCTTCCATGAAAGGATTAAGCATATTGAAGTGGAGTATGACTTTTATTCATGAAGCTCTAGTGAGCAACAAGATTAATACTTTCTTTACTCAATCTTCAAGACATATTGCAGAGGCTCTAGGGTGAAACGATTTAAGACTTATATAACAAGCTAGGCATGGTTGGCATCTATGTTCCAATTTGAGGGAGAATGTTGAAATATATTTAGATTGATTTTAATATATTACGACTGATTTTATGTATACTTTCTCTCCTTATATTTTTTTTCATCCCTATTCTCATATTCCTTTAGAAATGTGAGATTGATCTTCTTTAATAATAGTTACTACATATTTTTATATCTTTTTACGAGATAAGAGGGTAGAATGTCATAGTTTGAAGAAGATTATTTTTTCTATGCAATTATTTATGGTTATTAAGGGTCCCCTTGTTGACCATAAATTTTCTAAGTCTACTCTCTTGAAAATAAGAAAAAATGTAACTTGGAAGATATAGCGAGCAAGAAGATTGGTACTTTGTTTACTCTATCTTTATAACATATTGCAGATGCTTAAGACCTATATAACAAAATAGACATGGTCAGCATCTATGTTTCAACTTGAGAGGAAGTGTTAGAAAATATTTAGATTGATTTTAATATATCACGACTGATTTTATGTATACCTTTTCTCCCTGCATTTGCATTCAACCCTGTTATCATATTCCTTTATAAATATGAGATTGATTTTCTTTAATAATACTTACAATATACTTTTTATTTCTTTTTATGAGGTAAGAGGATAAAATGTTACAGTTTGCAGAAGATATTTTTTCTATGCAATTGTTTATGGTTATTAATGGTCCCCTTGTTGACCATAAATTTTCTAAGTCTACTCTGTTGAATTTAAGAAAAGAAAATGCCAGTTAGGGCACCAATGATTCCACTTAGGGAAACAGTGATTTGAAGGGTAACTATACAAAAAAAGAAATAAAATGCCAAATGATAGAATTTCTAATCCTATGGGCCCCATTTGGGACATGGAATAACCTTTTAGAATGGTCATCTAACATAAATTGATGTTATCATTAATTCTAACGTTTGGCAGCACTTGTAGAATCAGGATAGGATGCAAATGGGTCCACAATAAACAAAAGATTTTTAAGATTAAATTTTGGGTAAATTTGATTGGATGATATGGTGGAATGAAATATTTTTATTTTATTTTATTTTATTATTTATTTAGTTGGAATGATAATATACATTTAGGTCCACATAAAACTAAAAGTTTGTATTTTTTTTATGTATAATTCTCATGATAAATTAACCCGTCACTTCTCATTAGTTTATTTATCATGTCAATCAAACTATACATAATGATAAAAAATCACACAAATTATTATATGATAAATGTAACCTAAAAATCCAACCGAACTAGCCCTTTGAGTTATTATATTAAAGTTTCAATTAATTATATACTTTAAGGCTAGTTTGGCTAAAATAATAAGGTGAGATATAATATTTTTATCCTACTTTATCATTCATTTGATTGGGTGATAATAAACACTCAAGCATAAATTAATACCTCAATCCTACATTTATATGTGCAAGATGAATGATAAATTAACCTACCACCCCCATAGATTTATTTATTCATGGATTTGCTCCTTGTCATGAAAGTATGTATTTGCATTTAAATTATAGAATCGATTTTATTATTATTGTTGTTGTTGTTGTTGTTAATAATAATAATAATAACAAAGAAATTTTTTATACCATAGAGACATAAGGAATTTTTTATATTTGAATGAGGGACAAAAAGATAATTTGATAGGTGTAATCAAGATACTTTAGTGTTGAGCCAAACACAACAACCAACAATCATGTTGACCCACATAAAAATAATTATGCTACAATGACAAATAATCACACAAATTATTAGATGATAAATAATTATGAGATAACTTAAAAATTAAACCAAACTAGCCCTTAGTGGTAAAATTTGTTTTGTCATAACTCACAATAACAATATTGATAAGTATTATGAACATTAACAAATGAAGCATCATAACCTTCTATAAATTAACTCCTAAATTGCCATGTATATACCACAATCAAATTCAACACCCTATCATCTCTTTATTAAAAATCAATTATTTTTTTATTTTTTAAATTTATGCACCAAAAGTTTCATTAGAATTCAAATCCCAAATCATGTTATTAAGTAAATGAATTCATTAAAATTTAAATTCCAAACCATGTTATTGAGTCAATTATTACTTGACTTGTGAAAAATAATATGAATCCTTCGAATTAAATCATTGAACTGAACTTTAGTTCTTAGTTTCAAGAAAACCAAGAAATAAATTAACATAAGAGTCTTCATTCTATTAACTTGGCACCAACATATCATTATAGCCAAACCAACATTGTGAAACATCAATCATATAATAATCAAAACTTTATTTAAGTTGATTTAGAGCAGCTGGCTACTAAAAAGCCTCACACATACATACTTCCATATTAGTAATTAAAAAAGCAACCAACCAAACAAGTACGAGCTTGATCATTTCTCAAAGAGCAGCTTGTAGCCAATCTTGTACGAAGCAAAAGCATCAATGCATCCATATTCAACCTGAGCTTCACTCAGCACTCTCGCCTCCCAATTACTCATGCAGACATGCTTAGGTTTCTTCATGTTCAGCCCGCAAACTTCCCATGCAAGATCCTTTAACCCGGGCCTCCGGAATCTCCCGGGCCACTGATCCTTGGCCTTGTCCCGGATATCTATAGTGCTGCTGCAATCCAGGCCGTACTCATTCTTCAACTTCAAAACATCGTCTCCCACTTCAATCCCAGCAAAGGTAAAGTTTGGGTTCAGAAGAAAGCCCTTGATTGATTCAGGGATTTCGTCCATGTAGAAAAGCTGGAGGATTAAGCATTTCTTGTCTATGCAGAGTTGGAGGGTGGCTGATTTGTTGCTCATGGAGCGGATGGGGTGGGGCCGCCACTCGACGTCGAGACCCACCACCGCTGGGCTTCCGCCGTACAGAGAAGTGATCTCTTGAACCCATTCGGTGGCTGTGGCGGCCTTGTCGGTGAGGGTGGTTTCGATGGTGGTTCCGCCGAAGGGGACATAGTATTTGGAAGTTGTGGGGTTGAATGTTATGGAGGAAGAAGATGTGCTTTGAGTCCGGTACATGTTTTTTCTTGCTTTTGTTTTCAAGGTTGGTTGGAGATATAAATAGTGGACTTGTAGTTCAA
>JACGDI010005707.1:1234148-1246052 GCA_014898725.1 Jacaranda copaia
GAAAATTAAAGCATGAGGAGACTTTTGAAGTCTCCATCTTGATTTGATGTATCTAAATTACTTCTCCATTGATTGAGATGGAGATACATGAGTGGCTTCACACTTGGATAATGAGTTGGTAAATTAGTCGCACTTTAATTATGGCTACAGGTAATTGCTTTTGCAAAGTTAGGTCATTTAATCTTACAATTTTAAATTTTTTAATTTAACTAAAAAATTCACCATGGTGGTTGGTTATTAAATTTTACATTAATCAGAAATTTATTTATTCTATTTAGATACTTTTAATTCTTAACTTTTTATTAAAGAAAATCGTTTTCTATTATATATATAATCCATAAAAGCAAGTGTGATTCTATCTAAAAGATTTCTTTTATCCTAAACTCTAAATATATGTACGTTTTCTTAATTATTATAACTTTTTAGCTCTCTAAGTTATCCCTAATTTTTATCTTATTTTTAATTACTAATTTTAATCATAACTCATCATGAAAAAAAGAAAAAGAGAAAAACTGAAAAGCTGTCACGCAAGTTTCGTAAAAATATATCTAATACGCGGTAAATACTATGAAACGACTAAACCAGAACCAAGACTATTACATTTCATGATCAATACATATATATACATGCACATATATACCAAAATTTGTTAAAATTTGAATTTCAAATCTCACACATATTAGTGTCATGATGGGATCATTTGGTCAATTGATCACTCAACATTATCTATACTATTTAAAAAGAAAAATCCTCTTACTCATGCTACATCAAAACATTGTTTACCTAAATACTTCTATAAGGTATATAGAAAGAAAATCTACATAAAAGTTTTCAAAATTTTATTCATATAAATAATGTGAATGAGTCCTTGTACTTGCTAACTCTTACTCTCTCCAATCTCTACAATTCTTTCCCCCTACTACCTACTCTTCTCATCTCCAATCTCTATAACTCATTCCCGCATTAATTGTCCTTCTCACCACTCATAACTTTTTCAATCAGTTCCAACTGCATGGTTTGACTTCTTTTGGTAAAATAATTAATTTTTATATATTATTATTTCAATCAACAAAGTTAAATTGACAACTTATTTCATAATTTCCTTATAATTGAAAAAAAAATACTTGGTTATAGAAAATTTGTATTGATATTTTTATTTAACGGTGTCTTTTCTATAGCAATTTTATTTCATTGTGATAAAAAAATTATTATATAATTTATTAATAAATTTTTATTATATCAAATAATTTTTTTTCAAAACAAAAGTATGTTGCGCTCAAAAATATTTATGCGCACAGAGACCTCGTGTGCTAAGTACTAGTATAATTAATATCAAAAGATATGTTTGTGCCAAAGAAGAAACAGGATCAAACAAAAAGAAGTCTATGTACAATTAATTGTAACAAATATATATATTCTAGGCCTGTATATGATGCCCTACCCACATTCATATCCTAAAATTCTTAAACAAAAATATTCAATATTTTACCATACTCTAAAATATCCAAAAGGATGAGATCCTAATCCTATCCTACTATATCTAACCTAAGACCCATTGGGTATAATTTATTGGACTTATGCTTTTAATATATATAATAATTTTCTCAATATATTCTAAAAATATTATTTGGCATACAATAACAAAAAATAATTTTTTTCTATATTTAATTTAATTTAATAATTAAATATAAATTAATTAATTTTAAACTTTTTGCTAATTAAAATAACTATTTTATTAATATAATTAACCATTAAACTTTTTGCTTATTAAATTAATATAATTAAAAAAAATAGTAAATAAAAACATAGAGTCAATAAAAACAGTTGAAATGCAAAAACTTTTTCTATATTTAATTTTATTAAAATAGTATATTTCTATATTAATAAACTTTATTCATTAGTAAAATTAATTTTATTAACTATTTTTATAAAAAAATATTTATTCCACTATTTATTTTATTAATTTGATTTAATTTTTAATGAAGAAAATTATTTAGTTGTTATTGTTAATTCACATATTTATAATTTTTATATATAAATTATTATTATTATTATTATTATAATTATAAATTTGATTTCAGTTCAAACAATTTTAAGGTTTGTGGATCAAATTTAGTTATAAAGTAATGGATAGTTTTTGGATATGGGTATATGGGTAATTTATGGATATATACCATACTCATACCCATTACCTTATCTTTAATAAGTAGAGGTATGAGTATGGATATGTGTATTGATATAATAATTTGGGCATGAAGAAAATGGCACCCTATCCATTTATAGACGTAATCTGTTCAATCAATATCTTTAACAAGAGTGCTCAATCAGTATCTTACCAATAAATTTATTCAAAGAAAACATTTTAAATAATTATGGTTATTCAAGTACAATCTTTCCACAAAGATACACAAACCTGTTACGTTTTCAAATTTATTTCAAGTTATTCCTAAAATTATGGTATGAACATGTAGACTTTTAGAGGAGCCACAGAAGTCTATGTCGGCATGTCTCTGCAAAAATGGTGTAATTTTAAATTTTATGCGTGAATGAAATAAAATTTAAATTTTGTCCTTTGTCATGTTAGTAAATTGTCCTCTTATATGAGTTTGATGTTCTACAAAAATAGAGTGAAGTATTTTTCGATAATTAGTATAATATTTGTTCTTTTCTTATGGAACACCCACTTGAAAGCTCTTGAAATTTGTAGTTATTTTGCAAATGACTTTTTATGCCTAAGTTCTTTTTGAAACTTAATAATTATAGTTTTCTTTTTTGATGGGCTTGGGACCATTAGAGTTATTCTACCCTCCTTCATGGGCTTAAATAGGTTTTGGGTACTGGCCTTACTACTTAATTAGTTAATTTAATTCACCGGTTAATTAATTTACAGAATTGCCCCTAATCTTAAAATTATCCACACATTCAGCCCCCTATTTTTAATTGGAGAATTTTGATTTCATATTAAAAGTATATTAAAAGTTCATTTTTTAGTATTTTTTTTATTTTGATTTGTCAAAATAAGATTTATTTTATGATTACTTTAATTTGATTATCTCAAAGTCTAGGTTCACGACTCCTCAACTTTCACCTAAGTTGAAATTTACTAAGTCTTGAAATCTGCAAGACTTTTAAGATGTACTCCATAAATGTGGTCTTGTCAACACCTAAAGAGCTAGCAAAACAGAGAAAAATTCTAACTTAGATTGAAGGGAGATAAAAAGGATGGAAGACTTCAAGAAGAATATTGAAACGGGTCCTCTACTTCATGATTCACTATATTACATTTAATGGCATTAAAAAGAGCCACTTAAATAATGTTATGATAGCAATTAATGACATTTTTCAAAAGTGCCTCTTGTAGTAGTGTAGCTAAAAATATAAATGTCATTAATTTACCTCTATTATGATATGAATAAAATACAATAAAAAATGTATTAGATGTTACATTAAAATATCACCAAAAATGCATTAAATATGCTAATATGCCACCAAAAATACATGTAATGATATGTTAAACTGTCACCAAAATTTCTTTAAATGACACGGTAATATGCCACAAAAAACACCATAAATGTCATATTAAAATGTCACAAATATAATTTTAAATGGCATGCAAACTTGCCATGGAAAATAAATAAATATATATTTATATAATGATGTTAAAATGCCACAAAAGATTCCTTTAGATGACACATCAACATGGCATAAGAAATTAACTAACTAACATGCTAAATTAAATGCCACAAAAGATTATTCTAAATGACATGTTATCTACGCCTAGTATTCCATATTTGAGACTACAACATGCCTCCATTGCTTTGTATAAGACTTGAACATGAAACTATCTATTTGATTACAATCAAGTTATCATCTAAATGTTCAATATATGGTCAAAAATATTAATTTATTTCTATACTATGGAATTCTTTTTTTTTTTTTTGAATTATTTAATATATGCTCAATCTTATTATATTAAAAAACACATTTGAAAAGATGTGGGAGACTAAATTTAGAGATAGAAAATATTCAGAAAAAACATAATGTATAGGAGAAAGAAAAGTGGGCAAAAACTTAAATTTTGATATTTTATTTTAAAATATGATTAATTTAGTTCATACATTAAAAGTATATCAAGTAGTTATTCAATACATTATGGTAAGATATAAATTTTATAATTACTAATACACCTATACTTAATCTAATTTTGAAATATCTATTTCACGTCAAGTCACAACTAAACTATGTAAGGTAGTCCTTTCAAAAAAAAAAATTGATACTAGGTTAATTCCTTCAATATATAGTTATGTTAGTTTTTTTAAGAAATTATATTTATTTAACATTTATTAATCAATTGTAATTAATTTTATATTATAGTGGTGTTTTTTTATTACTATTACTATGTTGTTTTGAGGTGTCAATATATTGTAAAATGATGTTAAATTAGTACTACTAGATAGTTTGCCGCATCTTTTATAAAAACACTACTAATAAATGTTAAAGACATTTGTAGGAAGTAACCATTGGCACTACATAATGCATTGCAATTACATTTATATGGGCATTTTCAATCAAATGTCACTAAATATTGTATTGTAGTGATTTTTTTGACACAATTATCACCATATTACTCTTGTGTGTCAATAAACTATAGAATGTTACTAATTTAGTACCACTAAATATTTTATCGCATTTTTTTTAGATGACACCATAGATAAATATGAGTGGTCACTACTAAAAAAGCAATTGTTTGCGATGGAAAAAATTTGTCGCAATTTGTGACGGAAAATCCGTCACAAAATTCTCCATCGTCACAAAATTTTCTATCGCAAATTGTATAAAAAAATTGAAAAAAAATTAGCGACGGAAAAATCCATCGTAGAAGGCAAAATTTGCAACGGATTTAAATCCGTCTCACAAATTTCAACTTTTGGGACGGAAAAATCCGTTGCAAAATGCAAAGTTTGTGACGGATTACTATCCATCGCAAAAGTTGCAAATTTGCGACTGATTTAAATCTGTCTCACTTTTTTTAAAAAAGTTGCAACTTTTGCGACGAATAAACTTCTGTCACAAAATTCAACTTTTGTGATGGAAAAATCCGTCACAAATTTTTCCATCACAAATAGGGAAAATTCAAATAAAATAAAATAAAATTTCAATCCGAATAACATGCCCTAATTCCCCTATTTTCCCTACTCTGTGCTGACTCACACTCTCATAGGTCTATTTTCTTCTTCCTCTTCCTTTCCTTTTTTTTTTTTTATTATTTACATAGCTAGCTGCTGCTGCTGGTGTTGGATGTTGGACCGTCGGCCGGGCGGCCAAATCTCTTTTTTTTTTTAATTATTTTTAGAATTAGTTTTAATTGAAAAAAATTTAAAATGGTTGTTTGTCTTGTTGTTTCAGGTTTGAAGGTACAATACTTGTGTATTGTTTCCATTAATTGAGGTAATTTTCTTCATTATGCCAACCTTTAATTATGTTTTAGTTATCTTCACTATTGGCTAGTAAATTATCTCCATTAATTAAAATTTGATTTATTTTTTAGTTATTTCTATTATGTATTAGGTAATAGTGTTTTAGTTATTATTAATATATTTTAGTGAATTGTTTCCATTAGTTAAAATTTGAATGATGTTTTAGTTGTTATTAATATGTTTTAGTTAATTGTCTCAATTAGTTAAAATTTGATTACGTTTTAGTTAAAGCTTGATTTACGCATTAGTTATCTCAAATAATAATTGTATTCAATATTTAATTTTTCATTTAGTTTGTGAAATTATGATTTATTAATAAATATGCGTGCTTGTAACATGTGCCTAATGATGTAGGCTATCTTGACTTGGTGGAAATCTTTTGTAAGTGTCAAATTTTGTGGAGCATTTAGAGGTAAGTTTGGATATCTTGTTTTAATTTTATATATTTTTATAATACAATACATTAGAAATGTTTAGAATTGGTGGACTTAGGAAGGAGGATGGGATGTTGGGAGAAGGGGTGGAGCCTTCTCATTTATTGTTGATTGATTTTTAATTGCTTGCATGATGATGATGGATATAAGGGGGAGTGTTTATGTGTCATTATATGCTTACTAATATTGTTAATTGTTTTCAATAAAAAATTATGTTCTCATTATGTTTAGTCTTAATTTTGGGCAATTTGGTAATCTTATTTTATAGAGGTGTTTGGACAAAATTCTTGCTATAAGAATCATGAAATTAATGCATAAATGAAAATAATATATGAATTTGAAGAATAATTTTGATATTTACATCCAAATCAAATTTCAAGGAGGGTTGAGATTATATAATCTCACCCTCAAACCCACTACTTCAATAGCTATTAATCTTATCTTAGTGCGGGCTTTGGACAAATCATGAGCTGGCCCATATCAAACAAGAGATTACCTTATATTAAAAGTCATAGTAAATGTTAATATCCCAAATCTAACAAACTCAAAATAAGTTTTTAACCTACTTCATTTGTTAGGTCATCCTTAATTCTTTTGTCGATTACTCTTCATTTTTTTTGTTTGTCAAATATATTCATCTCTAAATAATAATTTATAATAATAATATTAACAATCAATTTTATCATACTGTGATCAATTACTTTCTAACGAACATACATTAATAAAGTAAATAATCAAATAATTTTATCAAAATAAAAAATGTTTATAATAAAATTACTTTTGCATCGCTCAAATTGAGATCATTTTTAATGAATTTACTCATTTATAGAATATGAATATTTATGCCAAGAAGAGTTGGATGTATAATAGGCTCTTGCCGAATCAAAAAGATTATACAAGAGAGTTTGTTGTTAGTGTGAAAATTTTTATTGACTATGCATCTGTCCAACCTCAATGTTTGGTGGATGGAGGAATAAGGTATCCTTGTTCAAAATGTAAGAATCTAAAAATTTTGATACCAGATGAAGCGCATGTACATTTATTAAAATATGGATTTCAACCTAATTATTGGTATTAGACTGCATATGGGGAGATTGAACCTTTGAATTTCAATGTACATAGGGGAGCTCCTAGTAATGCTCATTTTTGTGGCGATGTTGCGAACAATAGGTATGAAATCTAGTTTATGATACTATGGGAACTAGTAGCCATATTGAAATGAATCATGAGGAAGGCATTAATCCGAATAGAGAGGAACATCCAAACATAGATGCTCAAGCCTTTTATGACATGTTGGTTGCTGTCCAAGGACCGTTGTGGTCAGGTTGTGAAACTCATTGTGAGTTGTCTATGACTTTACAAATGATGTGCTTAAACTTTGACTACAATATGTCCCAAATAACTTTTACCAAGCAAAGAAATTGGTTTCAAAATTAGGGTTAAATTCTATGAAGATCGATTGTTGTATCAATGGTTGTATGTTGTTTTATACAATTGATGCTAATATGAATGAATGAAAATTTTGCAATCATCCCCATTTTAAACTAGTTGTAAGAGGTCGTGCAACGGGAAAACAAATTTCTTACAAAAGGATGCATTACTTACCCCTAATTCCTCAGCTTAAAAGATTATATGTATCTCTGAAATGAACCGAGCATATGAGGTGGCACTTTGAAAACAAAAGAAATTTTGGTATTTTATGTCTTTCTTCTGATAGGTTTGCTTGGAAGCATTTCGATGAAATTCATCCGAATTTTGCATCTGAGCCAAGAAATGTTAGGCTTGGATTATGTGCAGATGGATTTAACCCCTTTAGCCAATCTGCTACACCATATTCATGTTGGCCGGTTATTGTAACTCCATATAATTTACCTCTCGAATTGTGTATGACAACTCATTCATGTTCTTAACTTTTATAATACCTGGTCCACATAATCCTAAGAGCAGAATGATGTTTATTTACAACTATTAATTGATGAGTTGAAATTGTTATGGGAAGATGGCGTAGAAACTTATGACATCTCTAAAAAGTAGAACTTTCAATTAAGGGTAGCTCTCATGTGGACAATCAAGATTTTCCTGCTTATGGCATGCTGTCAGGTTGGATGACAGTAGGAAAATTAGCATGTCCAATTTGTATGGAGCAAACTAAGGCATTTAGATTGAAGAATGGTGGGAAAGTGTCTTGGTTTGATTGTCGTCGTTAGTTTTTTCCTACAGATCACATGTTCAGGAGGAATGGAGATGCGTTTTATAAGGGAAGGATTGAACGATCAGAGGCACCTCCTAGATTAACCAGTCAACAAATATGGGAGAAGATTTAAAATGTTCCCAAAATTACTGACTTGCCAGTAACTTTTGGTAAATTACCTAGATATGGTGTATCACATAATTGGACAAAATAAAGTATATTTTGGGAATTGCCTTATTGGAAAGATAACTTGGTTTGCCATAATTTAGATGTTATGCATATCAAGAAGAATATCTTTGAAAGTGTGTTTAACACCTTGATGGATGTGAAAGGTAAGACTAAGGACAATGAAAAGGCAAGACTTGACTTGGAGGAATATCGTAGGAGACTGGGGTTACATTTGAGACTCTTACCAAGTGGAAAATACGTCAAATTGAAAGCTTGTTTCTCCTTAATTATAGATTAAAGGCGGGAGTTATGTAATTGGCTAGAGGATCTTAAATGCCAGATGGGTATGCTTCAAATTTGGCAAAATGTGTTGATAAAACAAAATTGAAATTACGTGGGTTGAAGAGTCATGATTGCCATGTATTTATGCAACGGTTGCTACCAAGTGCCTTCAGTTTGCTACCACAAAATGTTTGGAAACCCTTAATTGAATTAAGCCAATTTGTTTGAGAATTGTGCTCAACAGAATTATGTGTAGATAGTTTACTGCATTTGGCAAAAAACATCCTTGTTGTCTTGTGTAAGTTGGAACGCATATTCCCACCTAGTTTTTTGATTTAATGGAGCATTTGACGGTATACCTACCGTAGGAGGCACTTGTCTGTGGACCTGTACAATATAGATGGATGTATCCTTTTGAGAGGTAAATAATCAATCTAATGTGTAAATACTATAAATATTCCATACATATTAAACATTTATAAATATATATTCCTATGTTTCAAATTCTTACATGATTTAAAAGGTATGGTAAAAAATAGAGCTAAAGTTGAGGGATCTATAGGTGAGGCATATGTAGCCCAAGTATCAGCACATTTTTCATCGTATTACTTCGAGTCTCACATTCAATCAAGGAGTACAAGAAGTAAACGAAATAAAAAAGAGGGCTATCATGATCAACAACCACGCCTTCTGTTAGTCTTTAATCAAACTAGACACCCTGTTGGTAAGTGTTCTAGGAGATGGTTGAATGATGCTGAGTTGAAAGCTGCCTTATTGCAAGTTCTTATAAATTGTGACAAAGTCATGCCTTTTCTTGAGTATGCTTATTTTCAATTCAATATAAATTAATTTTTAATTAATAAGTTGAAAGCTACCTCATTGCAAGTTCTTATATATTTTACAACGTATAAAGTATACCTTCAACATTGTTTTCCCTTCATCAACGAACTTCAAGTGGAGCAATCTGTTGAGGATCATTTTGTAAATTGGTTCCAAGAACATGTAAGTATTAAAAACCTTTAAAAAAAATAATTCTCTATGTTAACTAATAAAAATTATATTAATTATTAAATTCTTTGTTATTATTTATAGGTGCACGATTCAAAAAATATGGTACAAAATCAATATTTGAAGGATATAGCATGAGGTCCTATGAGACAAGTATGTATCTCATATAGATTCATTGGTAAAGAATAAAAAGACGTGCAATTCTGGAGTGTGCATCAAAGGTGAAGGATTATTAGAATTTTATAGAAAACTAAAGAAAATAATCCTACTAGAATATCCAAGTGTACCTGAAAAGAAGGTTTTCCTCTTTAACTATCATTGGCTTGATACACTGTTTAATCGTGGAATTAGAATAAATAAAGAGTATGATATCATTGAAATAAGAAAAATGAAAAATATCCAAAGTTTGATCCTTTCATCATTGCTCAACATGCATCCAAAGTGTATTATATTCCTTATCCTGGTGCTAAAATAGATAAAGTCCATTGGTGGTTTGTAATCAAAATAAGACCAAGAAGTAGGGTGGATAAACATCATACTATGGAGGTAGCTTTACAAGAGCCACCTAGAACAGTCAATGTAGTTGTTGATACCAATCTAATTGGTGACTTCCTTGATATTGAGGACCTTATGAAGAGGACCTTATGAAGAAATATATTTAGAAAACAATCAAGTGATAGGTGATGATGAAGAGTTAGAGAATGAGGACAAGGATGAGGACGAGGACAAGAATGAGGATGACGAGGAAGATGAGGATGAGGAAGAAGATGATGATTAGATTTTTAATTTATTGTTATGTAATGTACATTTATCAAAAAAATTCATTATTGATGTACTATATATATTGTCAATTCCAAACATACTTATACTTCCAAGAATTGTGGCTTTCACTTGTCGATCGGCAATGTTCATTCTACTCAATTATATTGATTAGTGCTGCCCAATTTGATTTATCCATAGTCAAACATGTATATAATAATTTATAATAATTTGTTTGATGTTATTTATCTATAAGAATTTACATAATTAATATTTGTTATAGATGTCGAGCAGTAGAAAAGGAAAAGGCAAGGCTGTTTTGTCTAATATTGCATCAAAGTCATATATCATTGCACATACTTATCCAAATGTGGTACTGGGTAGTTCTCCACTAGATACATTACCTACTCCCTCATCTATGCCATCTACACTGGCATTTGCAAATATAAGGAATACAAATGTTACTCAGAGGATATTTATTTGGCCTCGAGGGAGAGATTAATATTTTCTAATTCTTTTAATTACAGTAATTTATAATGTTATGTATACTACTAATTGATATTTTATTGTTTTAACATATGATGTAAAAATATCTTTATGAAATAGGCTCTTGAGGAGTTGGCATGTGCCCAAGAAATAAGTAATATTATTAAAAGGCACTTACGACATTCTTGGAGATCATGGAAAAAAATTCCAGATGGAGTTAGAATTATGTGATTTGGGGAGTTTGAGGTAAGAATTATTTGATGTATCAAATTTTTTTTCTTAAGTCCATATCAAAATGAAAGAGTTCTCTAACTGTTTTAAATTCATTTATGTGCCTTAGAAAAAATTTACATGGTATGAACATGAGGGTGCATTGATTTGCAAAATATTTGAGCACCGTGTCTCGGAGATATTGAAAAATAAATTGCACCAAACACGTCAATCACAAAAGAAGCCCATTTGGATGGAAGATGAAGTGTGGGATGTATTGCTTCAAGAATGGGCAAATGATAGATTCAAAAAAATAAGCACTCAGAATAAAGCAAATCGGGGATCGAATTGCGGTGGTGTTGGATATCCACTTCATCAGGGTGGATGTATCTCACACCTATCTCACAAAGATAAATTGATAATTTTTATAAAGGTATCAATACTTAATTTTAATTATAATTGATTCTTGATAAATGTGTTTGGATGTAGTAGAAAGAACTTGGACACCCACCTGGACTTGCAGAATCATTTATGCATACACATTCTGCATTAAACGAAAGACGTGAATGCATATGGGTCAATGAACGTGCCCAGAATACATATGTAAGTAGTATGTTTTATAAAAACTAGGAAAGTTTAAATATTATAAATTTTATGTTAGAAAGTTTAAATGTCATATATATGTTACTTGATAAAATAGAAAGTTTTAATTTTTATATAAGTTAATCATTCTATGTATTTCATGTGTAGAATACGTTCAATAATTGATTAGAGGAGTTCTCTAGTGAAAGTTCAAGTGATGGTGTTGACAATTCTTCAATGCCCATGTCATCTTAACTTCAGGTGAAAGTTCTAAGTTATCAATTTGTATTTTATATTATTTTTCAAT
>JACGDI010005707.1:1246152-1275623 GCA_014898725.1 Jacaranda copaia
AAAATGTGTTTTGCGATAGATTTTTCCATCGCAAAAAAATATAGAAATTGAAAAATTGAGATGGAAAAAATTATGTCGCAAAAAAATCCATTGCAAAATCCATCACAATTATTTGCGACCAAAGATTTTGCGACGAATTGTTTCTATCACAAAATCCATCGCAAATTCTGATTTTGCGATGGATTTTTGGCAAAATTCATCACAAAATCCGTCACAAAATAGTATTTTTTTAGTAGTGGATTTTTTTTAAAGAAAAATTAGTGGCACTAATTAAATGCCTTCAAATTATCTTTTTGTTGACATTTGTAATCAATGCCACTATTTTATGTCATCTAATAATCAAATATCACTTAATATTCTATTATAGTAACATTTGTTTTGACTATCACTATATTACTTTTATCTGTCATTACACTATAAAAGGGTAAATTGCACGGTGACCCCGTGTGGTATTTGTAATTGGTTTATAATCCCCTGTAAAATAAAAATTGACAAAAAAACCCCATGTATTATCTAAAATCATATAATGAGCACCCCTAAGAAGGTTGGTGTCATTGACATGCAGGTGTGTGTGATTTGGAGTGTATTTTTATGTGTAAAAAGACAATCATGACCCTCACTTATTAGTCGACAGATTTTTTTTAAAGAAGTCAACAGTTCAAATTAAATCATGTAATATTTTTAAAAAAAATTAAAAAAATAAATAATATATTATATATATAATATAATAGATATATGCATAATATATAATCTAATATATCATATAATATATATCCTATCCCACAAACCAGCCTACCCCACCCACCCCATTGGTTGCCATGGCAGCCGACCGATATGGCAGCCATCGAGTAACTGATTTTTCATGGCTGCTGGTAGCTAGTAGCCACGGTTGCTAGCATTCCAACAGCCAGCCCCGATAGCTCACAAGTTGGCTGCCTGTAGCCACTAAAAAAAAAAAGAAAAAAAATAATAAATGGCAACTGACAGTCGCCATCGGCCATGGCAGCTAGGCTAGGTCTGTCCAGATTTGGATATGGCCTGACCTAGCCATTATTCAAGGCAGCCATGACTAGCCATCGGGTTTGGGGAAGACGGGTGGGGGGTAGGGCTGTTAGGGTGGGGGAGGAGGAATGATTATATATACAAATATATATGTTATATATAATATATATTTATATAACATATATTAATATATAATAAATAATATATAACATATATTATATGTGTCATATACAATATATATGTTATATATAATAATATATATGCGTATATATTCATGTTATGATAAATTTATATATATGTATAGTATATGTATATAAGTATAAATAAAAATTATATTTTATATTTTTACAAATAATAAATATTACTTAATTTGAAATGAAGCAAAAAAAATTATATATTATATGTATAAAACAAAAACATATATGTTTATATTCATAGATGTACATATAATTTATATGTAACTATAAATAAACAATATACTATATTTTTATAAATATTATATATTATTTAATTTTAAAAGAATTAAAGAAAATTTATATATGGATATATGTGACATGTATAAATAAATAATATATAATATCTTATAGATAAATTTATATATGTACATATATTATATAAGTGTAAAAACTATATTATATACTTTTTCAAAATTATTATGCATAAACTTTATATGTATACATATTATATATATAAGTATAATTAGAAACATATATATATATATATATATCCTTTTTTTAAATATTAAATATTATTTAATTTGGAATATATAAAAAATAATTTTACTTAAAGATAATTTTGTCTTTTTACTATTGAATGAACATCAAACAAGAAGAAGAAGGTTGTTGGGTCAAGTGAGCAACATTTAATTAAACATAGGGCGTATAGGAGCAAATCTCTATTTCACAAAGGGTTATGAACCAATTACGAATATCATAGGGTGGCGCTGTGCAATTAACCCACTATAAAATGCCACTTAGTCAATGCCACTAAATACTTTATGACATTTTCTATCAAATGACACCATAACTACATATTAGTAGCATTTTTCAAGAAAAATTAATGGCAATAATTAAATGTCTTTGAAATACATTTATCTTGGCATTTTCAATCATATGTCACTATTTTGTTTGTTGTTTAATAATCAATGACATTAAAATATTAAATATAGTGGCATTGTGACTATAACTATATATTTTTTTGTCACTATATCAGAAAATGTCATTAAATCAGTGCCACGATATGTATATTTTCTTGTAGTAACTCCTTCACTTTGAGTTTTTGCTTTGAGTATTTAATTCATAAAATGTTACCCAATTTCTTTGAGTTTGTAAAAGTTTTACAGTTTCACTTGGTAAAATCGTGTCTAAAAGTAGGTCCCAATTTGAGTCAAATTCAACTAACAAGTACTCAAGTAGTCAAGTGAGAGAAAATGGCAACAGGACCACCATGGGTCTCTGGCAACACCAATTTTGGGAGCTCAGAAGGCACAAACTATAGTGCCTACTTGGTGAACGTCCTAGGCACTTGCAAGGTACCCAGAGTTGACCCATTGGGGGTGACTGTTTAGGGCCCTTGCATGGTGCCTAGAGTTGCCACCCACTAGGCCACCACTTTAGGTGCTCCTGACGGTTGCCCTCAGGTGCCCATGGAGTGGTGGCCACTAGCATTAGTGATGTCTTGCTCAAGGCCGATTGTAGGTCACACCTAGTTTGTGTCCATGGGGGTCATCCTCTTTGTGGTGTTGCTGCATATTCTAAGTGTGGTAATCCTCTATTAGATGTGTTATTAGATTAGGCCTTAGAAAATTCTGAAAAGCCACTACAAGAAAATATGCTTTTTGATGCAATAATTTCCACTTTACTAAAAATAATATAGTAAGAAGGACTATTTTCCATAGCTTTTAGATTGTACTAAGAATTCTAAATGTGCAGTAAAGACCACATTAAATACTACACTTAATCTTATTGTAGTAAAACTAATGAATTGACCACACTTTTTCATTAGTGAAAATATAACAACGAAACTTGTGAAAATTTGACAGCCAAATTAAGATCTTAAATCAATATTTTTCACTAATAAAACAAGGTGAAATATATTGGATGCAAGGTTTAATCAGTAATATATAAGGTAGACTAAAAAATTGCTTCCATTTTTCTTACTAAAAATATTTATTTAATTAATCAAAATACTTAATGTAGCCAATTAGCAAAGTTCTCAAAGCAGTAGTAAAATAAAAAATTACCTCCAGTAATATTTATTATTAAAAAATTGGTTAATTAATCTAATACATATAAATTAGCTAATTAGTAAAAGACGGCCATTACAGTAGTGGTATTACCTTCACACGCATGAGTGTAAAAAGTCAAGAATTCGAATCCTAATGAACCTTTGGTGTGCATGTATATAAATAAAAAAAAGTAGCTAAATAGTAAACTTCCTCAAAATCTACTAAATTAGTTTGATTTTATTACATATAATTGTGGTGAGAAATAATTTAAATATTTACTATAGTAGTATATTTATAGTTTCTCAACCATACACTAAATTTATAATAATTAAAGATAATTTCATAGCGACAGTCAATATACCATGGTTTAAAAAGTATAGCGAAGCTTTTACCTCACTTGCAATGCCTACGACTAGAAACGTATAGCATAAGTATAGTAAATAACTTTTTAGCACACTGAATTCCTATTTACTACACACATTTAACCATAGTGAAAAGTATTTTTTCTTGTAGTGAGCCTCAAACTTCACAAAATAGGTGTATGATTGATGAGTTATCTTTTTGGTTTGAGCTTGAGTCCAAGGAAGAAAGTCTTTCTAGTGAGGAGCCTAAAAGTACTCTTTCATTGATAGTAGTTTCACTTGGTCTTTAGATGTTAAGTGGTTACTTGATCTGAGTGAGTTAGATATTTTGAGCTGTAGGATATGTCTTTGATGAATTCGAGTTTTTCCATCCGTCATCAAAAGATAATATAGTATCACCTACTAGAGGGTTTCTTACTATATTTTGTAGTTATTTCACTTGTTGGCATTTGTTACCTCTGGATCTCCTTTTCTTGGACATATTAAGGAGTTAAGTAGTTTCTTGGGTTAGTTTATATGCAAGTTTTTCACATCTTATGTTGGGTTTCAATAGTATTTAAATGAGTTGGGCTTGACGATTTCTCTAATAGTTATCATACTTTGTTTGGGGTGCGTAAAATGCCAATGAGCCATTCTTTCATTCCTTTCTCAAACTGAATAGCAAGTTTTTGTGTGAGTTGCCTTTATCAATAGGTCCTTGGAAAGATAGGTATTTTTTTTCTTTTGTAATGAGGGTTGGGGCATCCTATGCAAGTAGAGTAGTTCTCCTTATCAAATCTATTTGGACCAGACTCACCATGATGTTCATAAGAGTTTTGTGGAGGCAGGTTGTTTAGTTTTTCCTTTGATGTCACTTATACATTTCCGGAGTGGTAATCACATATTTTACTTCTAATTCATGGTTGAAACATGTATGTGTTACTTGTTCATATTTCTATCAATTATTTGCATTTAACTCGGTTTTGCTTTTGCTCTTTAGTAAGGAAAAAAGTTGATTTTGCTAAGATGATAGCAAAAGGTGGTGAGAGGCTCATCGTGGAGCAACATCATAAGAGACATCGCCTAGTAGACATCGTTCAAGCCCCCTAACTAATGATCGAGCAAGGCATATGCCTAATTGGCTCCAATAGTACATCTACCTATAGTTGTTGATCAGCTTGAGGTGTTCTATTTCAAATTTGTCAAAAGTGTGCATGTGGATCTATTACTTATCCACAGGCTACCTACATTTTCCATGTTGGCATGGGTAAGAGGATTTTTCATCATGGTTTGTGCATGAGCTATGACAGATTCTTATTGAGACATGGATAAGACTGCTTTCAATGTTGATTACATATAGGGTGTAGTGAGCGAGTATGATCAAGAAAAATTGAAATTATTCTCCTTTTCTTAGCTGACTAAGATAGCTACTGACTTTGCTCGGCTATGTGTTTACCTTATTACTTAATTTATCTTGGTCATCTTTCCTTTATAATGATGTGCTGTTTTTTGATTTTTATATTTTTATGCATATTTAGGTGTAAGGATGGAATTTGATGGAGCAAATATCTTATCAAGCAACGGCACTTATGTATGATGATGGTGACTTGTTCTAAGGAGAAGGCATTAAATCAGCTTGGCAACAAAGTCAAAAAGAGGAAAAGTTAGTGAATTGCTCAAGAATTCAAATGATTCAAAGTGAGATATACTAAGAAGATAAAGACTATGGAGAAGTTCTTGGATTTTTCTATTAGGAGGACTTTTATTAATGTCACTTGCGAGGATGCAGTCAAAGGGTTCAAGAGTTTTGATGTGATCTTTGAGGCTGTTGAGGTAGAGATGATATCAATTTATAAGTAGACAATCTAAAGTTGTCGCCATATTTTGAGTGAGACTATACAACATCTTGCTGAGGATTTATTGATGTTGGGCCCCACCATTCTAGTCAATTTTTCTCCTAGAGAGTTCAAAAAGGGTTATGAGGCTGTGATAGAAGTAATGGCAAATGAACCAATTAAGGCTACGCCACAGAGATAAAGAAAGTAGTGGCTAAGATTTATGGAATTTGTTTAGGACTAGTACTACTTAACATTTTCCAATTAGCTCAAGTAGTATTTTGGCATATTTTTTCTTTTATTTTGCTTTTTTTTTGAAGGCCAACTATTGGTTGGATGTTTATTTATCATCATGAGTACTTACCATCTCTTTATTTTTAATGAAGTTTTCTACTCTTGCTTATTTGCAGTTGTTAAAAAACTTGGCCAAATACATGAACATCAATTATCCTCATGATGCTTTGTTTTTACTATTTTGCACTAAATTCACTTAATGCAATTTTTTTCCTTTATGGTATACTTAGCATGTCTTTGTACTTTGAGTCCAAATATAGAACTTGTTTGCAAAATGTGTGTGGTTGCTTATTAAGTGTTTCTTAGATGCAGTGTTAAAAAATAAAAACAAAGAAGAAAAAGAAAGGTTCAAGAGCATGCTTACGAATGGGCGCCCATGTAAGCTACTTTGAGCACCCACGAAAGGTGTTATTCTTAAACCCCTATGTTGGTTGCTTCTCTCAGGCACCCAGATTAGGTGCCCTTCTCTAGTGCCACATTAGGTACCCTTATCTCAAATGCCTACACAAGTACCCATTTTGGGTGCCCCCGCTAGGTGTCCCTTTCTTAAGGGCTTGTATGGGGTCTCTATTTCAAGCTTGTATCAGTGTCGGTGCTCATCACGCAATTTTTTTTAAAACCCAAATCTTTCAAGTTTATTAAGGGTGCTAAGCTCTCAACACTTGTGAGGACTTTATGAAATCTTTGATGGAGTTGTATGCATAATTAGTTAATTTGGCAAGTTTCAAGTAATTATTATTGATGTAAGCATGATGTGAAATAAAATTATTTTGGGGAAATACAAAGCTTCGTTTAACCAAACTTTGTTATATATCTTTTAAGAGGAACATTGTTGACTTTATTAAGTAGGACACTAAGAATATGAAAAGTTGATCTTAGTATTTACTCATGTGGCCCTTAACATTAAGGTTTAAGTGTTGCAATGAGGACAATGCATTTATTTATCTTTGAGAGGCCTCCTAGAGAGTGCATAGTAGATTAAAAAGTTGGCTATCTTGAAATATTTATCTAAGTGTCGAGGTGTTGCCACCTTTCTCTTTACAGGAAAGAAGGTAGGCTTCTTTGCTTAATTGCTAGTTTCATCCTAGAAGACTATATAGTAGGTTTATGCTGAAGAGTTGCCACCAACCTAGAGGAACTATAATAGGCGTTTCCAAACTAGTTGCCATGCATCTCTCGGAAAGCTATATAGTAGGTTTATGCTGAAGAGTTGCCATCAACCTGGAGAAATTATTGTTGGGCTTTCTTAGAGTGGCTACCAAGAGCCTCTAGGAAGGCCATATAATTAGTTTATGCGAAGAGTTGTCAGCAATGCGAAGGAATTATAGCGGCCTTTTCCAAAGTAGCTACTATGTGCCTCCCGAAGGGCATATATTGCGTTCATGCTGGGAACTACAAGCCTTTCGTAGAGCTTATGCCCTATAATAGGTTTATTCTTGGAATCACATGTCTCTAGATACTTGTATAGTAATATTACACTGGGTGGCAATCATATACTCCCTGAGAATTATTAGAGTGGTGATCTTTAAGAATACCTCGGATGTGGACATGTAGTCATGAAAAGATTAAAATTATAAAAATCGATGTTCAGAGCATCTATTTGTTCAAGAGAATAACAATAACAAAAAGAGATGTCATTCTCAAGTGGGTAGGCTTTATTCAACTTAAGAAAAAGAAGTTAACTCCTTACGTGAAAAGAATTGAGCAATACTTAAATAATCAATTATGTTTTATGTAAAAAAATATCACCACAGGGCGCTATGGGTAGTGCATTCAGGCGGTGTGATAGGTAGATCCCTACACAATTGTTCCAAGAAAGTTATTATCATGTAATGCACCATTACTTTTCTCTCGCTACCTATGGTCTTACTAGTCCTTTGTTTGATCAGTTTTAGGAATATGATTCCTTATGTTTCTCTGGGTGCTAGTATTCTCTAGCTACTCTCAAGTTGCCAACAATTTCTCTAATTCCATTCGTTGTGAGGAACTTCAACTTTATATGATATATGGAAATTGCTGCTTGAAAGAGATTAATGGTAACTTTTCCTAATAGCATGTTGTATATGGATAGAGTCTTGACGACTAGGAAACTCTTCATCTTTGTTGCTCTTTTTGAGCAAGTGCCGATGGAAAAGAAAGTGGTATTTCTCTTAAGACTCTTACTATGACATCCATGAAACCTACCAAAGAGATGTTGATCTTATGCAATTGTGCATTACCACTTCTGGCTAGAGGAATGTGTTTGTTGAATAAGATATATGTAGAACTATTACTGCCTACTAGTATCTTTTTACCTAGAAGTTGGTGAGGGATGCAGATATTACTAGCACATTGTTATGTCCTTCCATGTCTTTCTTTTTGAAGGTGATGCAGGGTAGATGGATGCAGTTCAAATATTGCCATGATGGGATTTACTACATGAATTTGTGGTTGCCTTGCTGCCCACACTAATGCTTTTTTGGCATTAGAAAAGTCTCCACTAGTTAGCCTCTTGAGATTAACGATATAACTCTTACTATGGGAATGTTGTCAAGGTCATGGTAGCATTTATGCTCCTTGGGATCCCATCAGTCATTCGATTATTGCCAGTAATCTTCACTTCCTTTTACTAGCAATCTCTTCTTAGAGCTAGATGGTGTTTGTGCCACATACTCCTTAAGGCATATCCTTTCTAAATTAATTTTTTAATTTCAACCTTTAGGTGTCTATACTGATCTATAATGTATCCACCATTGTGGTGGATGCTACAATATTTGTTCAGCTTTAGCTTTTTAGGGTTTTTTATAGTTTTGTATAGTAGTCATTGAATAAAGCTGTATTGCAATACTTTTGTTAAAATCTCTACCTTAGGGATAGTAAGTATAGTGTATGTGGAAAGCACACAATGAGGGATTGCATTTGCGATCTCCCTACTTCTTGTTGCTACTACTCCTTTCATTGCGCGTCTTTCATTTATAGGCTTCTTGAGCAATAATAGCTTTTTCTATTTAGATATACTTGTCAGCATACACAAGGAGCACTTTTAACGTGTTAGGAGGTTTCTTGGAAATCAAATCCCTAAAATTCATGTGCTTCAAATTCTATTATATGTTGTATTGTAGAAACGCATAGGTGAACTAAGGGATCTCATGGACACCTTAAATGAAATGGTTGAGGTAAGTCTCAAGGACTCTCCATTCTTTTGTTTGAAGGTAAATAGATAAGTCGTTGTTTTGGGGTATTTGTAATTGATTGAGAAGTTCTAGGGAAAAATTTGTGCTAGCACCTCCCATCCAATGATGGGTCCTACCGGCATCTAGTTGAATAATGTAAAGGCACACTTACGAGGGTAGGGAGGAAAAGCTTGCAGTATGTGATTTTGCTCAAATTGTAGAGCTCTATGGTTGCTAAAATGTTTATCTAAGTGCTCAGGGAGGTCTGCAGTGCCATCAAATTTTGGTAGTTGAGCTTTTGTTCTAAGAGGAGCACTTCCACTATAATTGTTGGACCAAAATGATTGCACCTTAGGAGAGCAACAACTAAATGATGATATTGGATTCTTACTTCTCTAGATGGATGCAGCATCAAAAAATGCATTTAGACTCCAGTATCTATGAGCACATGCCAAACAGAATCCATGCAAAATGAAGAGTTCATTTCTGTTTGCTCAAGTGGAGAAGGAATAGTACCACATCCAAAGTTAGCTCTTCATTTGATTCACTCTAAAGAGGATGAAGCCTTTAGCTTCAATGAAAGGATTGTTACATCTCTTGAGGGCTGCATTCCTAGGCATATTGGGTGATTACTATAGCCGCAGCTTAAGAAATTGTGTTCTCTGGCATTATCTTCAATGCTTCCTTGGTTAAGGGTAAGATGAAATCTCCAAGAGAAGGAAGTGTTGTGTAGGCATCTCCTCAAGTACAAGTTGTGAGCCAAGGGTTTTAGTGCTAGATTGAGCGATACTTTCGGTTGGTAATTCTCTGCATTCTTCGATGTTGGGGCTAATAGGTTGCTAGATTTGCTAGCTCTTGATTTTATCTACATTCTCAATCTTTTTACTTCTTTCTTGGGGTTTCTCATAGATGAGGCTAAAATGATGCTACACGAAATTGAAGTGAGGTCATTTTCAGTAGATAGCAAAATATAATTTTTTTCTTCTCTGAAATACACATAGATAGATCTCTATTTGTTGAAAGTTCTTGAAAGTTTGCAAATTATTTGCAAATGATTTCATGTACCAAAGTTTTTTTTGGAACTTGATATTTATAAATTTTGTCTTGATGAGTTTAGGCACATTAAGATTTTTTCGCCTTCCTTTATGGTCTTAAAATATCTTTTGGCTATTTGGCCATTTTGCTTAATTAATTAATTAAATTTATTAGACATCTTTAATTAATCTGCTGAATTGCCTTCATAGTCAAAATTATCCACATCAACGTTGAGATGTTTATTTCACCTCTCAAATTGGTTCCATTACTTTACCCCCCCAATTTCTATTTTTTAATATTATTAACATTCTTTTAAAATAAATGGGAAACTATTGTTAGAATATTAAAATTTAAAAAATTTTATTTGAACTTAATAATAAAAGTAATTAATTAAACTAAAATAATCATAAAATGACATAATTGGATTGTGTACTTAGATCAACAATTTCCATCTAGTACTTTAGTTTCATTTACAATTGCCATAAATAAACATTGATCATTAATACTTTCAAGAGAAATACGTAAGGTTTTTGACCAAAAGAATACATTTGCCCAAACTCCAACAAGTGCTGGATGGAGAATATTTTTGAGGCAATGAACATCGCCTTCTAATGAACTCAGTAAAGTAGCTTTGTATTTTGTGAGAAAATGTGTTACCTCATGTAGAAAACAGTGGAAGCCACTAAATTGGGGGTGATTATTTATCACTATTTAAAAAATCGGATCGGACCGAATCGGTCAGCTTGACCGTCAACTGATGGGTGAACTGGTTCAACTTTCTCAAAAAATCCAAAAAATAAAAAAAAAGTCATATTTTGTAAAAATCGTTCAAACTGCCGATCAGACCATTGAACCATTGAACTGGACCAGTTTGTTTATTTAAATTTTAATAAAATTATTTTTTTTAATTTTTTTGGGTTTAAATACAATGTTCGAAGGTTAAGGTACACTTCACAAGCTATCTAAAAGTAAAAAATAAGCTTTAATTTAGAGTTTAGAATTTAGAATTAACTTACACACTCTCAACTTTAAACTGTAGATTTGATATATTTAAATTATTGCAATTATTTATAATATGAATTGTGAAATTTGGATTGTAATATTAGACAATATCCTTTAAACTTTTTATATTTTATATTTTATATTTTGATATTTTATTAATTTTTAAGTAATATATAATATAAATATATATTTCATAATTATGACGTTATAGTTTAATTACAGTTCAACTATGGTCCGATTGATGATTGAACCAATAAATTTTGAACCAGTAAGTTTTTCAGTTTAATGAACGATCTAATTTTTCGAATATTGTTATTTATCAAAATATAGATTTATGTCAAATCGCAAGGTGACGTATAAGGGCTTACATCAATGTACAAAATATCGAGGGTGCCCCTCTTTATGTTCTCATTGTAAGATTGTTCCTTTCACACTTCTTTTAATGATGATTCGAGTCACGCAAATATAATGATTAAATTATTTTTTTTAAAATGATAATTAGGTATGCAGAAAATGGAATTAGTTTATTTATATTTGGTATAGCTTAAATTAATTATTTTAGATTATTGAAATCAAATAATAATTTTAAAACTAATTATTAACCCGTGCATTGGACCAGACAATAAGATTAAGTTTAAGATTTTACTTTTTTTTTTAGTTATAATCTAGATATTGATGAATTTTTTTATAAATATTACAAATATGACTCTTAAAAGAACTAATAAAAATATTATTGACTACAATATAATTGTTGGTATAATGGAGACAGAACGTCTCCCATGTAAATATGATTTATATTTATTATATCAAATTTCATGCATTAATTCATTTCTACACATACATTCCTAGTGTTAAAACTTTATAAATTCAATAAACTAATCAAAAATTAAAAAACTATTCATAAATATAGCAAATGATATAATAAAGGAGATCATTTTAACATTGACTTGGTTTGAGGAAAATAAAGAATTCAGAAATAAAAAAAAAAATTACTTATGTAGTGGAAGATAAAATATTTTAAATTACCATAAAATTATTCAAATTTCTTTTATAAGTTGTCTTGGTTCATTAGCATAAAAATTAGATTTTAAAAAAAATATATGAGCACTATACATACTTACATCTTCAAGAAAGAATTAAACTTTAATGTCACAAGAGAACAACCACATAGAGGTAGATAAAAAAAAACATATATTTTTATATTTTTCAATAGTAAATTGTATCTGTAGATTATTTTAGTTCATATATATTTAGAGATTTTTAATGTAGATACATTTAGGAGTTTTCTCAACTATAATTTAACTTAATGAACATGTTATATGATGGAATAAGAGATAAATTATAATAAATTTTATATTACTATAATATAACTCCATCTATTAAAAATTTATATATGCACAATACATATAGTGCAAGACATATTAAATTAAATTGCATTGATAAATGTACCGATGTATTTGCATGCCAACATATATAAATGTGTATGCATCCATCCATAATTATATTAAAAAATATAACTATTAGATAATTTAATAAGAAATTACAAAAGTTTATGAAAATGGTTTTATGAGGGAATATGATTCATCGAAACTCCAATAGAAATTTGGAAAGATTTGGCGTGAAAAGGCGCAAAGATAATTAATGAATTTTTTGACGGAAATTTTTGTTGCAATATATTTTTCAACAGCACTCTGATGAATTTTCCATCAAAAAGGTGAATTTATCTGATTCTTAAAAACTTTTTTTTTTTTGACGAAAATTCTGTTGGAAATTTTCGCAGAAAAACTCAGTTAAATCTGCTGCTTGTTCTTCTACTTTATCCTTTCCCCTTTTCTTTCTTCTTCCTTGCCCGTTTCCACCCTTCTCCTCGCCGTCCTCCGCTACTGCCAATGCTCTCATCACCATCGTCGCCATCCTCCAAGCTATCAGTTAGTTTCTTATTTTTATTATATCTTTATTTTTGTAAGTTAGTTTGTTTAGAAATGTATTTTAGTTTCCAATAATTACTTGTGTAAAAATGCATGTTGGTTTAGAAACTAATTACTTAGAAAATAATTATTTAGAAATGTATTTTGGTTTCCAATAACTACTTGTGTAGAAATGCATGTTGGTTTATTGGAATTATTTAATTATTTTTGTATGTTAATATGTTTAGAAAATGCATGTTTGTTTCTCAAAATTATTTAATTAGTTTTGTGTGTTAGTATGTTTAGAAATGTATGTTAATGTTGGAATAGTGCCCTGCAAGCCAATGAGATTGGCCTTATAAACTATTTCACTCATGGTACAATCTTGATTAAATGATATTCTTTATATAGCCACCTTCACCTTATGCTCTTTATTTACTTCACTAGCATTTGGATGAAGTCCCTAGATCACACAAGATTATGGAACATGGTCATGCACTGGGTGGTGATCATGGAATAACTCTCACACAGTTGTGATCTTAAATTTTCCAAGTCATCAAATCTTATGAGACATAGCATTTAAGATCCAGATAGACTTGCACTAACGATGCATAAATCCAAGGGTTGGAGATTATTTCATTTCATGCGCAACTGTATGAGATACAGGTGCATATTAGTGGATGCTTATTAGAGAACAAGGTATTGAAGACCAACTGGAGAATCCACTAGATGGCCGTAGTAGTAAGTTGGTAGTGGCTAATTCTCTTACTTACATTAGTGCATATTATTAGTCCTATGACCTGAGGGTCCATGGTAATCTTGTGTTTGGTTCTCAAGCGTTGACTCTTACTTGACCACATAGCGGGTCTTTTGGGTTGAGATTAGATATGAACTACTTGACATGGAGGTTTACGAGATCCAAAATAGAATCCAACTTCTTGTTTTTGTGAAAGGTGAGTGTATCTCCTATGTGTTCTATAATGATCAATTCCAAAAATTCTTTGTGTAAGGTGATGTGACAATTTGGGAAGGCATTTTCAAAGATAAGGTCACAAAGGGAATCAAACATTAAGAACAGAAACATAGTATTGTCGAGGCTATTAGAGAGCTAACAAATATCTTACCCTAGGCCTTTTTCGGGAGATAGGAGATAGAAAGACTGTATTTGCATAGAATGTGTAATGCTAGAATGGTTCTTCAAGAGCATTCATTTCGGCCAATTAGTTGGCCTCCATGGGCTTGATGGTTGGACATCGACCATGAAAATTGGGTACTCTTCAATTAATGAAATTAATTGAATTAAGTCACTTAGTTTAAAGGAGTTTAAACTAAAGTAAATATTTGATATTCCAAAAGTCACAAGGAGTTGTGAGCCCATGTCCAATGAATGGTAGAACCTAATGGGTTACACACAAAAGCTAATGATATGGTCTATTGAAGGAAGGAGGATTTTTTAAGAGTTAGAAAATTTATGACCGATCTTTGGATGAGGCAAAATTGTAGTCATTTTGGATTGATCAATTTAATTGTTAAATTGGTCAAATTAATTTCAAAGTTAAATTAAGATCAAGTAATTAAAGGTTAATTAATTGATGTCATATAGCTACCAATTGATCAAAATTAATTTAAAGGTTGAGTTAATTTTGATTAGCTTAAAATGTTAAGCGCTTTGACTTAAGAGTGAAGTCAAAAGATTATTAATTAAATTAAAGTATTTAATTTAATTAAGTTGAGGAGATAATTTTTGGGATAATTATTAAATGAAGAGTTCATTTAATAAGAATTAGAATTTAATTGTAAGACATTTCATTGGATGAAATTTATGCTTCAATTAAATTCACTAATCACAAAGTTAATGGCCACCTAAGCAAGGGACACTTGGTATCACCTCTTTGTAGGAGCTGTGTGACCACTCCTATATGTATATATAGTGAGTGGTTGGCCAAGGAGAGCACAAGGTGATCACATTTTGTGTGGTATTCTCTTAATAATATTATGTAGTGAGAATCTAAATTATTAGTTTCCCAGCACTCTCTCTTTCTCTCTCCTCTCTCTCTTTTTCTCTCCTCTTTCCATCACAATATTCTCAGCCTTCCTACCCTCATTCTTTGCAAATTTTCTAGCCTTTATGTAGGGAATAGGCCATTAATTTGGTGAGTGGACATTTGCATTAGAGGCAATCTAGTTTTGTTGCTTTTTGCTCTTGATTGGAGTTGTTTCTGGCAATCAGTTTTTGCCTCTGCTTGGAGTACCTCTGGAGATTTGATTGGACCACTAAGAGTTGGTGGGAGAGAAGGCTATTCTTACTTCATCGCCTTCATTGATGGTAATAGTTGGTTCGGACATATGTATCTTATGAAGTACAAGTTTGAGGCTTTTGAAATGTTCAAAGAATATAACAATGAAGCAGCAAAGAAAAAAGAGCTTAGTATTAAAGCCCTTTGATTGGTTTGAGAGAAAAAATACTCAAGTACTATATTCTTAGATTATCTAAAAGAGAATGTGATTCTCTCTCAATGGGCTCTACCTTGCACACCCTAACATAATAGAGTAGCCGAGAGGAGACACTATATCTTGTTGGACATGGTACGTTCCATAATGAGCTTCTTTGATGTGCTTGTATCCTTTTGAGGATATGCTTTAATGATGGTAATAAAGTTGCTAAGAGTAGTACCTTCAAAGTCAGTACTAAAAACACCATATGGGATATGGCATGGTAAAGCACCATCTTACCACTATCTAAAGGTTTAGAGATCTCTCGTCTACGTGAGACAGACAGTAGGAGATAAGTTGGATAGTAGATCCATCTTGTGCAAATTTATGGGATACTCAAAGGAGTCTAGGGTTATTACTTTTATGATCCCTCGGGACAAAATATGTTTGTTCTGAGAAATGGAGTCTTTTTGGAAAAAAAATTTCTATAAGATAGAAAAGGTGTTATAATTGAACTTGGTGAAGTTCAAGACGATCAATATATCCCACAACAATAGAAACAAATAAATATCAAAGAACCTAGTACACAACCTTTTAGAAAGTTGGAATAGATCAAGAAATTACCTAAAACGTTTAGATTTCTTCATGAGATGGGTTAATTGAATAGAGATCCAAAGACCTACGAGGAAGCTATGTTGGACATATATTCGAGATATTGGCTTGAAGCCATGAGATCCAAAATGGACTCCATGTACTCAAATAAAGTGTGGACTTTAGTAGATCCACCAAAGGAAATAGTTTCCATTAGTTGCAAGTGGATCTATAAGCGAAAGCTTAGAGTAGATGGAAAAGTGGTAACTTTTAAGGCGTGACTAGTGGTAAAAGGTTACACTTAAAGATCCGGTATCAATCGAGGAAACTTTTTCACCAATCGCTATGCCTTAGTCCATTCAAATTTTGCTTGCCATAGCTGCAAATTATGACTATAAGATATGACAAATAGATGTAAAAATTGTTTTTCTCAATGGTGACATTGAAGAAGAAATTTACATGGAGAACCCTAAGGTTTTACATCCATTGAGAGTGAGCAAAAGGTTTGCAAACTCTAGAGGTCTATTTATGGACTCAAACAGGCATCTCAAACTTAGAACATATGTTTTGATTAGAAATTCAAATCATTTAACTTTATTAAAAATGCATATAAACTAAGTATGTGCAAGAGGCCAATGGGAGTAGTGTATAGTTTATTATATTTTATGTTGAAGACATCCTTCTCATTGGGAATAAGGTAAGAATGTTATAGTATACTAAAGTATGGTTATCTACACAATTCTCCATGAAGGACTTGGAAAATGCATCCTGCGTATTGGGAATACGTATCTACAGAGATAGATCGAAGAGAATGTTGGGGCTTTCCCAAACCTTGTACATTGACAAAATACTAAAGAGGTTTAGTATGGAAGAATCCAAGAGAGGATTCCTTCCCATTGGATATGTCATTCGTCTCTCGAAGTCTATGGCCCCCAAAACTGAGAAAGAGAAATAAAGAATGTCTCACATACCTTATGCCTCCACTATTGGAAGTATAATGTATGCAGTTCAATGTACTAGGCCTGATGTGGCATACTCGCTAGGTGTTATGAGTAGGTTCCAATCCAATCTCAGTGAGAGTCACTGAATAGTCATAAAAATAATCTTTAAAAAAGACTAAATACTTATTTTTGGTATGCAGAAATGAAGAATTAAAACTCCTGGAGTTTTTGGATATTAGTTTCCAATCCAATGTAAATAACCTAATATCCACTTTTGGATACATATTCTGCCTTAATGGTGGCATGGTGTGTTGGAAGAGTTCCAACTAGACACCATGGCCTAGATAACCACTAAGGTGAAATACTTTGTAGTTTTGGAAACTACAAAGGAAGGTGTTTGGATAAAAACTTCATCTAAGGGTTGGATGCAATGCCTAACATGCATGAACCTGCAATTATCTTTGGAAGGCAATTTGGGACATGAGCCAAGATCTCATCAGTAATCTAAACACATTAAATGCATTATCATTTGATATATGATATCAATTGATAGAGGTGATAATTGAGTGGACAAAAGTTGCCTCATAAGAGAATATAACAGAACTACTATATTAACCCCTAAAAGCTAAAGGTCTTTAGAGGAGATCTTATGAAGATGGGTCTCAAGGCTACAGGCCATTGGCTTTAGGGCAAGTGGGAGAATGTTGGAATAGTGCCCTGCAAGCCAGTGAAATTAGCCTTATAAACTATTTCACTCATGATACAATCTTGATTGAATGATATTCTTTATATGGTCATTTTCATCTTATGCTCTTTATTTACTTCACTAGCATTTGGATGAAGCCCCTGGATCACACAAGACTATAGGGCTTGGCCATGCACTGGGGGTTGATCATGGAATAAGTCTCACACGGTCATGATATTAAATCTTTCAAGTCATAGGATTTTATGAGACAGGGCGTCTAAGATCCGAATAGACTTGCACTAATGATGCATAAATTCAAGAGTTGGAGATTGCTTTATTCCATGAGCAACTGTATAAGATATGGGGGCATGTTAGTAGGTGCTTGTTAGAGAATAAGACACTGAAGACCTAATGGAGAATCCACTAGATAGCCATAGTGGCAAGTCGGTAGTGGCTAGTTCTCACACTTATGCTAGTGCATAGTATTAGTCCTCTAACCTGAGGGTCCATGGTAACCTTGTGTTCAGTCTTCATGCTTTGACTCTTTCTTAACGACTTAGTGGGTCTTTTGGGTTGAGACTATGTATGAACTACTTGGCATGGAGATTTGTGAGATCCAAAATGGAATCCGACTCTTTATCTTTGTGAATGGCGAGTATATATCCTATATGTTCTATAATGATTGAAGAAATCCTTGCGCAAGGTGATGTGACAATTTAGGAAGGCATTTCTAAAGATGAGGTCACAAAGGGAATTAAACATTAAGAATAGAAACATAGTATTGTCTAGGCTATTAGGGAATCGATAAATATCTTATCTTAAGCCTTATTCGAGAGATAGGAGACGGAAGGACCGTATTTGCATAGTATGTGTAATGCTAGAATGGTTCTTCAAGAGCATTCATTTCAGCTAATTAGTTGGCCTCTATGGGCTTGAGGTTGGACATTGACTATGGAGATTGGATACTCTTTAATTAATGAGATTAATTGAATTGAGCCGCTTAGTTTAAAGGAGTTTAAACTAAAGTAAATATTTGATATTCCAAAAGTCACAAGGAGGTGTGAGTCCATGTCTAATGAATGATAGAACCTAATGGGTCACACAAAAAGCTAATAACATAGTCTATTGAAGGAAGAAGAATTTTTTAAGAGTTAGAAAATTCATGATCGATTTTTGGAGGAGGCAAAATTATAGTCATTTTGGATTAATCAATTTAATTGTTAAATTGGTCAAATTAATTTCAGAGTTAAATTAAGATCAATCAATTAAAAGTTAATTAATTGATTTCACATGACTATCATTTGGTCAAAATTAATTTAAAGTTGACTTCATTTTGACTAGCTTAAAATGTCAAGCGCTTTGACTTAAGAGTTAAGTCAAATGATTATTAATTAAATTAAAGTATTTAATTTAATTAAGTTGAGAAGATAATTTTAGAGAGAATTATTAAATGAAGAGTTTATTTAATAAGAATTAGAATTTAATTGTAAGATATTTTATTAGATGAAATTTATGCTTCAATTAAATTCACTAATCACAAGGTTTGTAGCCACCTAATCAAGGGACACTTGGCATCACCTCTTTGTAGGAGGTGTGTGACCACTCCTATATGTAGATATAGTGAGTGGCAGGCCAAGGAGAGCATGAGGTGAGCACATTTTGTGTGATATTCTCCCAATAATATTGTGTACAAGGAATCTAAGTTGTTAGTCTCTCATCACTCTCTCTTTCTCCCTCCTGCTTCCACCACAATATTCTTAGCCTTCCTACACTCATTCTCTACAGATTTTCCATCCTTTATATAGAGATTAGACCATTGATTTGGCATGTGGACGTTTGCATTAGAAGCAATCTAATTTGGTTGCTTTTTGCTCTTGACTACAGTTGTTTCTGGCTGCCAATTTTTGTCTCTGCTTGGAGTACCTCTGGAGATCTGATCAACCTAAAATTTGGAATGTAGAATCTTCAAAGGTTTGAGGAGTTCTTGTTAAGATTTCAGCTCAAATGGAGAAATATATCCAAGGGAAACATGGTGGTGATCCTACTACACCGGCGAAGGGCCCATTTGACGGTTGGGAAGAGTTTGACTCTTGCTCTTCATTTTTGCCATCACTAAGGTATTTTCCCTATCCAAATTTGAATTTCATGCATGTTTTGATCCTTGGGGTATTTTTGTGGACTAGGTTTTTCAGTTTTTGTGAAAATATTTGGACCTTAGTGCCACATAAACCTATAGTTAAGATAACTTATAGGATTACTTAAAATTAATCATAAAAAATACTAGGCCACTTATCAATCATAGGCTCTTAGTATACTAACCAAGAGGTCAGATTGCTAGGATTATTTATCTACGATAAAATATTCAAAATAGTCAAGATAGCTCACGAAAGGATAATTAATGTTGAGATAATAAAGAAATACTATCTAGGATAAGTAATTAAAAAATTATCATATTGGATAACTTAGACTACCAAAAATATTTACCAAGATAGCTTAAAAATTGAGTTCAAATTGTTATATAAATGTTATGTTATTATTATTTTAAGAATTATGTATTAACGTTAAGAATTATTTTATATAGGTATACGCCCTCGTTTGACAATACCAAATTCTTGATGGGAGTGATGAAGAGCAAGGTACAAGAGCCCTATAGGAGTTGGTTGGATATCCCCCAAGCCCTTCAAAACTTGATGTTCAGGGAATGAAAGGCATATGAATGCTATAAATATATTTATTTTACAAATTGACCACGTCTATGTATTGTAATTACACTAATTAATTTCTTTTTATTTCACATAGATATATCACTTGGGACCCTTGACACAAGGGCCATTTTCAAAGGGCCTTTGATATTAGAGGGGGTCACCCACTGAGTGACAATATGGTCACACCCAAAAGACGAGCAAGAGGTTGGAGTGGATTGGCGAGGACACTTGGGTTGCCCTTTACCGATAATGGTAGTCCCAAGATTTTTAGAAGAAGTTTGCGTAGTCCAAGAAGAACCAGGCTTTTGAGATTGGTGAGTCTCTCCATGCCGGAGAAAGTATATCCACCAGGACACATGCCGAGCATTTAGTAAGTTTCCTAGCTTTTAGACTTTAGTAAACTTAGTCTATAATATTATGTTACTTTCTCTTATGTATATAATCTTTGCATGACATGGTTGATGAGGAAAGGTTGGTGTTTTTCCATTTGTCATTCATTCATATTTCAATTGATGGGGAAGGGTTGTTGCCCTTCCCAAATGATATTGAATTATCATTTCTTAGGTTGTTGATGAGCTTTTTTTTTTCTTTTGGTAAAGACCATTTTTAGGAGAGACTTTATTGAATTTTTTTCTTAAAATCATTATAGTTTAGTATTATGTGTATATACCACACTTATGTCAACTTTTATTCTCTTGTTCTCTATGTAAACTCTGGAATTGCACAGGCCCCCAATGATGGATGAGGTTTTGGCTCATACCTACCTGAGGTTGGTCGATAGGAGCTAGGTGCACGAAAGTGTAAGGAGAGCTATTGTAACTTTATTACATATAATGTAAGTTCATTTTAATTATATTATATTACATTCATATATTTATTTTTATACATCATAGGAGAGCTTCCAACAAGCACTGTAGTCTCAATCTCATCCAAAGGGTGCTGGGAGCTGTGTAGAGATGCAATAGTCTCAGGTTGAGTTGTGGACTCAGACTGTGGGCTTCCTTGACAAGAAGAGACATATTTATGGGTTGAGCCACCAACAACTGCTATCATACACAAGTGTGCCTCAGGAAAAGCCTAGTGTATCAATTGCAGCTTAATTGAAAGCATGCTTGGAGGTCTGTTTTGTAGGTTGATATAGATGATATCCGAAGTATGTTCTCAAAATAGTTGGGTGTGATGCATAATTTGATAGCTTAACTAGTCATGCATAGGGATACTCCATCAGGCTCTGATGGCCCATCTCCACCCTTACCCCCTGACTTACCACCATTAGTTTCAGGCATAGCTATGCGAGTGTAACCAGTATTAGCATGGCACCGAGCAAGATAACTATTTCAACTTTGGTGATCATGTTGGCGCTAGTGGTCACTAGATTGGATTTTTTTGTTTACTTTTTGCAATTACAATTATAACTTTTAAAACTTTTATTTATAGAATTATATTTTATTTTGAATTATTATTCCATTTATTCCCAATTTTCTTGTATTATAATTATATGTCATTTTATATTCAAGACGTATGAATAGGTTACAAGAATAATTAAATAACGTATTTTAAAAATATTTTTAAAAATTAATTAATTTTTTATGGAAAGTTGATGATTTTCAATGAAAATAATTATAAATAAATAATAATTCTAATAATTATCTATAAAAAATTCATCTAATTTCTATTGGAAAACATAAAAAAAAATCAAAAAAATATAAAAAACCATTGAAAATTTGACTGGGAGGCGTTGAAAAATTTTCGTTGGCAAAAACTGTTGGAAACATGACAAAAATTTGACAGTTCAGAACTGTGAATACTCCATTACAAAGTCAAAGGAAATTCATCAAAAAAATTTCTAACAGTAGAATTGACTGAAAATCATATGAAAAATAATTTGTGATGAGAGGTTTTTCAATAATAAAAATTTTGTTGGAGATCCATCGGTAATTTGTCTTTCCATTGGAAATCCATCAGAATCCATCGAAAAATTCTATTGAAAATGTCGAATTCTTTTGTAGTGGCTACGTATATGTTAATATATATATATATATATATGTATATACATTTTGAGTACTTACCGAAATTAAATATATAGTTATAAATATAAATTAATACAACTTTTATATTCATATTAAAATAATTATTGATAGGATATTCATATATGAGAACATGTTAGCATGGCAAAAATGGATAAATTTAACTTTCTTGGTCACTACTATATGCGAAAAATATTTAAATCAAGACTCATTCTTTTATAATTGTCTTCATTCATAAATATAAAAATTAAAAATATTAGAAAAATATATAAACATTATAAAATATTGTATTTTCAAGAAAAATAGGTTTTAGCTCATAAAGAGAATAATTTTATAGAGGTCGAGTGAAAAAAGACAAATATTATTTTATTTTGATATAGTAAATTATATGTTTAAATTACTTTAAATATAAACAATTTTTAGGGATTTAACTTGTGCAAGACATGTCAATTAAATATCATAGACAAATAGACTTACATACATGCTTGGTTCTACATATAGACATATACATCTATTTGTGTGTGCTTGTTTGTCCGTAATTATTTAAAAATCAGATTTCATACTGTAAATAATAAATACGAGAAGAAATTATTAGACAATATATTAAGAAGTACAAAAATTATATATTAAAATATGGAGTTACAAAAATTAATATAAAAGTTACATATATACATGTTGAATATTTACTAAAATTGGAAACAGAGTTACAAAAGATAAACTAATATTATCTTTTTATATTAATATTAAAATAAATATTGACATAGCAAAAAGAAATAAAATTAACTTAATCACATCACTATCACATAAAAGAGATATTAAAATAGGATTAAACACCAATTTTATTTTATTTATATTAAAGTATGACAATTTAATTTATTATAATACTTTTTATATGAAACATTTGTATGCATTTTATATGTTGTGCAAGCCATGTCTGCATTGATGAATATATCTATGTATATATATATATCCATGATAATATATGTGTGTATGTGTGTCGTGTGTGAGATTTATAATATATTAGAAGGTCAAAATTTGAGATTATAAATGAAAAATATTCCAATTGATTATTAAACAATATAAAAAGGTGCAACAAAAATTATATATTAAAATAGGAAGTTAAAAAAATTTAATGTAGAAAGTTATATATGTATTATATATGGAATATGTAAACATGAAGAAAAGAGAAATATTACGATATATTAATATATGTTATAGGAAGTTGCACACATATATGTAAATATATTGATATAATAAAAATAAATAAAATTAATTTATTCACATCATTGTTACATAAGAAGATTACATTTGAATAGGATTTAACACCATTTAACTTCAAATATTTTTATAAAAAAATTAGAAGATGAATTATATTTTTTTAACTAAAGAAGATAACTTATATATTTTTATATTTTGATGAGAAGAAAATTTTGTACCATGCAATATATTTGGGGGCGAAGTGAGTGGAACTAACGGATTGCTTTATGATTGGCACCCACTTGAAGTGTGAAATTGCACTTGAAAGTACCTACTAATTGTTTGGGCTAACCTTAATGATTCATATACACTCTTTTTGGGCTAACCTTTGGTCAAATTATCTGCCAAGTTCTTCTCAGACTTCACAAGATTAAGCCAGGCGTCATTTCTCTTTAATAAAGACTTCACACTTTTATATCTTACTTGTAAGTGTCTACTCATCTTTTTATTAGAATGTGTTTGCTTCACAAAGTGTATCACATGTTACAATCATAGTGCAAAGATTAATTAACTAGAGGAATATCAAGTGGAAGATCTCTTAACCATTCAATAGTAGTACAAGTTATATCTAAAGCAATTAACTCAAGTTCCATAGTTCTTGATATACTTGTTTGGTTTTTGGAACCCCAAATTACCATTGCTCCACCTAGAATAAAAACAAATCCACTAGTGCACTTAACTTGAAAGCTATTAATAATCCAATTATCCGTCAATTACACATGAAAATTCTTTATAAAATGAAGAATAAAAGGTTCCTCTAAGGTACTTAAAAACTCTTTCTAAGGAATTTCAATGATCTTTACTTGTATTATGTGTATATCTACTAAGTCTCCCAAGTGCATAAGAAACATTAGTCCTAGTCTTATTAGAGAAAAACAGTAATGATCTAATAATGTGAGAATATTTTAATTGAGATATAGGTTCACCCAAATTTTTACTCAAATGTACATTCAAATCAAAAGGGGTGGAAACCATCTTACAATTATAATATTTTTAATTTCCTCAAGAACCTCTTAATAGCATTAGATTGATATAATAAAATTCCTTTTTTAGTTTTTCTGACCTTCATACCCAAGATTACATGAATTTCTCACAAGCTTTTTGTTTCAAAGTTACTAGATAAGTGACCTTTCACTTCTTCAACAATGTCCAAATAAGATCCAAAAATTAGTATGCCATGCACATATACATAGAACCACTTCTTCACTATTTTCTTTTTGACAATATACACATCTATCATGTTCATTTGATTTACATCCATAACCTAATATAACCTCATTAAACTTTTCATGCCACTATTTGAGAGCTTGTCTCAAACCATATGAAGATTTCACTGACTTACACACCTTATGTTCTTGTTCTTTATCACTTTAACCCTTTAGGTTGTTCCCTATAAATTTCTTCATCTAAATCTCCATTTAAAAATGCAGTTGTAACATCCATTCGATGGATTACTAAGTTATGTATAAATGCTAAGGCTAATACAGTACCAATGGTGGACATTTTGATAATAGGAGAAGTGGTATCAAAATAATCTATTTCTTCTTGTTGTGTAAATCCTTTTGCTACTAACCTTGCTTTATATTTATCTATTGTCCCATCAATGTTTAATTTTTTCTTGAAAATCCATTTGTATCCTATTAGTTTGCTACCAAGAGGTAAATCAAATAAATCCGAGTATTATTTTGAATAATAGAATTATGTTCATCATTCGTAGCATCTTTCCAAAAATATACATCTATAGAGGATATTGCTACATCAAAAGTTTGAGGATCTCCTTCAATTAAAAATATCATAAAATCATCTCCAAAAGTTTTCTTGACCCTAGCTCTTTTCTTTTTAATATAGGATTTTCTAACTATTTATATAAGCTTGCATTATTAGATGATTCGCCTCTAAAAGATTCAAATTTTGATGTCCTTTGCTCACTTGGAATTCTAGTTTTAAAAGGAAAAATATTGTCAAAGTATGTCGCATCTCTAGCCTCAAAATTGTATTATTAAAAATTCCACTAATATCAAAATTAATCACTAAAAATCTATTTGCACCGATATTTTGAGCATATCTAATGAAAAAAGCATCTACCATCTTGGACCTTTTTTCTTTCTCTTAATTTATGGTATAGCTACTTTAGCTAAACACCCCTACACTTTAAGAAAATTCAGTCTTCGAGCCCTCTTTCTCCATAATTCATAAGGGGTTTTATCACTATCTTTAACAATCACATGATTAAGCATAAAATAGGAAGATAAAATAACTTCTCTCCACAAGTTCTCATGAGCTCCAGAGTTTGACAACATTGCATTAACCATGTCCATCGAAGTTCTATTTTTCCTTTTAGCCACACCACTTGACTAGGGTGAGTAAGGAGGTGTGAGCTCATGTGTATATAATACCATTATCTTCAAAAAACCTTTTTAATTCCCCTGATGAGTATTCTCCTTCTCTTAAGTGTCTTAATATTTTTCTCTATTTGATTCTCTACCTCATATTTGTAAATCTTAAATTTGTCAAAAACATCATCCTCAGATTTTATGGAATAAACAAAACAATACTTAGGAAGTCATCTATAAAAGTCACCAAGTACTTGTTTCTATCTCTAGTTGGGGATCTATTTTGCATACATTACTATGAATAAGTTCTAGGATACTTAAATTTCTATGGACTGAATAATATGATCTTCTTGTTTGTTTTGCTTGTGCACATATTTCACACTTATAGTCCACACTGACTTTAGATTTTGGTATTAGACTGAGGTCCATAAGCTTTTTAACTTTTCTATTACTTACATGTCCTAACCTATCATGCCATAAAATACTAGACTCAATGTTGAGAACCAAATTATATTTCATTAACATTATTCAAAACATTTAACTTAAACAATCTATTGCTTAAAAATCCTTTCCGAATAAAAACATTATCTATGGTGATTACAACTTAATTTGATTCCACAACTAATTTGTAATGACCTTGTACTAGACAAGACCAACTAACTAAAGTTTTTTCTAACTTTAGGTATATGCCGCACTCCATCAAGAATTAATATCTTTCCAAAAGTCACATTTAGATCAACACTTTCAATCCTATGTATCTGTGCGACAGTAATATTCCCTAGTTTGGCACTTTTTTCATTTGTGTCCTAATAGGATTTGAACATAGATTTATCAAAACAAACATGTATATTAGCTCCCGAGTTTAACCACCAATCATTGTTTCGATATGTAAAGTTCAATATAGGAGGGATAGATTCTAACCTAGCTAATAGATGGTTCTCCTTCAACCAACATATTTACTTGACCTTATTAACTCTTAGAATTAGGCTTAGGGACATACATTTCAGTCTTTTTGTAGTAACAACCCTTTGCTAAATGGTTGGCCCTTTTGCAAACATAACAAGGTTCTTCTTCCTTCTCTATGCTTTCATCATTCCTAGAACTTTGATTATTTGGTTAGGTATTGTTATTATGTTGATGTCTTTTCCTCTAGCTCTTTTTGTTGTTTTTGAACTTGTTACATATAGGCTTGAACTTGTTTTAATTAGAGTTTCTTTTTATCCTCTACTAAATTGACCATGGCCTTTTTCTCTGCTTAACATTTAGCCTACGTTGTTCCTCTATCCTCAATGATTTAAATGCTTGAGTTAAGGTCAAAGTTTTTTGTTGATACCTTAGATCTCTAGTGAAACTAACCAAGATAGTGACAACTTATTTATCAAAGATGAGGCTCTATTGTCTTCGCTAAATATCAACCTACTATTCTCTAAAGGCCTTAATAAATCTTTTTCTTCCTCAATGAAATGGTGGAATAACATCAACTTGGATCAAAGGCAAGAGCTAAAAAGAGTGCATCATTTTCATCTCTTTCATTTAGGTGGATGGCTAAAGCATTTTTTGCTAGGAAATGAGCAAAAGTGTTTGCCTTTCGTCTAAGATGAACAAAAGAAATAGATACTGTGTGGCCAAGTAAATATTTAGCATCCAAAATAACATTCCCTATTATTGATAAATTATCAACTCCATGCTTAAGTACTTAGATAACTAAGATGCAATCTTCTTCAATACAAACATTCAACCAAGTGTTTGCTAAACACATCTCAGCTACCACTTTTGCAGTCATAGCTTTAGCAATAAAGGCATATTCACTAACCTAGACAACCAAAAAATATAGTGACCTTTGTTATCTCTCACTATTACAACAATACTGATGGCTTTTGGCTCTTCAAAAATTGCAACATCAAAGTAAATCTTAATATACCCTTTAGAAGATACCACCTATATTGCATCTTCATCAATAAGCTCATCTACTAATGAAAATAAATTTGCTCTTCTAAGGTCTTCCATGAAAGATTGGGCAAAGTTGATAACATCCCATGGTGTCCGTTGTCTTTTTCCAAATCTACCATTATTTGTCCTATATCATAGACTCCAATAGTATATTAAGAAAAAATCAAAGGACTGATGATCAAGTCTTTTATAAACTTTTCGAACCTTTCTAGATTAGACCCAACATATTAAGCATGAAAATAGAAGATTTGATATGGTCTAAACTTGTTGGGTGAAATGACACTATCATGGGCAATGAAAGGAATCCTCTTCAACATTTTGTCATAAATTACACTAAGAGTTGGATGTAAATCTTTCCATTACTAGAGATAAGTTTATTGGAAGAAAATTGTGAGCTATTGTCTACGCAAAAGTTTTAGCCTTCGGTTGAATCTTGCTTGCTCGTATAAAATGGTAATCATCATCTCTCGTTGAACTAGTAATGCCTTACTTTTTCAAGTGCCCTTTTTTGATGGATATATCTAACTAATAGGCTTTGAAAACTAAGAACAAACCTATTTTGGAATAATGCCACATCAGTGTATCTTTCTTGCTACTATTTCCTATTGGTATAGCCAGAATATCTATGTTATTAGGCTCCCAAAAAAATCTGATCAATTAAGCTCTTGCTCCACAAACATAAAGTTGAGTTAATCAGATCAAATATCATAGCATCAATTGGAAGCATCCTAAGTGGATAGAAAACCTAGAGACTTAACTCTCTTGGTATCCATTTATCCATCCAAATACACCATCTCAATGTATTCCCAATTCTCCATTACATTTGTTCTTAGGTAAATTGCATAGCACCCCCTTTGATAATTACAATTGGTTGATAACCCCTTGCGAAATAGAAATTGGCAAAAAAAAATCCTATGCTTAATTCAAAGTTGCTCACTCAACCCAATAGCCTTTTGTTTCTTGTTTGATGTATATTGAATAGTAAAAAGATAAATTGCCCTTAACTAAAACTGAAATTCAAATAATATTTACTTTTATCTTATCTATTTTTTATATGATTTTTTAATTATTTTTTGTCCATTTCAATTTAAATAATATTTAATATTTATAAAAAGGATATATATGATATGTTTCTATTTATACTTAAATATATAATATGCATACATGTATAAGTTTATGTTTAAATATATACAGATGTATTTTTTATTTATATACAATATATATAAATTACTTTATTTATTCCAAATTAAATAATGTCTAATATTTAAAATCGTATATATAATATAGTTTTTATTTACAATCATATAATATAAATATATACATTTATCTATAAATATATTATATATTATTTATTTATACATAGTATGTTTATCCATATATATAATTTTTTAAATTATTTTAAAATTAAACAATATTTATTATTTATAAGAGTGTAATATATTTTTTATTCATAGTTATATTTTTATTTATAAATATCATATATATCCATATATGTAAATTTTTCTTAATTCTTTTAAAATTAAATAATACATAATATTTATAAAAATATAATATATATTTATTTATAATTACATATAAAATATATGTACATCTATAAATATAAATATATATTTTTTTACCAAAAAAAACATATTTTTTTTATTTATACATAATATATACATATATAAATCAATAAATATAAACATATATTTTTTCAATACATATAAATTTTGTAAAAATATATAATATATTTTTTATTTATATTTATATATATA
>JACGDI010005707.1:1275916-1366808 GCA_014898725.1 Jacaranda copaia
GGGGGGGGAGCAGGGTAGGAGGGGAATAGGGGTGGGTTTGGGCCATTGATTTTTTTTATTTTTTTAAATATATTATATTATTTATTTTAAAATGTTGATTTTTGTTGAAAAATCTAACGGTTGATAAGTGAGGACAATATAGTCTTTTTATGCATAAAAATACATACCAAATTGCACACACCTACGTGTGAAGTACACTAACCTTCTGAAGGGTGCTCATTGCATGATTTTAAAAAACACAGAATTTTTTTTTGTCAATTTTTATTTTGCAGTGGGTTATCAACTGATCGCGAATATCACAAAGGGACACTATGCAATTTACACATACATTCTTGGAGTAGACTTAAAACTTCCCAAATGCATCTCCATGAGAATCAGGGACTTGATCCCAAAGCAGCATAAATCATTTCATGCTCTGAGAAGTGTTTAGCTTTAAAAAGTTGTGAAAAGAGAAGGTTAGGTTTAGTAAGTAGCCTCCATCCTTGTTTTGCTAGTAGGGCTCTATTAAAATAGCACAAATTTGTAAGACTTATCCCTCCAATATGTTTGCCACAACCTAGGTCCTCCCATTTAACCTAATGGAATTTTTGAGATCACATATTTCCCCACTAGAAGTTTGCCACCATTAAGTAGCTTAAAACAACCCATAGCATATGTAGGAATGCTTGAAGTGATAACTTTTTCTCAAACCAACCACAAATATTTTCCATACCTTGTCTATATATAGGAAAACAATCTCCTTGTTTGATTTACCTACAACTGATGGTAATTTGAGATATTTCTCATGTCTATCCACAACTCGAGCGCCAACAATATCCTGGATGGAAGCTTGATCTTAGGTAGATGTATTGGGACTAAAAACCATCGATGACATTTCTAGATTTACCTATTAGCCAATTGCATGCTTTTATGTTTGTAAAATATGACTCAACTCATATGCTACATATTTTAATAGCTTGACAAAATACCAAAGTATCATCAGGAAATAGGAGATGCGACACCCTCTGTAGCGATTGGGTATGAGCTACTAGGCGTTGAGGTTTGTGAGATGCAAGATGAAATTCGATTTCTTGTCTTTGTGAAAGTTGAGTATATCTTTTATGTATTCTATAATGATCAGTTCCAAGAAATTCTTGTGCAAGATGGTGTGAAAATTTGAAAAAGGAGTTTTTCAAAGATGAGGTAATGCAATGAAATTAAACTTTAGGAATAGAGAGATAGTATTGAGGTTTATTAGGAAGCTAGCAAATATCCTACCCTAAAACTCTTTTGGGAGATAGGAGACAGAAGGACCGTACTTACATGGTATGCATAGAGCTATAATGGTTCTCCAAAAGCATTCATTTCAGCTAATTAGTTTGGCTCCATGGGCTTAAGGTTGGATCCTGACAATAAAGATTGGGTACTCTTCAATTAATAGAGATTAATTGAATTAAGTCAATTTAGTGTAAAGGATCTTAAACTAAAATGAATATATGATATTCAAAAGTTACAAGGAGTTGTGAGTCCATGTTCAATGAATGATAGAACCTATCAAATCACACACAAAATCCAATAGCATTTCCTAAGTCTTAGAGGAACTTTCCAAATGTTAGAAAATTCACTCGAAGGTGATCAATTTTTTGGGAGACTGAAAAGTGAAGTATCACTTGGCTCAATAAATTTAAGTGTTAAATTGATCAACTAATGTAAGAGTTAATTATTAGGTGCCTTGTGATCATCAATTGGTGACATTAAGTTTAAGGGGTTAAGCTTGTTGGCTTAAATATTAAGTTAAAGGTTAATTAATTAAATTAAAGTGTTTAATTTAATTAATAGGAAAATCCTTTTTGGAGGAAAATTCAAATGAAAGGTTCATTTGGTGTGATATTTTAATTAGCTTAAAATTAGATTTCAAATGAAATTGAAATGCGCACAAAATTTAAATTAGATTTGAATTTGCATAGGCACACAAGTCGTGGGATGCCGAGGGCCCATCTCAAATCAAAGTCTGATTGGCAGATTTGGCTTAACACCAAGTAGTGTGAATGTCTCATGAGTTGTAGGTCTGCATGAAAGGTGAGGCAAAATATATCAAGAGTTGCATAAGATTCAATTAGCAAAAGTTGCTTACCTTTTGATTGTTTGTAGATGTCTCATGAGTCGTGGGTCTACTTGCAAGTTTGTAGGATCTTGATTCTCAATAGGAAATATGATTTTCTAAATTCTTCTTGGGATGAAGGATTTGATAAAATAATGGAAGAAAAACATGCTTGAAAGACCATAAACATGTTTTCGATATCAAAATTCAATCATATGCTTATACTCTTTTTTTGCCTCTTGTAGATTTTTGAAATCTTCAAAACAAAATGGCTAAAAATCCACTCACAAGCATTTTGGAAACCAATAAATTCAATAGGCCTAACGTCCAAGATTGGTTGAGAAACCTGTAGATAATTCTTAACTCAAAAAAGAGGACTTATGTACTTGATCAAAGTCTGCTGAACACATTGGGTGATGACCCTATTGATGAGGCTCATGAATTGTTCACTAAATTTACAAATGATGATCTATAAGTGAGATGCCTCATGATGACATTCATGACTAATGAGCTCCAAAATACATATGAGCATATGAGACATGCAAGTGAGATCTACAAGCACCTACAAGAGTTATATGATGTACAAACTAGACATGAAATGTTCGCTTTGTCTAAGAAGCTCTTTAGATCAAGGATGAGTGAAGGTTCTAGTTTCCATGATCATTGGCTCAAGATGATCGGACTCATCAAAAAGTTTGGACAACTTGATGTGGTTATAGATAATCAGCTTTACATAGATTTGATCCTCTAGTCGTTACCCCTATCGTTTGAGCAATTCATTATGAACTATAATATGTCCAAGCAAGAAGTTACGATTAATAAATTGGTGAACATGGTTGGGACTGCTGAGGTGACAATGAAAAAGGAAAAGCCTCTTATGCTTTCTTCTTCCACCAAGTCGAAAGGCCCTATGGGCCCAAGAAATAGAGATAAAAGGAAAAAGAGTTCTTCTTCTAAAGGAAAACAACCAGAGAAAAGTTTTAGGAGGTTAAGAAAAAGGCTAAAACTTAAGCAAGTTGTTTCCATTGTAGTGAAAAGGGACATTGAAAAAGAAATTGCAAAGCTTACCTTGCAACCCTTGAGAAGGGTATGTATTTCTTTGAGGTGCATTTGACGACTTATTCTTCCTCATGGGTGTTTGATATCGCATGTGGTTCTCACCTTTGTAATTCATTACAGGGGATGGCAAGAAAAAAAAGTCTTTGTGAAGGGGATATGATCCTTCACCTAGGAAATGGAGCAAGAATTGCCACCATAGTCCAAGGCGTTATCAAGTTAGACTTATGGAATACACGTATTGTACTTAATCTGGTTTATTATGTACCGTACTTTGTTAAGAACATTGTTTCAGTTCTCATTGTTAATAAAGAAGGATTTGATTTTTCTATTTCGAATGGAAAATTGAAGGCATTATAGAATGGTTCTTTAATTGCTCAAGGTATATTAATTAACGAATTGTACATACTTGATTCTCAACCTTCACTAATGCACATTCAATCAAGTAGAAAAAAATTAGATAACCAAGAAAATGCCATTCTTTAGCATGCAAGAATTGGGTATATCTCTAAAAATTGGATGAACAAGTTAAAAACTCTCAAAGCACTAAATGTTAGTGGCATTGAGGACCTTCTCACTTGCGAATCTTTTTTGAAGGGAAAAATTACCAAGACTTCTTTTGTAGGACAAATGGAGTGCTCCAAAAATCTCTTAAATTTGATCCATATAGATGTTTTTGGTCCACTAAGAGTTGGTGGAAGATGAGGCTATTCTTACTTTATCATCTTCATCGATGATTATAGTCGGTTTGGATATTTGTATCTTATGAAGTACAAGTCTGAAGCCTTCGAAAAGCTCAAAGTATAGGAATGAAGTAGAAAAGTAAAAGGGACTTAGTAGTAAAGCTCTTCAATCGATCAAGGAGGAGAATACTTAAGTATCAAATTGTTAGATTATCTAAAAGAAAAATGGGATTCTCTCTCAATGGCTATACCTAGCACACCCCAACATAATGGAGTAGCCAAGAGGAGAAACCATACTTTGTTGGACATGGTACATTCCATGATGAGCTTTTTCGATGTGCCTATATTCTTTTAGGGATACGTCTTGCAAATGGCAGCGAAGTTACTAAATGTAGTACCTTCAAAGTCAATCTTAGAACGCCACATGAGATATGGTGTGGCAAGCACCCTCTTACCATTACCTTAGGGTTTGGGGATCTCCTACCTATGTGAGACGGAGAGTAGGTGATAAGTTGGATCGTAGATCCACCTTGTGTGAGTTTGTGGAAGACTGAAAGTTGAAGTGCCACTTGGCGTGTTCAATGTAAGTGTTAAATTGATCAACTAATTTAATATTTAAATTAGACCAATAATTAAAGAGTTAATTATTAGGTGCTATGTGATCATCAATTGGTCATAATAAGCTTAAGGGGTTAAGCTTGTTGGCTTAAGTGTTAAGTCAAAGGTTAATTAATTAAATTAAAGTATTTAATTTAATTAATGAGAAAATCCTTTTTGGAGGAAAATTCAAATGAAAAGTTCATTTGGTGAGACATTTTAATTGGTTTGAAATTAGATTTCAAATGAAATTGAAATGCATACAAAATTAAAATTAGATTTGAATTTGCCAACTTGCTTGGTCCCCCCAACCCTTGAGGAAGGTGTGATGCCAACTTGGCATTACACCATCCTCCATCTATATATAGATATAGATATGAGGTTGGTGGTCACATGCATTGCCAAGTGAAGAATTAGAATCTTTCATATTTTCCCTCCATTCTTCAAGGTGTTCACACATGTGTTGAAGTTCACCCTCCTCTTTTTCTCCAACCCCCAAAATTGGCCCCTTCACCTAATTTCTCCTCTCAATAGCCAGATAATTGTGAGGAGTGATTGGATATTGCTTTGGTGTGTGAATCATTTCAATAGAGGAAAAATAAATGGTTTGCTAAGCCTTTGGAGATCTAGCTGTGGGAACAGAAAATTGGTGATTTTTTCAAGGAGATTCAGAAGGAGTTTCGATCTGAAATTTTCATAGTAAATCCATCAAAGAGTTGAGGAGCTTTTGGAAATTTTTTGGACTTTTTGGAGAAGCTTGACTCATGCAAAAGTTGCATTGATTCCACTGTGCTGCCACTTGGCAGTTTCTAGATTGATGAAGAGCTCATTTTCTCCTTGAAATTAAGCTAATCAAAGGTAATCATCTATCTAAATCTGAATTATGAGCATGTTTAGATCCTTGTTAGCTTGAATAGCCTAATTAATTTTAGTTTTTGAAGTTTTAATTATTGGATTCTAGTACTACTCCAACCTTCAATTTCTTTGAGCAAATTTTCTTCCTCTTAATAATGGATCAAAGAAGTTAAAGCCTCTGTATAGAGGAGAAAAAAAATAAGTGGATAAAGTATCCATTCGGGCAAATCCCTTTTTGGGTAGAAAAAATTAAAATAATGACCATTTATAATTATTCAGTATGATAAAGTTTCCACACGTCTAATTAGTTCAAAAAATTTGTTAGCAAACCCCAACTGCCCGCAATGATATTTTCTGAAGAAAAAGCTATTCAACTTTATCATAGGTTTTGCTCATGTCCAATTTAAGCACCCTGTAACCAGTCTTCCTGTTCTTCTTCCACTTCAAAAAATGATTTATCTCAAAGACCACTAAGACGTTATTAATAATAATCCACGCTAGTACAAAAGCTGATTGAGTATCAGACACAATATCATCTATAAATGGCTTCAAATGATTAGTTATAGACTTCGATGCCATCTTGAAAATTATATTACTCAAGCTGATGGACCAAAACTAACTAAGAAATTCTAAATTCGCTGTTAAGAATATGCATGTAGTTAATCTTAGAGTTAAAAACCCTTCATTCAGAAAACTGAGAACCAAAAAGAGAGCATCATAGCCTAAAATTGATAAAATCTTTTTTTATAGAAAATGACTGGCATACCATCTAGACCTGGAGATCTAAAGAGATTCATCTAGGGTAGGGCCTGCTTTAATTTACTTCTTCAGCTGTGAATGGTACAAGTAATCTTCTATTCATTTGTTCATCAACTTTAGCCTTAACACAACTAAGCACCAAGTTTATATCTTCATCCGAAGGGTAGGTAAAACGGAATAGTTGTTCAAAATATCTGGTGACTAATTCTTCATGTTCTGTACTCAAATCACACCATGATCCCCCTTCATTTTTTAATCCAGAAATGTAGTAGTTATTTTTGTACCTATTAGTAGCTTTTGAATGGAAAAAATCAATATTCCGGTCACCTCTTATCATCCAGTGTGTTTTAGCTATTGTCTGCAGATGATGATCTCATTATCCAAAAGATCCTCAACCCTCGCATCAAATGCTATTTTGTTGGTTAGTAACCAAGCCTCTTGATAAATTAGCAATATCTTTCTTCAATTCCTCAATTTTCTTTTTTGTTGAATCTAGACCATCTTGTTTCCATTTGAGAAGACCAACCTTGCATTGTTGCATTATTTAATTGTTTCTCCAATATCTGTAACTCCATCTTCATTTCTAACTTGATCGCTACGATTGCTCAATAAATTTCTTAACCACCATGCCTCAAGATGAAACTTACGCTTTCTTTTATGAATAAAAGTTAGAGCCCTGATATTGAATTCCAGTAGAATTGGGACATGATCAAGGTTTCTGCTTGTTAGGTGGCAAACATGGTGGTGCGGGGACACATTCATCCACCCTGGTGAGGCATAGGCTTTGTCTATCCTTTCTCTGACAGTAAATGGTTCTTTACGTTTATTCCACTGAGTGTAATGAAAGCTATTAAATCCAATGCCATGAATGCCTACCTCCATCAAAATCACCCAGAAGTCCTTTGTTTGACTATAAGATGTTCCAGAATGGCCCTGCATTTTCAACGAGCAAAAAACATCACCGAAATCTCCAATGCACACCCAAGGTAACATACTTTTAGCTTTTAGTTGTCTTAGAAGATTCCAATAAACTCTATATACTTCTAGTTCTCCACATATTCCAATAAACCAAAACACATCATCCTCTAAAACCCTAAAACCCTAAACTCTATATAGCATGAGACATTAGAATCAACATGATATTCAGAAAAATTATTTCAACTAACCTCCAAATCTTTCTCCTATAATAATGCCAAGCCTCGAGAGCGTCAACAAGAATCAACACTAACTCTAGCCAAATTGAGTATGTTCTTAATCTTATCAATTGATATAGATTGCAGTTTGGTTTCACAACCTAAAAAAACACACACACACACACACAAACAAATGGGGATTATATTGGTGAATGAGCTTGCCTAATTCTTGAACCATCCAAGGATTCCCCATTCCTTGGCAGTTCCAACTTAAGACAATTATAGCGATCGGCGGGACTGTAATGTAATCACCACCTTGATGAAATTATATCTCTAGTCTCGTGGTCATTCTCAAGAAACATTTTTTTAATGGGATGAGTGTCTTCAATTTATCCTTCAACATTACCCACCCTTCGTGAGTTCCTTCGCACAGCATAAACACTGCACTTTTCTCGCAAGCCTAAGACTAAATGTCTTCTCTTCTTTTTTTTGGTCCCAAAATTTGTTTCTGAAGTCACTTCCAATGGAATTTCAACTTGATTAATGCCAGAATTATCAATGTTTTGAAATAAGTTTTCTAAGTTTGCAATGGGGGAAAACAGGAAGGGATGTCGGATGGATTTTGAGCATGAGTTAATTGATTCACTATATTAGTAATATCCCCAAGTGGGTTAATGAAAGCATTTGCCCCAAGCCCAATTTTAGTATGAATTAAATGGTTTGATGGTGCCACATCAGACTTGTTTTAGGCTAATTGCTCTGTAGTATGAAGAATTAACCCATGACAAACATTAGAAGTATCATTGGGCTTTTGGCTTACACAAAAGACTTGGGTTGCCCCATCAATTAGTCCACAGTTTGGTTTAGTATGTGAACTCTCCCTAAGATCCAGTGTACATCTATCCTTGCATGATGGAGAGAGCAGGGATTCATTCAAATCATGCATAGAATCCAAAATTCCTCTTTCACTGCCTAAGATCAACACATTTTTTTTTCCTGATAGTTTTAAAAAATGGCCTCTCTCATATTAGTCGACAGTACATTTGCCTTGCGAATCCCCTCAACTGAATTACCTAGTTTTTGCAATGGAGATGGAGAATAAATTGCTAACAATGCTAAGAAAATAGAAAGACCAACCTGATCATCATTTTGACTTGCTTTAAGCCAAGCCCTTTGCTAAAGTTGCTGTTGTAGACAAAATTTATCATCATATTAATACTCATAATCTTTTAGGACATGTCCCATCAAACCAAAAATATAATAGAAATTTGGGAGACATTCGAACTTAAAATTGACTATAAACTAATCTCCATGACTACCAAAAATCCTTAGAATTTGGAGCAATGGTTTCAAAATATTTTTTGAAACCTGAAGTTTAAGATGATCACATCTGCTCCATTTTTGTTGTTCCATATCAAAATCATGGAACACCCCTGTTCTGTTCTCAGTTGGTTATGTGATTTCCTTTGTCATTTTACGCATTGGTAATCCCCCGACTTGATCTAGAAATCATAGTAGTCCAGATTCATCGGGGTTGGGTCTTGATATTTTCCCAACTCTCCAAAGAGAATAATATTCTTGTCAAACATCTATGGACATCTATGGAAAGCTTTTTCTTTATCTCTACTATGGTTTAATTCAAATAGTGTGACCCACCTATTTGTGTAATCTTCATCCCTCTCCCTAATTCAATACTTTGATAAATGTTCTAAGGGAAGTTTCAAAATTGTATAGTTTTGATGTTAGTAATTTTCCCACCATAGTCGGATCTGCATTAATAAATGCCTTATTCCAATATGCATCTAGGACGACTAAAGTTCACCTTCCCCCTCCATGAGAACAAGATTTTCCATCAATTTTGATAGATCAACATCCATGGAAACATGATTCAAGAGTCATCATAAAAGTTAATGAAGAAACTGTAAAGAGAAAACGGCCACCATGATGATGGAAATAAACCTTTGAGAAAGTAAGACATAAACTCACAAAGAGGAGAGACTCTTAAAGGAAAAAGGGTGCAACACGAGTACTTCCCATGAGGTTACCATCCTGGTACTCCTCTCACCCAATCACGCTTAATTTTAGAGTTATGATGGAATCTAGTCCATTAGTGCTAGTATGATTGCACTCCCTTAATAAATCTTGCAACTCATGAATTTGTTCATCGATGGATTTTTCATCAATCATAGTATATTTTGTAAAAGTTGAGGTATTAAATCTTTATATTCTCACATCATCAATTTCATATTCAAGTTCTAAGGCATCCCTAAAGTTGCTTAGCACTATTTGTAGTGTGATAGACATCATAGAGCCTTTTTGACATGGCACTAAGGACAGATTGCGACATTGGTAATCTATTTGTTTAGAGGTATGCTAAGAGTTTGACTCAACACTTTCCTTTATAGCAAAAATAAACTCACAAACTATCAACCAGTATCTCATCTAATTTTGCCATCTTTTAAGTTTAGTCTATTAAACTTCCTAGGCTTAACACTATTAGCTTCTTCAAAAGATGCCATTCTTTTAGGTAACAACTAAGTATTGATAAAGACAATAAGGAACGATAAGTTAGCTATACAACAACAAAATAAATATTCATAGTTTAATAAAATTATCAAACTTTCTAAAGTAATGTAATAATAGACATATTAATTAAATAAAAGTATACCAAGCACAATTTATAAGCCTTTTCAATTAGAATGATAAGAACTTTATTTGCAATCAATTAAGTTGCTATGAACGAATATCTCATTAATCTTAATCAAACTTAAAATATACCTAACTTATAGTGTAACAATTCAAGCTTAAAGTGAAGATTTTTGGGATGAAAGTAAATTATGGTTTGATACATATATATATATATATATGTATGTATATATATAGATAGACAGACAAACAGACAGACATATCTTCTTTCTTTCTTCTCTTTCTTTTTTTTTTCAGAATTATTTGGAAGCATAAAGCAATTCAAGGATTGTATTTAAACATATAGTTTTGTATTGTCGAAATTGAAACTAACCACTGACAATCACTGTAGCAAAGCAACTTTGAGTAAAGCTATAGAGTTTCAAGGTTTAAATCTATAAATTATTCAAATTCTTGATTTCCGTTGCTACTAGCAAAAAAATCAATTTTTATAACAACGACAATTTTCTTTTCCCTTTTAGGTAATTAATTATCACAATTTTCTTATTTTTTTCTTTTTCTTTTTGGTTTTAAACACTTATAAAATGAGGTATAATTAAGATATATGTTGTGGATGACCGCCTTATATGTAGCAAGCATAAAGAAAGTGATGTTGTTCTAGTGGCCTTACTGTTTGTGTATCTCTTCCTATTTATCAAGTAACTATTTAATTTGCTTCAAGTAGATAAATGCCAACACAATCCTTTCCTTCTATAATTTGTGGGTCGCTATAAGCTTTGGTAGGATATTGATATTATGCTTAAGGACGGTGAGAACAAGGCTGCCTTTTTAATCTATTTGCAAAGCCCACAAGTCTGTCAACTACAATTTGAAAATATAAAACTTTTAAGATAGTAAACAATTAAAATTTATAAAGAATAGACACATCCTACTCCTAGTACATATTAAAATTTTCAAATTTTAGAGAAATTTTGGCAATTGTAAAATATGCGAAGCGATTATCAGTGAGCGGACAACAAATCAGGGATGTTTTCTAACATCAATTAAAATATAACACAATTAAGCAAATTATTAAAATAAATAATCATGATCTTAGATTGTTGTAAAATTTAAGAAGATTTCATGTAAATTTACCAAAAATGTTTGTAATTACAAAATATCTATGTAATTATATAATATTTGGAAGATAAAATAGATTTAAAAAATATAAATGGTTGGTCTATAAGAGTCACATTACTTATTACTGTCCTAAGATCGTGATGGCCTCATCTGCATATAGGTATTGACAGCTCACCACTATCTCAAGATAAAATCTAAAAGGTCATAACCAACATCTTCTATTGTGAGCATGATCACAAGAAGACTAGTGAACAAGATCCTATCTACCCAAATAATATATATCAACTAGAAGAATATTTTGGAAAGCAAGAGAGTACAAGAAGATGGAAAAATGAGGTTTGTCTATCTAGACTCTAGGACACCTATTTATAGTACTTAGGAGGAGTCATGTCATCCATGAGAATAAATTCAAATTATTGCACTGTTGGGTATTACAAAATAATGGAGAAGTTACAGAAATTAGTAGCTTGGTTACATTTTTAAATATAAAAAAACTAAAAATTTTATTTGAATTTTGAAGTTTTGAAACTTCCCTTTGCGACAAGAAATACGGAAATTAAGAAACAAATAAGTTAGACTAATTTTGTTAAATACATCTTGGAATACAGCCCCAATTCTTTTGCAAGTTTTTAATTATAAAATATTTTCCCTGATTCTTAATTCCTTGTCATTTCTTTGTTCGAAAATTGAAACGTCTTTCTTTTTTAATGAATCGCACGAAAAAAGACTGCTCTTGATTAATTCATCTTCTTGAGTACAATGTTCCGTTGAACTTGTAAGATTTCTATGGTTGGCTGACACCATTTTGAAGATTTTTGGAAAGACTTGGACACTGTGTTGTGAATATTCTTGGAACTTAGAAAAGTACTTGTAGAGATACTTATCTACTTCTTCCTCTTCAAGAATTTTAGAATACTTGAAAAGAGCTCTTTAGGACTTGGATGTCTTCTCTTTCTTGAAGCTCTAAGCATTTTGATATCTTTTTCTTCTTCTCCCAACTTAGAGCAATTTTTTTACGTCTTCTCATTCTTTTAGCTTTGATCATTTTAATATCTTGTTTTTTTTTTGGCTCTAAGCATTTCTTTTCATTCTTTCAACTCTACCTTATATAGGATACCATTGCCCTCTTATATAGATTAATTTAAGAAGTAGGAGAGTTTTAATTTCTAAAATATCTTTGATATTATCTGATTAAATATACATAATATTAAAGAAATAGAAAAACTACAATTTTAGTCCCGAACTTTGGGCCCATTTGCATCCATAGTCCTAAACTTTCTAAAATAACCAATTTAGGTCCCATATACTAGGCTACCATTTACGAAAATAGTCCTACCATCCACTTTTGGATGGAAGAAGTACAAGAGTCATCCATGCCCATTAAATTTTCCACCTTGTACAAGTCAAAAGGGAGGCAATCCCGAAGAGACAAGCAAAATTTGAAGGAAATCCATGTAGAAACAAAGTAACCTAATATACGAACAAGTTGGATGAAAAATAAGGACTTGAAAATTAGTCTTGCCAAATACCCAATTTCTAAATCCTAATTTTCTCTTAAAAGCCAACCCTGAGGATTAATCATCGTCCCAGCTTGAAAATCTTTTTTCCATTTCATCAACTTAGCAAAGACATTGTTCATCTAAAATCCAGAAAAATGAGGGGAGACACGAGAAAGCAACAAATATGTTATGGCCACAGTATATCATTGGGGAACTAATAGATTATGGTTAGTTCTTTCCCTTTCCTTAATACTTTTGAGTGCGTTATTTGTTGATATTATTGTATTGCATGTATGTCATTTTGGTTTTTGAGCAATAAACTATTTATAGTTTAGGTTTTAGGTTGTGGTCCCCTTGGAATAGCCTTTTATCCCTTTGAAGTGTAATTTTTTGATTTATTTTGTGGTCCCTGGCCCAGTTTGTGATTTATTTTTCTTTTTGTATTTGGGTTGGGGAACACATTGTCTGTCCTGTAGAATATGAAGTCAATGTAATAGCTAATCTTTCTATAAATGTTACTGTTGTGCTGTGGCTTTTAGATTCTATTGTTGTACTCTATACTAAATGCCTTTTTTTTTTCTTCTGTATGCTGCTGGTAAAGATAAATGCATAACACTTTATAAATTCATCATGGGGGTGAATTAATATTTTTCCCTAGGGTGGAGTATAGGGGGTATTGTTAGCTTCTTTGATTATACTGACCTCAAGACAATATTAATAGGCTATATTAAGAGTTTTGTGAGCAGATATGGTACACTGGAGAGAAGAAATATTATAGAATTGACACTAACAAATTTAGGATAATTATGTTTGAAATTGATCGGGTTTAGTTTGTGGACTAATATGAAAATGAAATGCACTTACTTTTAGATGTTGAGAAAGTAGTCAATGAAAAAGGGATAATGAACATAATGAACACAATGCTGGGGCAATGCTTGATGAAAGTGCACATAATGAAAAAAATATAAAAGCTAATAGAACTCTAAATGTAAATCCTGATGATGGACAAAATGTAGAAGTGAGGCTATTAGTGAAGGTAATGGGGTTAGTGAGGAGAATGTAGAAACTGAGGCAATAAATGATCAAAATAGGGATAGCAAGCTCAATCTTGATACAAGGCAATGAGTGATCACACTGGAGGTAGTGAGCTCATTCTTGATACTCAAGCAAATATTGATAAAAATGGGGTAATGAAGAAAATTTATATACTGAGGCAAATGAATCTAATCCTAATTTTAGGTTTAGATATTGTTTAGTTGATGAAGGGGGCCAACGAAGGGTGAAGACTATAAGGAAGGGGCGAATGAGAGTGGAAAGTCTAGGAAGGAGCGAATGAGGGTGGAAAGTATTGGAAGTGGGCTAATAAGGATGGAGATTGCAGGGAGCAGGAAAATGAGTCTTTTAGGCAACAAAAATAGCAAAACTAGAACATAGATGACCTTGAGGAATAAGATAATGATTTTTGTGACAGTGATTACAACTTAGATAGGGATATAAATGGTGAAGATGGCAATGATGATAACTTGTTTGAGAAACATAGATGAGAATGTTGAGCGGGCAAAGCTGGCTTATGAAGAAGAAAAGAACATAATAGTAATAATGTTGTAGTTTTTGATGATGAATCCAACACATTTCCAATGATGATGACTTTGATGGTGATGTAGGTTTAGATTATGGGAATAGGGAAAAAACTTAACCTGGTTGAAACTTAATCTATATTCAACCCCTCTGACACATTTGATCCTACGTTTGACATTGTCAAGCTCTTTAGCAATACAAAAGAGTTCAAAGAAGCTATATATGACAAGAAGAAATTTAAAAATTACTAAAAATTATAAGAGGAGGATTTATTCTAGGTGTTGTAAAGTGGGTTATGATTAGCACTTTAATGCACTTAAGATGTGATGCTACATAGTAATAGAGCTAATGTTCTTTCTAGATGTCAGCAAAATTAAATAAGTTTTTGCTCTTGGAACAAGCTTTGCGTAGGGTCAAAACTTTGGAATTTTTATTGTAATTTTATCTATCCTTTTAACTTTAGAAGTTGGTATTTATAGTCGCTGAGTACTTACTAGGCTCTAGCCCACTAGGGCTTGAGTGCCCATCTTGATGAGCTTAATTTGTTAGGCTTATTCAACCTTTACTTAATTTTTATTTATTTAATTGACCCTTATTCACCCTTTTAATTTGAATTTTTTTTTTTTGCAATTAAAAATATAAGGTAATTGTTAACTTATTCTTAATTGACTTTAATTAATTTTATTAATTAATTATAATCAATTTTAAATTAATCAATTGATTTAATTAACTTGACAATAATAATTAATTTTAATTTTAATTTATTATTTTTTAATGAGTTATAAGTAGGCATCCATAATTGTTTGTCGTTCTAGTCACCTAAAAGTTGACTAGATAATTGAGAAATTTTTTTTGGGCCTAGTTATCCATCTTTTAGGCAACTGACTTCACTCTTCTTTCCTCTTTTCTTTTCTTCCTCTTATTTTTCTCTTCTTGGTTCGACAATACTACTTTTGGGTTTTCATTTTTGGGAGACGCACATGGGATTTTGGGGGGACTTTTCACCCTATGAATAACATAGAACTTTTTAGTGAGGTTTTATTTTCTAGGAATCCGTTAGGATTTTTTTTAGGGCTTTATGCCACGTGAATAACTTAAAAAAAAAATTCTCTAGATGTTTGCACTCCAAGATCCCATGGGATTGTTGGTGGAGTTTTGCGCTCCATGAATGGCTTAGATTTTTATGGAACATTATGCTCTTGAAAGCAATTTAGAATTTTTCATTAAATAATACACTTCATATAGGACTTGACTTATTTCATTAAACTTCACGCTCTAAAGACCGCTTCAGATTTTTGGCAGAGCTTTGCACTCTACAAATAACTTAAAAAATTTTGGAGCTCCATACTTCGTGAATGACTTGGAGTATTCATGAAGCTTCTTGGTTTCTGCAAAACTTAAATTTTTTTTCCTTTAGGATTAGAAATTTTTAAAAACTTCACGCTTTGGAGATCACATTAGATCTCAAGTGGATTTTTGGGTTCTTTGAAGGACTTAGGATTTCTCATAGAGTTTTGGGCTCAAAAGTTCCTTTAGAATCATTAGCAGAGCATTATGTTCAATGACTAACTTAGTATGCTCTCTAAAGGACTAAAAATTTTGAAAGCTTAGAAAATTGACTTTATGGCAAGGGCAAGTTCTTATTTTTCACTTCCCATTTTAGGTGCCTCCAAGGCAAACACCTCTACTATGGATGTATCCGTAGTAGGTGTGCCTCCAATGTGGGTGCCTACGATAGTGTCAAACTGGTTTATGTTTGCAAGTCTTTTCCACAATGTTGTTGTATTCTCCAAGTTCATGAGCTTTTATTTATCATTTGCAATTCTACTTTGTTTGTTCATTCTAAAGGAGTTAGATCCTTAAGGTGTAAAGTTACTCTCTTTGATGAGTTTGAGTTTGCATGCAATGATAGGACTTAACCCTTTTTTCTATTGGCGTCCTTATTGTTGGATAATACCTCATTGCCAAATAAATTAGCATGTGTCACTACTTATATGGTATAATCTTGATTGAATGATAATATATAAATAACTATTTTCATCTTATGCATTTTACAATAATCTTTACATGCATTTAGTTAAAGCCCTTAAATCATATAAGACTATGTAACTTGATTATGCATATGATGGTGATCATGAAACAAGTCTCTATGGTCATGATCTTAGGCAATCCAAATTAAATCTTAGAGATAGGGCATCTAAGATTCAAATAGACTTGCACTAGCAATGCATACTCTAAGGAGTTAAAATATCTTTCATTTCATGGTCAATCTATGTACGAAACATGGATGCACGATAGTAGGTTCTCGTTAGAGAACAAATTCACTGAAAACTCGCTTGAAGAATCCATAAAGTAGCTAAAGTGGCTTTTTAGTAAGTAAAAATTCTCTAACTTATGATAATGCATATAGTTAATCATTTGACTTGAGGTTCCACGGTAAACTTGTACTTAGGTCCTTATGCTTTAATTTTACCCCAACCACTTTGCGGGTCGCCTAGAGTTTAGGTTGGGCTCAAGCCACCTATATATGGAGGTTGGTGAGTTTGAAGAAGGGATATGTTTGCTCCTCATAAAAAATAAGTTGATTTTCTATGTGTTCTATGATGACTGACTTTGAGAAAATCCTTGCACAAGGTAATAAGAAAATTTGAAAAAGAAGTTTTCCAAAGTTGAGTTCATAAATTGGAACTGCACATCAAGAATAGATACGTAGTTATTGAGACAATTATGGAACCGGCAAATATCTTACCCTAGACCTCTTTTTGGGGGATAGGAAATGGCAGGATTGTGTTTGTTTGGCTATCGTAAGTATAAAGGTTTTCACTAATTAATTTATTCAATTGGTTGGGCTCCATAAGCTTATGTTAGACATCGACTATGGGGATTGGATACTTTTCAATTAATGAAGAATAATTAAAATAATTAATTTAAAGGAGTTTAGGCTAATCAAAATATTTTACATTCAAAAATTGCAAAGAATTATGAGCTCATGTTTAATTTATTGGTGAGTCTAATGAGCCGCACACAATAGCTTTTAAGCACTCTAGTGGACTTGGAGAAATTATTTAAAGAGTTAGATAATTAAATTGGTCAAGATCAGATGAGACCAATTGACTAATTACAAACTAGCCAAAATGGCTTGATTAATTGATTAATTTTAGTGGTTCAATTAATCAATTAATTTAAAGAGTATAATTAGACTAATTAAATTAAAGTGTTAATTTAATTGAGCCATGTGACAAGTTTATTTAGTCTTACCAACTTAAGGAGGTAAATTGATCAATTAAATTAAAGATTTGATTTAATTGATATTAAAGAGTATCATTTTTGAGGAAAATATTTAAATGAAAGGGTCCATTTAAAATTGGTAATCAAAATAGAGATTTTAATTAGTAGGATTAAAATCCTACTTGGCACTTAAGTGATATCACTTGCACCCATAGTGTGAGGGGTGCATTTAGATAGTCTTTGATGTACTCAAACACTAAATAAAAGGCCCAAGGAACCCTCAAGTGACCAGCCACTAAGGGAAATAAATATCCCCCTCTCATCTGTTTTGGTATGAACACAAAAAACTACCTATTAGAATCTCTCTAATCGCTTCTCATTCAATCTCCCTCTTTCTACCAACCCGCCCTTTCTCTTCCATCAATTCTAGCAAAAGATAGAAATATTAAGAATAATCTAAAGGTGTGTGAAATTTATTAGAGGCATCACAATTGGGATGCATTATGGTGAACAAGGAGTCCAAGTTGAAGAAACATTCTCCATCCATGGCGACACTTGGTGATGATTTTTTTTCAGAGATTATTTTTTTTTCATACTTTTTGCTGTTTTTTTTGCAAGTTTTTGAGGTTATTTTGGAGCTAATTTTCTCTCTCTCTCTCTCTCTCTCTCTCTCTCTCTCTCTCTCTCTCTCTCTCTCTCTCTCTTTAGGGAATTCAAAGGCCAAAAATTGGCTATGGAGTGGAGGTGTGTTGGTGACAATTGAGGAGTCAATTGGTTGCACAACATCTATGTTTTAGAATAATTATTAAAGTAATTGATTCTTCCTTCTAAATCTATTATTTTGGCATAAAATAGTGAAAGAAGGTGTAAGCCAAGGATCTAATTAAAATAATTAAAAATTAAAATCAAACTTGATTACACCTCCCCAAGGATCTAATTCATGCTATTAAAGTGGATTTAGGTTAGAAAATTACTAGATAACCAAATCCAACCAAAGAAATGAAGACTTGCTTGAACTCTTCAATGTCGTCTCCCCTAGTGCAGTAGCTTGTAGGCAACTTTTGCCCAACCAAATCACCACCAAATCGGCTGAAATTTGGATAGTAGATCTCCAACACCTTGATGAATCTTAAGTGAAAAATTCACCCAAATCAGAAAATTAGAAGCCACTTCAGAAATGCCTCCAAGTTTCTGCCCAAACAGATGATCTCCAAGAGGCTAGTAATCCAATTATTTTACCTCTAATGTTAAGATCCAAACACCAATGGACAATCCAATTCTCTCCAATGTCAGATGGAAAACAAAGGAGAAAAGAACAAGGATGAAGGTGAATTTTGGAGGTAGGAGATGAAGAAAAATGTGAAGTTTCAACACACAAGGCAACACATGCAAAATTGCAGGGAAGGAGAGAATCTAACAATTAGATTTGAAATGCTTGTATTCACATAATAATGGCCAGCCACTCTCTATATCTATATATAGATAGATGGAAGGTGTGATGCTTAGGTGGTATCACACCACCCCTGTGGTTGGTGCCAATTTGCAAGCAAGTTGCATATGAATTTAAGATGCATTTGAATTTCATTTAGAATCTTCATTTTATCTCATGAAATGTCATCCAAATAAATTTTAATGCACCCTAGATGAACTCTTCATTTGAATTTTCCCTCCAAAATTAATTCTTCATTTTAATTAAATTAAACACTTTAATTTAACTAATTAACTTTTAACTTAACTCTTAAGTCAATTAGCTTAACTCTTTAAGCTAGTTATTGTTAACTTAACTCCTTAAGTTTACTTGACCAATTGATAGTCATATGGCACCAATTAATTCAACTCCTTAATTTAATTAGTCTAATTTAATTCCTTAAATTATTTAGATCAATTTAGCAATTAACTTGATCAAGCCAAAATGACCAAACAATTTAGTCAACCGTCTACCTCCAAAAATTAGTCAAGGTGGAATCTTTCTAACTCTTAGAAAATTTCCTTTCATCAAGTAGAATTTTCAATTGACTTTTGTGTATGACCCATTGGGTTCTACCATTTATGGAATGTGGGCTCACAACTCTTATGACTTATAGAATATCATATGTTCACGTTAGTCTAAGCTTCTTTAAACTAATGACTCAATTCAATTAATCTCATTAATTAAAGAGCACCCAATCTTTACAGTCAATGTCTAACTTCAATCCCATAGAGTCCAACTAATTAGTCAAAATGAATGCTTTTGACGAGCCATTCTAGCTCTATACATATTATGCAAATACAGCCCTTCTGCCTCCTATCTCCTGAAAAAGGCCTAGTACAAAATATTTGTTGACTTCTTAATAACCTCGATAATATGTTTCTATTCCAATGTTCAATTCCCCTTTATGACCTCATCTTTGGAAAGCTCATTTTCCAAATTTTCATGCTACTTTGCGCAAGGATTTCATGAAATTGATCATTATAGAATACATTGGAGATGCACTCACCTTCACAATGATGAGGAGTCAGATCCCATCTTGAATCTCACAAACCTCTATGTCTAAGTAACTCATACCCAACGTCAACCCGAAAGACCTGTTAAATGGTCAAGGAAAAGTCAAAGCATGAGGACCTAAACATAAGGTTACCATGAATCCTAAGGTCAAAGGACTAATTATATGTACTAGTGTAAGTTGGTGAATTTATCACTATTAACATGCCACTACGGCTATTTCGTGGATTCTTCGAGTGGGCCTCCAGTAAACTTGTTCTCTAACATGTACCCACTAATATGCACACATGTCTCACATGCATTGCCCATAAAACAGAGTAATGTATAACTGTTGGATTTATACATCGTTAATGCAAGTCTAACCAGATTTTAATTGCCCTATCTTATAAGATCCTAGACTTAGAAGATTTAAAATCACAATCATGTAAGACTTGTTTCAAGATCACCACCCAGTGTATTACGAAGTCTCATAGTCTTGTGTGATCTAAAGGCTTCAACCAAAAGCTAGTAAAGTAATTTAAGCATAAGATGAAGATAGCCATTTATAATGAACATCATTCAATCAATACTATATCATAAGTGAAATAGTTTACATGTCAATCTCATTAGCTATAGGGCACTATTCCAATAAATAGATCCTTTGTTGATAGTGAATTAAGTTAAATTCATGTGATGAAAGTTTTAGATTCCATTATACCTTAGATCCTTCATTCACCATCTCCTTTAATTATTTGCGAATCACTTAGAATTTTCACAGAGTTTTATACTTCTATGAGCAACTTAGAGTACTTCGTGGAGCTATACACTTCACATATGACTTGAACTATTTTATTGATGTTCAAACTTCAAAGATACTTCACAATTCTTGGTGAAAATTTGAACTTTATGAATAACTTAGGATTTTTTCCTAGTGTTGTCCATGCTCTCTCTTTTCTTTTAACTTTTTCAATACTTATCAAGCAACTACAAGTTGTTTTTCTTGCATATCCCTTTAACAAGAGATGGGAGCGAGTCTAGTGCGATCAACCCATTAGAGCTAAGTATAGAACAACAAGAATATGTGGGATGCTATCGTTAGGTGTTGGGTGGCTAAGAAATTAACTTGGGTAAAGTGGTTGGCTCAATAGGGGCTGCACTTGTAGTGGCCCATTGAGCAGCTCCATTCCTATCAGCATGCCCATTGAGTAGCTTTATTTGAAGCACCCAGTGGTTGGCCTTGCTAGGAGTTAGCATCAGCTCCAAGATAATTGCTTGCTTCGGCATGATTGTTTGAGTGGTATTTTAAAGATTACTAAGGGTCTCTTGAGAGTTTTACATCTTGCGAATACCTCAGCATTTTTGGTAGTTTAATATTTTAGAGATCACTTAGGATCTTCAAGTAGAGTTTTGCACTCCATGAATTACTTAAAATATTATAGCCTCGTGTTCTATGATTAACTTCTTATGAGAAATTTTACGCTTTGGGAATCATTTTAGGTCTCTGATAGGATTTTGCGCTCAATGAATAACTTAAAATTTCTTCATAGATATTTATGCTTTATATAAAAATCCCTTAGATCCTCTTGCAAAGCTAAGTTGTTCTAGAAGCCCCTTATAGTTTCTTATAGAGAATTTCTCTAGGGAGACCTTAGACTTTATTTGTAATTACGTTATTTCATGCATTTCTTGAGGGTCTTATCATGAAGATATTATTTCACACACCAAGGGTCTTTACTACAAGGTACATTTAGGACCTCATAACTGGGGTTTATTTGGCAAGCCACTTTAAAGGTATTACATCAAAAGTGATTTCCCATACCCTCCTTGAGGTATCTTTTTGTATGATTAATTTTTGGAAGCTTCTAATGGGGTATTATAAGAGATTTGATTTCTATGCACTCATTAGAGGTTAGCCCCCAAGGGCATTGTGGAATATTTAACTGTTATGGCTTTATAGGAAGTTAAATAGGAATTAGACTGAGACTTAGTCTTTTCTGCTTCGTCTTGTTGAGGATAACTTCATTTTCACTCCTTTTTAATAGTATCTTAGTTATTATTTTTCTTTAGATGGCCAACTATAGGCTAGACATAGAGTTAATGTATATGTACTCCAATATTGCTAGACATCACATCTTTGTTATGGAGATTTAAGTAGTTTTATCTCTCTTTTATACTTAATTGTTGAGATTTCAACATAGTTTATGCTTACTTGTTCTTCTTATGTTAGCAGACTTAATTTTTATGAGCCCTCTTGGGAGGTCTTAATATAGTTCTTGTTCTCATTGCACATCCTCTTTAGTGGTGTTACTGAAGGTATAGTTGCTGTTGTTGTATTCCTTTGTAGGGGTGTTGGTGTAGTTGTTGTTGCTATATGCCTCCTTTGAGGTTTTATAATAGTCTTTTGTTTGCTATGCACCCCTTTGAGGCTCTTATATTTATCTTTATTTTTTGTGGAGAGAGTTTCTCATACGAAAGTGATTTCCATGGAGGGAGCCACTAGGTGTCACCATGGGAGATATTCCATTGAGAAAGTTACTTGGGGTCTTCATGAAGATGTTTTATGGAGTGAGCTTCTTGGGGTCTCTCATACAAATGTTGATTTCTTTCTTGTTTTTGGATGTGCATGCTGCCTTCGGCCTTATTGTGGATGTGTTATTCCTACAAATAATTACTTCGCAATAAAAAGAGACAAATACATAAAGAAAATAATTCCTGCGAATAATTACTTCATAATGCTTTATTAAAAAAGTAAAGAAAAAATAGTTGTGGTCTCTTTAGTTGAGCAAGCTTTTGCTCATGATAAAAATAAAAATTTTATCTAAGTTACTGAAAATGAGAATAGAACATTGGAAAGGAAATCTAGTCTAATTGAAGAACAACTTACAAGGAAAAAACATTGTGTTGTACTTCAAAAAATGCATTTGTTGAGATCAGGAGCATTTTCCACGTTTGCTGAATAGACTAAGTTGTTAAAAATGACATCTCTTTCCTCAAGATTCTTCTAAGTGTGATTCCATACTACTTAGCTTCTCTCTTATCTCTAACCATTTAACAAGTAAGCATTAGCAATCTCCGTTGTTTCTTGATCTAGGTTGCTTCTTTAGGTTGTCCTACTTTTAGATTACATATTCTTTCAGGTACCCACACTGGATCAACTTTTCTATACCATCTTTTAAATTGTGGCATTCCTTGATAGTATACCCCAAACCATGGTGAAGTTTTAATACTTTACGGACTTATGCCTTTTTGGATTTTCCACAATCTTTAGGAGTCATTCAACCAAGTCGTGTTGTTTAGCTACCAACAGTATCTTTGCCTTTGGGGCATTCAAAAGTGTGTATTACATTCATGAAGGATTGTGTTGACAGTCATTCAATTTCTTATAGTGTTGGTTTCTTTCTATGGCACCTTGCAATTGTTGGTCTACACCGGAGATATTACTTTCTCAATCCAGATATGCTTCTTCACTTAGATAAGGAGTTATTCTAGCATGGTGGGCAATTTCCTAGTATAGATTCTCAAAATTATTTATGCTTCATGTTTTGCTAGATAATGCTAGGTAAGAGCTCCTTACTAATATGTGAGATCTCATATATTATTTAGAAAAATTGATTGATGTAATCTCTTAGGGAATCCCCATCTTTCTACTGATGGTGAATGGATAAGCTATTGCTTAGTATACTTGTGGTTGCTGAAAATTTATGGAGAAAGATTTATACTAATTGCTCCTAACTAGTGATGGATATTTCAAGCATTTAGTTCAACCACATTAGGGTGCTTGGTGAGAACAGTGCAGAAATTTTGCAGTAAAGGTTTCACTCAGATCTAAAGCTCCATTCTTGCTTAAGAGTTCTTGAGGTACACTTGAGGGGTCAGTTGTGCCATCAAACTCTAGTGAGTTAGCTATCTTCATGCTAAGGGGAGTGACTTTGCTAAGATAGCTGGGCAAAATAGGCCATGATTGAGGAAATCAACACATATGGAAAGATATTTGCTTTCTACTTCTCTTGAGTGTTGAGGGAGTATTAAGTGAATTGGAACTTTAGCTATGGTAGACAATCGCAAATATTGGTTTGTACAAAAAGAAAAATACAAGTCCACGTGCTGGGGTGAAAGAGGGGTGATGCCTTTTTTTTTATCTTGACAAAGTTCTCATACTCTAGCAAGAGGATTAGGATTGCTCTTGAGAATGGTGTTCGCTAATATACTGGGGGATCGCTTTTAGCTACAACTTGTATGAAATCATTCTCCACCAGTGCCATCAACACTTCGTTAGTCATTTATATCATTAATCCTCGTGAAGGTGGAGTTTATTGCACTAGCATCATTTTTGATAGTTGATAACTTCAAGTGCCAACTCCTGACTGGATAGGATTATGCCTCCAGTATGTTCTCTACATTATCAACTCGTGGTGCGACTTGAGCACTAAATACCAAGCTCTAAAGATTATATGCATCCTCAACATTCATTTCTTCAAGAGCTCCAATGGAAAGCAGTAAGATGATATTATACAAAAATAGAGTTAGGATTTTTTCCACTAGTTAGCAAAGGCAAATAGGTTTCTACTTTGAGAACGCACTTTATGTAAAGTCAGAGCTTGAGGTTTTCTATAGAATAATTTTATCTTTCCTTTTTTACTTTGGAAATTGATAGTTATAGTGACTAATTCCTCAATAGGCTTTAGCCAACTTGGGTTTAAGTGCCTATCTTGATGGGCTTAATTTGTTGAGCGCATTAGCTATTAATTAATATATATTTATCTAATTGAGCCCTTTTATGTATTTATTTTTTTTACTTCTTTACCCTTAAGGTTTTACTTTTTCATATCAATCTGAAAGATCAAAGAATGCAATCCTAATCACAAATATTGGAGAAATAGGGCTTAAATAGGGCTTCTTTGCTAGTTGTAGGCCTTAGGCTAACAAAAGATGATATGTTAATACAAATGGATGATGCATTTACATTTATATCAAACAAATAGAAAAGCCTTTGTGCTTGTATTTAAGTCAATTCTTGTAGGTGCAAGTAATACATTTTGTGTTGACATCTCCATGGTAACATGAAAAGTGTAGGGTTTAAGGGGTTGGCAAATAAAAGATGATTATGGAAAATAGCTAAAGCATACACCATTGCAATTTAATTGGTGACTATTAGAGATTGGTGAGCTTGATCCTTAAGATTTGGATTGGTTGCAAGACAATCCTCCTTCATAGTGGGCTATATCTCACTTTAACACATTCTTAGTATGTGATATTTTGCTAAATAATATATATGTGAATAATTTAATAGCAATATTCTGGAGGGTAAAAGGAAGCTAATATTGACAATGTTAGAGTGGATTGGAGTGTATTCGATGTCTAGACCATAACAAAGTAGGGATAGGTGTGAAAATAAATTGGAAGGAAAAAGATTGTATCCTAAAATCAAGAAGATTTTCAAGAATAATATGGATAAGGTAGTTGATTGCACTCTAGTTAAATCCAATGATTGGCTTAATGAAATTTCTTGCTACGGTGGATCAAGATTTAGTGTTGACTTGAAAGTCCACCATTCTTCATGTAAAAAGTAAGAGATGAGTGAGATTCCATGTAAATGTGAAATAAATGCATTTTGCAATCAAAATGTTGTCCTTGAGAATTTTGTGCATAAATGTTAGCACTATTGAGATCTTCAGTAGAGTAGACAAAGCAACTACTTGAGCAATGGATGGACCAAACTTGTGGTAGAAGATTGACTTCATTCAACCCATCCTACAACCTTTAGAAGGATGAGAGATATATCTTCGGGAGTTAAAAGATATGAGATTGATGGGCAGCCTAAGAAAAAGAATAAAGCACAAGGCTATCAATAGCTACTAAACATAAAGAGGTAGAAGTGTTCAGTTACATGTAAATTATGTTGAGGGGAGGGTTATAACAAAAAGGATTGTAAATGGTGGAAATTTACTAAAGAATCTAGCTAAAGAGATGACATAAGATGCTCAAGGGGTTGAAGCTATCCACATTCATGTCTAAGAGACGGAGCCAATAGGATAACAACATGAAGAAATAACATAAGGTGGAAAGATCACTACAATGATACAAGAGGAAGCAACACAAGAACCTAAAAAACATATTCAAGACGTGAATGTAACAAAGAGCTAAGAATTAACTGTTGGTAAATTAAATTAATTTTTTATGTATTAATATTTTTATTTAATTTATTTGTATATAATTGTTTACCTTTATTTTTATTTAATTTATTGATAGGTTAAACTATTTTCACATTCAAGAAAAGGATAGGATTAGCATCCAAGTTATTTAACAGAGAACATGATGCAATTGAAGTAGATACAAGTGCGTTCTTTTACATTAGTTTGGTTTTTTGGTATCCAAGTCATTAATATGGTGCTTTACAATTTTTTTCAATTTTTTGCTAATAAAGAAGGATCTTCAAGAACTTAGAATAAAGAGGAACGAGAGCAATACTACAACAAATGAAACTACGAAAGTAACTATATTTAGTGCTTTAGTGCTTTAGTGTTTGTGGAATTTGTGTGCTTGAGTACTTTGCTGTTTCTAGTTTTAGTATGCATTATTGTTTTAGTATTTGTGGTATATTGGCAATATTTTAGTGTTTTAATGTTTGTGGTACTTGTGTGCTTGAGCCCTTTATTGTTTCTAGTTTTAGGGTGCTTTAGTATTTGTGGTATTTGTACTCTTTTAGTATTTTAGAGTTCTAGTATGTTGACAATTTTTTAGTCTTTTAGGGTTTCTCTACTTGTGTTTTTGAGAGCTATAGTGCTTCTAATTATAGTGCTTTATTATTTCTTGTTTTAGGGTGCTTTAGTTTTAGTGTGTATTCTTGTATTTATAATGTAGTGTGATCCCTTATTTCTTTGTCACTCAACCAAGTAAGCTAAAAAGAACCACAACATAAAATTGGTAAGTATCTACCATTCAATCATCCTAAGCAGCAAGAGAAGCCACCAGTAACATCTATTTCATTAATCCTTTATAATAATTTAGGCATAATAGTTTTTTATTTTGCATAGATGGGCTTATCTTCCCATACAAAAAACCCACAACTATTCTCTTTTGTAGAATTAGTACACACTAAATGCCTCTTTTCCTTTATCCATGAAGTTCTCAATGGAATTGGGATCTCACAGTAGCAGACCACCTCTGCTTCTATTAAGGAACAACAGGTACCTGAAAGAAGAAAAAGGTTGAGATTGCAAGAGAAATAAAGGAAAAAAAAAGTTATAAAAATGAGAAAAAAAGGGAAAAAAATAAGGCTCCATCAACGTATTTCCCTTATTCTCTATTGCTAACGTGGATTCCCTCCAAATTTTACTTATCCATGCTAGATTCCTTTTCTTTTGATTTGTATAGGGTGGAATATTTGACAGGCCTACATGATTGGTGTACTTCTTCCATCCAAAGAAGATGGCAAGTCTATGTTTGCAATGGTACCCTAACAGATAGAGTCTAAACTAGCTATTTTATAAAGTTTGGGACATAGTTGCAAATGAGCCTAAATTTTGAGAACAAAATTGTTACTTTTTCTAAATAAATAATATAAAATCCTTATCTTGCTTGATAGAAATTTCCTACCACATGATTCAATTTATTTGGTTGCTATCCTTAAATGTGATATGTTATTTGATTGTAGTATGTTATTCTACATGAAACATCTCTCAATAAGCCAAAATTAATATTTTCAAAAATAATTCATCATCAAAAAATGCCTCCATCATAAGATTCAATGAAAATCTATTAGACAATCACAAGAAAAGTAGGACCTAAAGTACTTTAATATTTTAGTTTGTCCATTTGGTGAAGAGATTTATTTATTTTTTTAAAGATGTGACTGAACTTGGTAGTGAATTTCAATCTGTTTGAAATATATTTCACTCTCAGGTCAAATAATTCTTCTTTAAATATATAAGCTTAGCAGGCAATCTTATACCTATCAAATAATACACTTGAATTTGATTTGGTAAATAATTTATATCTCATATCAAAAAGTTGCAAGAATTTGAATTCATGGACAAGTTATACTCATGTAAAGAACTACATTAGAATTTAATAGAGATTTTATACTCATGTCAATGATTTCATATGGATTTGATTAGCATTTTAAACTTATATCAAAGAGTACTTGAAATTCACTTGATAGATAATTTTGCACTCTTAACAAGGAGTACTTGGGAATACTTTGATTTAGAGAACTTTAGATAGTTTATACTCATATCTAAAAGCACTATTTATAGTTCAGGATTTTATCAAGGAGCACTTGAAAGTTTGAGATGAAGGTTAGTTGCCCTAATATCTTCATGGGGATCATAAGCATGAGTGCCTTCTTATCCATCTATTACAATACTAAGTTCCATTTTTGATATGACTAAAATTAGGCTTAAATACATTTTCATAATTTGACTAAAAATAATGAATCAATCCCAAAATTAATTAACTAAGCAAATGGGCCAGATATCTTGACAGATAAAACAATACTATGAAAAACGTAGAAAAATCCTAATGGGCCTAAGCCCATCAGACTAAAACCTATAAATACTAAGTCTTATACAGAAATAGGACACAAGAAATTATTCATAAAGTTTCTTAGCTTGAGAAGACATATCTCTTTGTCATATTTTTGAGAAGACAAACCAACATACTGTAATTTTTAGAAAACACCTAGCTCTATTTCTTAGCAGTATCATTTTAGCACCAACTGTGGGAAGCTCAAAGGAAGAAAAAAGAATGTTAAGTATGTAAATGAGGTCAAGTGCCTACGAACCTAGCAATCAAGTGACCCTAATATTGGAGAATGTGGTCACCAGCAAGAACTACTACCTAGTCCAGTACCAGACCTTACTCTTAACATGCAATCAATACTTTAAGAGACACCTACACAATAAGCACCTCATCTTGGATAACCAATCTTACTTGTCACATAGGAAGCATAAAGAACCCTCATGTAGAGTTTTATCACCCAAGCAATAGCTAAAGTAGCTACACTCCAAAACCCTCATTCACTGCAATTGAAAAAGAAGGACACAAGCACGAGAAACCACATACCTATGAAAACTCATGGCAATAAAAGATAATTCAATAAATGATAAGATAAAACATAAAATAACCTAAGAACTTGAAGAGTTACCGTAGAGATCCCTTGGAGACTAACAGAATAGGAGCCCTCCTAGACCTAAACTTTAGAAAGGAGATGAATGAGCTCAGCAAGAAGAAGAAATATGACCACCCCAATACTCAAAATGGTTGGCTCGTGTAGTGCTAGTATCCAAGTCCAATGGGGAGTGGATGAGGTATGTTGATTTCATCTATTTTGCCCAAATAACCTATTCCCACTTATGTGTATCAATATTTTAGCCCAACCAAGAGCATTACCATGATTAGAGCTAAAGTTAGCTCCTAATGCGTGACCTGTATTAAATAAAATGCACACATAACAAACACATTTATCCAAAGACCCTATCATACCTATGATAGAAGAGATATTGGGGATCATATTGCAAAGCATTACTTAGGCTATAGCTAAGGCATTAGCTCATTACACCAAGGAACACCACCCTTAGGAGTTGCAGCATATGGGAACTAGGGGGCTTTATCCTTCTTGGAGAGATTTGAATGAAGAGCTAATCCAAGACATAACATGACTCACCCTTTTCACTTCATCAAGGAGTTAAAACTCCTTACCTAGAGTAAACTCTGTTTAGCACGTGCCTGTATGTATCAAAGTTCGAACACCTTCCTCCGTATTACAATCATTCAAAAGAGTAAAAAGCCATTGTCATCTTTTTGCCATTATTCCCTTGAATAGTAGCCTATCTTCACTACTGATCCTAGTATGAGCACTTTCCAATGAAACAAGGATGATCCAACTGCTAAAATTTGATGGAGCTATAAATCTCTAACAATACTTGAATCACTTCTTAACAAACGTGGAGCTTAATATTAGCTGAGCTAAGGAGCTCCTCATATGTGACCAAAAAAAGGGATAACTAAAAAGGAATAGGAAAAGTAACCCTCCTTGTGCCCTTGCCATACATACACCATATACTATATCCTAGACAAAAATGTTGACCATAGCATTGCAACACAACCTCATCCAATGATCATTGAGGAAGGCCCCTATTGACCTCAGAGAACCAAAACTAGACAAATAGAGTTGCTATCACCATACCAATAGCATACTACGAATAAGTGCTATCATTTGAAAGATAAAATAGAGAAAATAGTTTGAAGAAGACACCTTAAGAAATGCATAGATCACAGGAGGTCCAACCTAGAAAAAGAAAATAAAAACTATAAGTAGAGATCAAGTTACTCAAGGAACATCAGTATTGCCACAATCCTGGCAAACCTCTTATACCAAAAGTCATCTGGGTGATGCTTGGAGGATCAACCTAGCATGACAAAGGTAAAGAAGTGCTATTAAACATTGACCTTGGAAAAGCATATGCACTTTATGATAGCAACTAAAGCACGTTGCTGATAATGCCCTATGATGATCAATAGCTTAATTTGATTTTTTTTCTTCTCTAGTTTCTATTATTAGATGTATTTTATCCAAATTTAAATAAAGCTAGCCACTTGGGGACAACATTAGCTTTTTATCGATATTTCTCTAATTAATGCAAACTTTTGCATATTCTTCATATTACGCCTTTTCTATGATTGTGAACTTTGTAGCATTTAAAAGGAGTATTTAAGAAACAACTTTAGACATAAGCCCACTATCAAGCTCTTCAAGAAGTGTGAAGAGTACATGGTAGTCTATGGATGTTAACTCACTGTAAAAGCCTTCTTGTGGTTTGTGGTAGTTAACATAATCCCACTATTGACCTCCAATGAGGTCTATGGTAGTCACCCTCTAAAAACGTCAACTATCAGCTCTTTCAAGTGCACATGGCATCCTAAAAACGTCCACTATTGGCTCTCTTTAGGAATATATGCTATCCTAAAAAAGTCCACTATCTGTTCCATTCGAAAGTATATAGTTTTCTAAAAGGTTTCACTATCAACTATGTAACATCCTTTGAAAAAGTCTACCATAAGATCCTTTTAGAAATTAGTGGCAACCACTCTAAATATATTCAATAAGGAACATCTTGAAAGACACTTACATCATTAAGCAAAGGAAGTCCACCTTGAATCCTCACAAAGAGAAATGTGGCAACACTTAACACTTAAAAAACATTTAAAGAAAAATCTCTAATTACAAGGACTCCCCATATTGTCACGCACTTATTATAAAAGCTCTTGAAAAATCTATAAGTATGATTATTCTCATCTTGGCACTTAGTACTTGCTTGATTTGAACACAAAAATAACAACCTTCCTCCCTCAGAGAACTCTACTTCACGTAAAGGAGACTAACGAAGATGCTAAAAGGGGGTCGCCATGCCACCCTAAGATAGTTTCATCATATATAATTTCTCTAACTTCATGAATGCATTAAAGTACCCTCCTTACTTCATTACTTAACATTCTTTACATCCCAGGACAACTATTAAAGTTATTATGCCATCAACAAATTCAACTAAGAAATCATGAACGAGAGCTACTTACTAGAAAAGGAGAAAAAAACCACCACAGCACCGGGCACTCGAGAACCTAAACAAGAAAATCCCAGTGGGTATCTTAGCTAGGTGCCCCAAAGGCATCTAGCTAGGCACCTAGGAGGCGTCATAGCAAAATGCCCACGCCTTATGCCAACACTCAATCTTAGAACTTCACATGGGCAACCGGATCTGGCATTTTGCATGAATGCTCATGATGTTTATTTTCTAACACTTATGATGATGTCTTTATATCTTCCACTTCTAAATTCTTGAAGTATGAACGTTGAATGTTAATAAGTTGTTTGACTAACTATGTGCTTGCATGAATGTAAAATAAACATAAATAGAAAATCATTACTATCAAATGAGAAAAACACCAGGATGTTAGGCTAATACTTAGCCTCCAAAGGAGAACATTAATAAAAAAAGAAATATAGTAAACAAATCTTTAGAGATGAATCCTACTCACTATAGCTATCCTAACTATATGTCCTTATTTTGTGAACCTGCGTTTACTATCTCCTCTGTTGTAATCTTCGCTTGATAGTTTGGGCCATTTTAAGACTCTTTAGTAGTAATGCTAATTGGAACAGTAGGATTCGACATCAATAAATCCTCTTCAAGATATCACCTTGTCTTACCTAAAATGCAATGGCAACTCTGAATTATTTGCTCATAAATCACCATCACTTCTGCCACTATTACCTTAAAACATTCATCAAAACCTTTAAATTTCTTAACAATTTCCTCACAAGTAAAATTAATAAAGGTCTTCCTCATATCAAAACTCCTGAATTTCTCCCTACTCTTCTTTTTATTCATATACTTTACCTTCAAGCACTCATGCTCTTTAAGTAGTTGAGCCAACTTCTTCTTCTAGCTACACTACTTAACTACTTCGATAGCTTCTCCCTTACTAACTTTCACAATGGACAAAGCTCTCTCTACTCAACGAGATATCTAATGTATGAAGTTCCACCTCTACATTTAGAAAATTTAATCACCCACAAGTAAGGAACTGTTGTGAAGCAACAAAGAAGAGAAATTATGACGAAAGATAAAAGTAGTGAAGCAAGCTTATACCCCAACAAAATCGCCAATAGCTATCTTAGTTAACCAGGAAAAGGAAAACAGCTCCAACTTTTCTTAGTCATACTCGCAAACCACTCATGCTTGTAATCAACACTAAAAGCAATCTCATCAACATCCCAATAAGAATCCACCCCACAACTCTACTGCAAGCCATAATAAAAGAGTCATTTGTTCTCACTAACATGAATGGAGAAGTAGACTAGAGACGAGTAATAGATCCATGAACATGCTTCTAGCAGGACCAAAAGGCAATGACTCAACCTCATCACCTAAAGTAGAAACCCCCATTATTGGAGCTAATAGAGCATGCACCTCACTCAACCACTAACTTGGATAGGTAGGGCAATGTCTATTCGGTGAGGTCTCCCTATGGCCTTATTTCATGATGCTTCATAAATTCCCCTCCTTTTACTATCCAAGTGCAATCCTAGTGAAGTTAACTTCTTTTTTGTTAACAAAGATGAGAAATACCAAGTCAATATACAAATAATGTGCAAGCACATATACAAATGTGCATACAAGAACAAACAAAAGGCAAAAGTTAGAAAATAAAATATGCTAAGTACTAGGCAAAAACATGTCAGTAACGTAGGGAGAAGAATCAAACAATCCTATTTCAGTAAAATTCATGTGAAAGTTGTGATGCGCTTGAGTACGATAAATCAAAGATGGAAAACTATGCCATTTATGAGGAATGTTCCAACCCTCATCTTTGACAAAGAAAAATCTATCCTTCCAATAATCTCTGGACGAAGGTAAGCTACGCAAAAAAAATTTGTTTGGCTTAGGGAAGAAATGAAAAAAGGGTTCATTCAATACCTTTCACACTCCAAAAAAGGTATGGTAGCTATCTAAATATATTAGCATATACAACTCACTCAAATGTTATCTAAATCTCACCAAGGACATAAAGAAGTTAGGCATAAAGTAGCTTACAAGCACACCATAGTTAGGTGCTATATCTAGGAAAAGAGAGTCAAGAGAAACAAAGAAACCCAGAAGTGAAGTAATTACTAAAAATCACGAAATACCCTCTATGAGGTGACATCATGTTGTCTTGAGGAGAAGGAAAGGCAAACCTAAAATTGTCAAAAACATAAATCCTATGTCTTCGAATATGTAACTTTTTTAGCTTTAGTAAGTTCCTATTTCCTACTACCTTTGAGAAATTATCATTCATAGTAGGAACTCCTTTAGACTCCTCATCAAAAGAACCTTCTTCTTCTAAATCAAAATTATATTATGAAGATAACTCTTTAGTCTCACTCTCACTAAGGAATTCCTTAAAATGTTTTAAGACTTAGAGTGACTACAATTTAAGAAGAGAACCAGGATATGTTGTAATATTACATGGATGAGAACCCTCATGAGTACGAACTAGACCACGAGTACTACAGACATCCAAACCACTCTCCATAATGACTAAAAGTAGTGCCTATCAAGTGCTAACCCTAAGCGTCATATAGGTACCCAAGATAAGCATTGAATGTGCACTTTAGGTTGGCACTTCGTAGGTGCTCGAGTCGAGCACTACACCATTGCCACCTTAGGTGCTCAACTTAGTTGCTATGTGTGGATGGCTAGTAGCTATGAGCAGCCTATTAGCTTTCTTTACCTTTATTTACCTAATAAGTTGAAGACTCCTTGTCTAAACTCAACTAAGAAATAGACTTAGACATTCTTTGACTCAGCTAAGGACTTGGAAGTGCTTGCAAACTCCAAAAAATCTCTAACAGAATTTACAAATGAACGAACCAAGAAAAAAGAAAAAAGTCAAAAAGTCCAAAGTATAAAGAAGACTTCACCATGAGGACTCATCTTTGCAGTCATAATACAATTGTCTTCTCTTCTTTTCTTCCTTAGCTAAGGCAATATTCTTCTCTCTTTTGCTAACTCCCTAAGTACTAATAAAACCCACCTTTATGGAGTACCACTTAAAAAGACTCAAAGACTTTGAGGCCTATTCAAAATTAAATGGGATTGGAGTTGAGAATCCATGAACTCATAAGGCAAGAATAACTATTCAACTTAAGATAATTTAATAAATTAAACTTATATTAAATTTATGATATAAAATTAAAAATTTCCCACCAAAAATAAAGGGATCTAATATGTGACTAAAACTAGACCTAAAGACATTTCGGTAATTTGACTAAAAATAATAAATCAACTTTAAAATAAATTAACTAAGTAAATGGCTAGAGAGCCTAAAGGACAAGCCAAGCCCATGAAAAGAGTAAAAAAAGCCTAATAGGCATAGGTCCACCAAGACTAAAATCTATGAATACCAAAGTTTTAAAGAGAAATAGGACATAAAAAATTATTGGTGAAATTTCTTAGAGTGGAAGAATTCTTGAGAAGAGCATATCTCTTTGTGCATATTCCAAAGAAGTAAACCGACACTTTACTATTTTTTTAAAGGACTTTGCTCCACTTCCAAGCAACATCAATTTCTATGTTTGGGCCATCAATTTTTCAAAAATTTTCAGCTTTACTACTTGAAGAATGTGGATAACTCTAATTACATACCTTAGTTGCACAATTCGATAAGAAAAGTTTCACATAGTTGGTTTTTGCAATTAAGGCTATTCATACATCTATCAATGTAATAAATGGTGGGCTTATCAATCCATTAGCATGTATTTGATTGCTCCACCTTGCTAATGATTCATTAATTCCTTCGCCATTTGCTACCAACTATGAATGGACCCAAGCTCCAAGTTAATGTACTTGTCAAAAGTACTACTTTTATTAATGGACTAACTGTTTTACAAGGAGATCCCATCAAATTACTAAAGCTTAATTGGTTGGTATCATTATAGAATCCTTAATCCATTAATTTATTTTGTGTATGATTTTGAATATATAAGATATATTTGAGAATAAGTGCTTATTTATCTTTCATATTGTTGATGACAATGTCCTTTAGTTACAAAACAATCACTATACTAATGGAAGTTGTGGAGTAGTTAGATTTTGAAGAAAAACTAAGAAAGATATATGGTTGCAGCCAGATACCCCAAGATTGGAAATCTCCTGCTTATCCTTTAGTAGAGTAATTTGAAGACCTTCACCTTCAATAGTTCTTTTTAAATTTATAATAATTTGAGTCATTTGATTAAGTAGTTCATCTATGATCATTGTCTCATTCATCATAGTAAGCATTGTGTCAAAAAAATGTTTACAAATAAGTTAGATAATATCATTATTAATTCAAATTTCTTTCCAAATACTTCAAGTTCTTCTTTCCCTTTGGGAGAATTAGTACAATACTTAAAGTTATTAGTATTCAACATGCATCCTTTTTCTTGATTCTTCTTTTTCCATTATTCATCTAATATTGGCTATTTTTTTCATCTTCCAAACCTCAATAAGAGGTCCATGTACTTTTAAAGGTAGTATTGATCAATAAGTGAAGCCAATGATTTAGGCTTGCTTGAAAAATCACTTTTTATCCTCTTGATAATGGTGCGCAAGCAATCAAGAGTACAAAAATCATAATATTGGTAATTCAGGCATGTGACCAAGGATAAAATTACCTATTATTATTATAGAAGAGCCATTTGTTGAGGAAAATATGTTTTAATAACTTAAGAAGAAATTTTAATATCCATCATGGTCACTCCTACCTCATGAAGTTTCTAAATTATGTCCCCAAGTAATAAAGACTGAAGTTGAGCATTAGGAGATGTTATGCCAACAGATCATTAAAGTTCATTTTGAGGAACTTTCAAGGGTAAAACTAGCTATTGATGATTTAATCACGAATATGATGACATGCATAAAAGACACATCATGTTTAGAAAGCTAATTAAAATATTTCTTTAAGGGCTTCCAACTACATAAAGCTCAAGTTAGATTCAATTCAAACAAAGTCACAAAACGCTCATGAGAAATCCCTTGTTCTTACACTATAATATCTTTTTAAAGCCAAATCACAAGAAATTGGGCAAACTGAGGAGCTAAATGGTCTAAGGAAAAACTTTTTTAAATTAGGTTGTAAGAAAAGCTAAGAACACCACTTACCAAGTTGAGCAGCAAGGAAGAATTTTCAATATGAAGAAAACTTATGCAAAATTCAAAAAGACATAGCAACCAACAGAGGAAAAAAGTCTAGAAGTTTGAGAGTACTTCATACTTGTTTGAGAAATAGGTTGAGGCTTTGAAAACATTAGAAGTACTACTTGAATAAACTCACTAAGCTCTAGTGGCTTTTCATATGTTTGATTCAAAACTTAGTTACTTAGTCTTCTTCTGGCATTGCTTTTTTATTGATGAAAAAAAACACTTAGTTAATAAAAGTTGTTCTTTTCTTTTTTTCAAAACTCTTATTATGCTTCTCTTCTTCTACGTATTATATTTTTTTCATTTGTACACTTTATATTGATGTCAATCATGAAAGATTGCAAGTTGTGCCTTTAAATAGTTGAATATCAACTCACTTATGCTCATAAGCAAAGCAAGCTAAATTAGAAACAAACCAAATTGATTTAAATATACGACTAAACTTGAAAAGGAAACCCCAAGTTGCTTACATACCCTATCAAGCAGATCTAGTCATCATGTAGTTCAAAAAGGCTTACTTTTCTAGAGAAACAAACCAAAAAATCCATAGCTTAGCCACCCTAGGCGAAATAAGGTATTTCTATATTTCAGTTACATAAAGTACCTTTAGTAGAGGAGGTTAGTAGTTAACTACATACACTATCATTAGAGGGTATCAGACAAGCTCATATATCATGGAGCCTACTTTCTTATTGGTGGTAGCATTTCAAAAATTGTCAATCGATGGGGAATATGTGTATGTCATTTTTGTCAACTAACTTATAAGCACAATTTGTGTAAATTTTATTTATTTATGTCCAAGCCAACCCACTTTGACATAAAATTATTTTTCATTTGTTAGATGACAATAATGGGCCCTTTTACCATCAAAATCAAGCTTCTAACTTGAAGTGATAAATGCCCTTACCGTAGTAAGTGCTTGAGAGCATTCAAGTTGCTTGTGTGATTTAAGTCTTTTATCATCTAGCATTTTCAATTCTTCAAGTAGAAGATGAACATGTCTTTAGCAGAATCTCTTTTGAATCAATATATTAGATATGGGTATTTAGGTTTTAAAAGAGAGAACAAGTTTGACTTTTATAGACTAATGAATATGAAATAGCTTGAGTAGCATTCTAATATGTCATCCAACATGCCCAAAGAGCTTGACTTTCTAAAATTCACCTCTTTTTAATTGCAAAAAAATGTTTATCAAGAGGTCGCATTAAGTTTTATTAAATACCTCTACTAGACTATTTGTCACCACATTGTACATTATGGAGTTATATTACTTAAACTCAAGTTGCACCTAGAGTTTGGACATTAACTTGTTAGATAAAGATCTACATTATCAATGATGATGCAATGGAATACTCTGTACCCAAAAATTAGACCACCATGAATAAACATGATAATGGTTTTTTTCTTCACTTCCTTAAGAGAACTGACTCCACATATTTTTAGAAACTTAATCAGTAGCTATCAATATGTAAACATAACTAGCTAACCATTTTGCAGCAATAGGTTTTAAACAACAAGACCCATTCCATTAGGCCACTGTAGGATGAATGGCTTTTAAAGTTGGTAAATGAAGTTAGTATTTGTTTGAAAAATGTTACACTATTTCAAATATCTCAAACAATCTTTAACTATAGTGGCCAATAGTAACCCATTCTTTTAGTTTGGAAGTGAAGTTCAAGGGCCCACTTGCGGACCTCTCAAACTCCAGAATTTGCTTCAACCATAACTTTAATTATTTCTCATCACTTAAATAATATTAGTAGTGGCCTTCAAAAGATCGACGAATAATGTTTCTTTGTATAAGATAAAACTGAAAGCAAGATAGGCACTAGGATCTATAATCAAAACTTTAAAACATAAAATAACTAGTACCTACAAGCATCCCAGGGATCTAACCATTCCTTGAATTTAGATTTAGATAGAAGATTACCTTGATAAGAAAATTCAAGATGAAATAAGTGGACACTTCACCGATTCTAGAATCTACCTACTTATGGCACAGCGAAAGGATTGCGATGATTGCCCTACCAAATTACCTCCACAAATCTTGGAAAAGTTACTAGAGATATCCAACACCTTGGAGAATCTCCAATTAAAAATTTAAATCTATTGACAGTCTGTATTGTCCTAGAAAAAATCACAAAGTCGGACCTCACATAGAGAGCTCTCTAGAAACAGAGCAAGGCACACGTCTTGCCTCTATTGAAATAGTCCACACACCAATGAGACTTCCTAGATCTCTAGTCTGTTATTTAGAATAAGACCAGAAATTTGGTGATGATGGAGGCTGAATTTAGGGTAGGAAGATGAATAAAAAAGCTTAGCCTTCAACACATGAAATGCTAGCTTGCAAATATTTTTGGATAGAAATAAAGAATCTAATTCTTCACACCATTTGCCATATGCACAACCTATTCTCTCTATATCTATATATAGAGGCTGAAAATGTGTGATGCCAAGTTGGCATCACACAATGCATGAGGGGGGTGGTCAAGTGGGGTTGCTTAGATGGTAAATTTTGAATTCAAATCTCATTTGAATTTCATTTGCATCTTAATTATATTTGGAATTTCATTTCAAATTAATTAAGATGCCATCTCAAATCTCATTTGAGTCTTTCTTCCAAAATTTAGTCTTCCTTAATTAATCAAATTAAACTCTTTAATTTATTTAATCATCCTTTAACTTAACTCTTTAAGTCAAACTAGCTTAACTCCTTAAGCTAAATTCATTAACTTAACTCTTTAAGTTAACTTGACCAATTGATAGTCATGGTGGCACCAAATAATTAAATTCTTAATTATTGATCTAATTTGACTCTTAAATTAGTTGATTAATTTAACACTTAAATTAATCAAGCCAAAATTGACCTTAAAGTTGACCCCCAAAAATCAGTCCACTAGGAGATACTATTTTCTAACACCTTAGAAACTTTTCTCCATTAATTAGGAAGCAAATTGGATTTTGTGTATGACCCAATAGGTTCTACCATTTATTGGACATGGGCTTATAACGCCTTTTGACTTTTGAATATCTTATATTCATTCTAATTTAAAACTCCTTTTAAACTAGTCAACTCAATTCAATTAATCTCATTAATTAAGGAGTACCTAATCTCTTTGATCGATGTCCAACCTCAAGCCCATAGAGCCCAACTAATAGGCTGAAATGAATATTTTGGAGAACCATCATTACTTTATGCATGCCATGCAAATACGGTCCTTTCGTGTCCTATCTCCCAAAAGAAAACTAGGTCAAGATATTAGTCAGCTTCCTAATAGCCTCAATACTATATCTTTATACTCAATGTTTGATCGCTATTATGTGACCTCACCTTTGAAAAACTACTTTTCCAAATTTTCACATCACCTTATGCAAGTATTTTTGGGAATTGATCATTATAGAACACATAAGAGATGAACTCGCCCTTCATAACAGTGAAGAGTTAGATTCCATCTTAAATCTCACAAACCTCTAAGCCAAGTAGCTCATACCAAATATCAACTCAAAAGACCTGCTAGGTGGTCAAGGATGAGTCAAAGCATAAGGACCGGACATAAGGTTGCCATGGATCCTCAGGTCAGAGGACTAATAATAATAGGCACTAGCATAAGAAAGAAAACTAGCTACTACTAGCATGCCATTTCGACTATCGAGTGAATTCTCCAGTGGGTATTAAGTGCCTTATTCTCTAACAAGCACCCTCTAACATACACCCATATCTCATATAGTTGCTCATGGAACAGACAAATCCCCAACCCTTGGATTTATGCATCATTAGTGCAAGTCTATCTGAATCTTAAAGGCCCTATCTCATAGGATCCTATGACTTAGAAGATTTAAGATCTTGACCGCGTGAGACTTATTCCATAGTCACCAACCAAGTCTCGCAGTTATAGGTGATCTAAGACTTTAATCCAAATGTGAAGTGAAATAAAGCATAAGATGAAAATGGTCATATAAAGCATATCATTCAATCAAGATTGCACCATAAGTGAAATAGTTTACAAGGCCAATCTCATTGACTTGCAAGGCACTATTCCAATAATCTCCCACTTGTCCTAAATCTAATGTCCTATGGCCTTGAGACCCCACTTCATAAAATGTCCTCCAAAGACCCTTAGCATTTAGAGGTTAATACAGTAGTTCTGCTATATTCTCTTTTGAGGAAACTTTTATCCATTCAGTTGTCACCTTTACAATTGATATCATATATCAAATGATAACACATTTAATGTGTTTGGATTACTAATGAGATCTTAGCTTAAGTCCTAAATTATCTTCCAAAGACAATCACAGGCACATGTATGCTAGGCACTATATCCAACCATTGGATGAAGTTTTCATCCAAACACCTTTCTTTGTGGTTTCTAAAATCATAAAGTATTTTACCTAAGTGGTTATCTAGGCTATGGTGTCTAGTTGGAACTCTTCCAACACAACATGCTACCATTAAGGCAAAATATGTATCCAAAAGTAGATATTAGGTCTGTACATTGGATTGAATACTAATATCCAAAAACTTTGTGAGTTTCAATTCTGAATTACCAAATACTGAAAAAAAGTCCTTAGTTCTTCTTAAGTACTTAAGGATCATTTTTACGGCCATTCAATAACTTTTACTGAGGTTAGATTGGAACTTACTCGTAACACTTAGTGAGTGTGCCACATCCAGTTTTATACATTAAATCGCATATATTATGCACTCTATTATCAAGGCATAGGGTATTTAGGACATTTTTCATTTCTTCTCCTTAGTCTTGGGGTCCATAGACTTAGAAAGACTAAAATTAGGTCCAAAAAGGGAAGAATCCCCTATTAGATTCTTCCATACTAAATCTCTTTAGTACATTGTTCATTGTATGAGATTTAGGAAAGCCCCAGCATCCTCCCCAATCTATCTCTATAGATGCGTATTCCCAACATGTAGGATACTTTCCCTAAATCTTTCATAAAGAATAGTGTAGATAACCATGCTTTAGTACATTCTAACATTCCTACCTCATTCCCAAATGAGAAAGATGTCATTGATATAAAGCACAATAAACTATACACTACTCCCACTAGCCCACTTATACACACAATGTCCATACACCTTTTTGACAAAGCTAAACAATTTAACTATCTTATCAAAATTGTATGTTCCAAGTTCGGGACACCAATTAGAGTCCATAAATGGATCTCTATAGTTTGCAAACCTTTTGCTCACTCTGTTTGGATGTAAAATCTTGTGATTGCTCCATATAAATTTCTTCTTCAATGTCACCATTGAGGAAAGTAATTTTAACATCAATTTTCCATATCTTATAGTCATAATATCTAGCTACAGCAAGTAGAATCCGAATGGGCTTAAGCATAGTGACTAATGAAAAGATTTCCTCAAAATCGATATCGGGTCTTTGAGTGTAACCCTTTTCCAATAGTCACACCTTAAAAGTCACCACTTCTCTATCTACCCCAAGCTTTCACTTATAGATCCACTTGCAACCAATAAAAACTATTCCCTTTGGTGGATCTAGGATCTATCAAAGTCCATACTTTGTTTGAGTAGATGAAGTCCATTTCGAATCTCATGGCTTCAAGCCAATGTCCCGAGTCTATGTCCAACATAACATCCTCATAGGTTTTCAGATCTCTATCCGATTAACCCATCTCATGACGAAATTCAAACTCTTTAGGTTATTTCTTGATCTGATCTGACCTTCTAAGAGGTTGTGTGTGAAGCTCTTTGGTATTTATTTATTTCTACCACTTGTGGGATTTATTGATCGTCTTGAACTTCACTATGTTTAATTACAACACCTTTTCTATCTTATAGAAATTCCTTTTTTAAAAAGGTGGCATTCCTCAAAACAAACACATTTTGGTTCGAGAGATCACAAAAGTAATAACCCATAGACTCTCTTGAGTATCCCACAAACTTGCACAAGATAGATCTACTATCCAACTTATCTCCTATTATCCATCTTATGTAGGCAAGAGATCCCCAAACCCTTTAGACAATGGTATGAGGGTGCTTTGCCATGCCATATCTCATATAGTATTTTTGGCACCGACTTTAAAGGTACTACTCTTTGAAACTTCACTGTCGTTATTAAGGCATATCTTGAAAAGGATATAGGCACATCGAAGAAGCTCATTATAGAATATACCATGTCCAACAATGTATGATGTCTCCTCTCGGCTACTCCATTGTATAGAGGTGTGCGAGGTGGAGTCCATTGAGAGAAAATCACATTCTCTTTTAGAAAATCCCAGAATATGGTACTTAAGTATTTTTCCTCTCGATGCAATCGAAGGGCTTTAATACTAAGTCCCTTTTTGCTTTTCTATTACATTTCTATACTCTTTAAACTTTTCAAATGCCTCAGACTTGTACTTTATAAGGTACATTTGCTCAAACTAACTATTATTATCGATGAAAAGATAAAGTAAGAATAACCTCATCTCCCACTAACTTTTAGTGGTTCACAAACATCCATATTGATCAAATCCAAAGGATTTGTGAAGGGCTCCATTTGTCCTACAAAAGGAACTTTGGTCATTTATCCCTTCAAACAAGATTCACAAGTAGGAAGGTTCTCAATTCCACTAACATTTAGTGCTTTGAGGGCTTCTAACTTGTTCATCCTAATTTTTAGAGATATGACCAAGTCTTGTATGCCACATCATGGAATTATCTTGGATATCTAATTTCTTACTTAGTTGAGAGTGCATTAGTGATGGTAGATAATCTAATCTATGTGATCCTTTGTTAAATGTACCACAAGCAACTAAAGAACTTATTCTTTAATGCCTTCAATCTCCCATTTGATGTATAAGGATCAAATCCTTCGCTATCTAAAAACAAGAATGGAAATAATGTTCTCAACAATATATGGTAATATATGACAAAGGTCTAATGCAAGTATGGAGTTCTCTAAATTGAACTTATTATACACCTTTGGCTTTGGACACAACTTGCTCCTTAGCCAAGGTGGTGGATCATATCCACATCACTTAGTTCTATTCTTTTATCTATTCTTTTGTAACAACTTACAAAGAAAAGAACCACATGAGATATCATATATCCATGAGAAAGAATTAATCCTAAATACACCTCAATAAAGTGCATGCCCTTCTTAAGGATTGCAAGGTATTCTTTGCAATGGTGCTTCCAATGGCCTATTTTGCCCAAGTAGAAACAAACAATATTAACTATTTACTCTATGATCTTCTTGACTCCTCTAAACGCCTTTGATAGTTGTTTTCCCATAGAGGAAGAACATTTCTTACTTTTTACCTCCTTTGCTAGCATCCCTAGGGCCTATAGACTTGGAGGAGAAAACAAGTGTCAAAGGTTTGCCCTTATCATGGTAGTCTCCTTCTAGATCAACACTTTGATCAATAAAACTTGGCAAGGATGTGAGGATCAAATTCTTATGGAGATCATTGTCCATTACTACATCCAAGTTGAAAAGCTTCTCCAAGCCTAACATCTTTAAAACGTAGTCAATGACACAACTTCCTATTCATCCTAGCTTGAAAAGTCTTCTTTGATAATATGAACTTCTCATACCTTGTTTGCTTTTACAACTCTTTGTAAACTTTAACCAAGGTATAATTCAAGTGTCTTTAAGACTGTTAAAGTTTGTAGATGCCATCATGAGATTAAGGGATAGGACAATCTTAAGCCCAATTCATGAACATTTTACATATCTCTAGATCTACATTAATTCCAAAGGATTTAGGAATGCCATGATATAAGACCTATATCCACTTGTAGGAATCTAGAATGAATTTTGAGGTTAAGTAAATTATGGAAGTTTGGCCGGGTTGGTTTATTGGTTTCCAAAATAATGTTGAGTGGAATTTTTAGCCATTTCTTTGTTGAAGATATCGAAAATCTACAATACAAGATAAAAGATAATAAACATGTGATTGAATATGATATTAAAACATGTTCATGGTCTTTCAAGCATGTTTTTCTCCCACTATTTTATCAAATCCTTCACCCCTACGAAGAATTTGAGAAATCACATTTCTAGTGAGAATCAAGACCCCAATAACCTGCCAATGGACCCTCATGATCTAGTGCCATCCATGAGCACTCGAAGGGTAAGCAACTTTTGCTAATTACATCTCATGCAACTCTAGACATATTTTGCCTCACTTTCATATAGACCTATGTGACTGTGCACCATCTATACTACTAAGTGTTAAATCAAATCCACCAATCAAACTTTATCTCAAGACAGGCTCACAACATCCCCCGTGACTGAGTCCCGTCACACAAAATCGGTAGCATCATCATGGCATACACTATTGCCGGAAGGCTTGGATTAATTAAAACTCTTTTGATTTGTATCCATTTGGACTTAATATTTGAAAATACTTAGATGTTCTAAGTGGAGAATTTTTGCTTGCAAATATCTCATCATTTTATCTTCTTATTTAGATTCTCTATATCCTAATCATGTATCTCATACATCAATAGGATATGGAAAACATAAATAAGTAAAAAGCTTAGCATGCTCCTAGGGTGGGATGACCATGAGTCTAACCAAGTGATGCATTTAGAGCCATAGGTGCATCACTTCAGCTAACTTTAAGTGTGTTGAATTAAATTAAACTATTATATGAGTGTATCTTATACATTCATAGGTCTTCAATTTGCCTTTATGCCTCCATTGCAGTCCTTGCTCCATGCAACATTTACATGAAATAGAAATCCTCACACCTAGTGATTCTACTCTCATAACCTTTACAAGATAGAACTAGAGGCATGCAACCCCATTTAATACAACCCATTTCAACAACTTTGAAAAAAATAAAATCAATTTAAAAGGCTCATGATCATCCCCATTCATTCAACAATTAAATGAACAATAAATGAATCTAGAATTAACAATTAATTCCAACAATTAAATTCTTATCTCATAAACAAATAATTAAACCAAGCATAACACTTGTGCCACAAGTTGGAGATCAACTTTGACAAGTTTTAAGAAGCAACAAAAATGTTAAACATCATTTTGAGGACTTGCACAACATTTGTGCATCCATAACACATGATTTAACATCATTTTTAGCCACTTAATAAGCCAAAACAATGGCTCAAAACCTGCCCAACCCTCAACTGGTGGCTGCTGGCCGAGCTAAGCACGCCATTGGGCAACCATTGCCCTGGCAGCTTGCTCAAAGCTAGCCGGCAGCCCCAATTTTGGGGTCAAAGGCAAGTCAAGCTGATTTTTAGCTCAACTTTTATGCACCAAAAATTATAGAACACATTATAAACATTAAATCACACATTATGGATCAATTTTTAGATCTAAAACTCATTTCAAAACTAAAAAGTTGAAGTGCTCAAACATGCTTCAAAAAATCAAGTTTAAGTGAGAATCAAATTCTCCAAAAATCTCCAACTGAACTCCATCCAATTGGATCCAAAAATGACCAAAAATCTTTCAGTCATAATTCAACATGTTGTATCAACATATAACATCAATTAATATCAAAGCACTTTTCAACATTAATCACTGTGAATTAAAACATACTAACTACATGAATTAACATTTAAATCACATAATAACATGCTTTTAATTCATCAATCAAGGAGCCACATATAAATCAACCAAATTATCCAATCCATCAATTGAATTGAGAATATGGTGATGAAAATCATTCCATCATATGAATCAATCAACCAAGCAAAATCCAAATTTAAGCATGATTTAGGCTCTGATACCACTTGAAAGCAAGATAGCAAGATAGACACTGGGTTCTATAATCAAAACTTCAAAACATAAAATAACTAGTGCCTAAAATAATCCGAGACATCTAACCATTCCTTGAATTTAGATTTAGATGGAGGATTACCTTGATAAGCGAATTCAAAATGAAATAAGTGAACACTTCACCGATTCTAGAATTTGCCTGCTCATGGCACAACGAAAGGATTGCAACGATTGCCCTACCAAATTACCTCCAAAAATCCTGGAAAAGTTACTGGAGATATCCAACACCTTGGAAAATCTCCAGTTAAAAATTTAAATCGATTGACAGTCTGTATCGTCTTTGAGAAAATTGCAAAGTCGGACCTCGCTTAGAGAGCTCTCCAAAAATAGAGCAAGGCACATGTCTTACCTCTATTGAAATAGTCTACACACCAATGAGACTTCCTAGATCTCTAGTCTTTTATTTAGAATAAGACCAGAGATCTAGTGATGATGGAGATGGAATTTGGGGTAGGAAGATGAAGAAAGAAGCTTAGCCTTCAACACATGAAATGCTAGCTTGCAAATATTTTTGGATAGAAATGAAGAATCTAATTCTTCACACCATTTGTCATATGCACGACCCCCTCTCTCTATATCTATATATAGAGGCTAAAAATGTGTGATGCCAAGTTGGCATCACACAATGCATAAGGGGGGTGGCCGAGTGGGGTTGCTTAGAGGGCAAAATTTGAATCTAAATCTCATTTGAATTTCATTTGCATCTTAATTACATTTGGAATTTCATTTCAAATTAATTAAGATGTCATCTCAAATCTCATTTGAGTTTTCTTTCAAAAATTCATTCTTCCTTAATTAATCAAATTAAACTCTTTAATTTAATTAATTATCCTTTAACTTAACTCTTTAAGTCAAACTTTGTTAACTCCATAAGCTTAATTCATTAACTTAACTCTTTAAGTTAACTTAACCAATTGATGATCATGTTGGCATAAAATAATTAACTCCTCAATTATTGGTCTAATTTAATTCTTAAATTAGTTGATTAATTTAACACTTAAATCAATCAAGCCAAAATTGACCCTCAAAGTTGGCCACCAAAAATCAGTCTATTAGGAGACATCATTTTCTAACACCTTAGAAAATTCTCTCCATTAATTAGGAAGTCAATTGAATTTTTTGTGTGATCTAATAAGTTCTACCATTCATTGGACATGGGTTTACAATGCCCTGTGACTTTTGAATATCTTATATTCATTCTAGTTTAAAATGTCTTTTAAACTAGTTGACTTAATTCAATTAATCTCATTAATTGAAAAATACCCAATCTCCATAGTCGATATCTAATCTCAAACCCATGGAGCCTAACTAATTGGCCAAAATAAATATTTTAGAGAACCATTATCGCTCTATGCATGCTATGCAATTACAGTCCTTCCAAATCCTATCTCCTGAAAGAGGCCTAGGGTAAGATATTTATCGTCTTCCTAATAGCCTCGATACTATGTCTCTATTCTCAATGTTCAATTACTATTATGTGACCTCACCTTTGAAAAACTTCTTTTCCACATTGTCACACCACCTTGCGCAAGAAGTTTTGGGAACCAATCATCATAGAACACATAGGAGATGTACTCATCCTTCACAATAACGAGGAGTCAAATTCTATCTTGGATCTCACAAATCTCTATGCCAAGTAGCTCATACCCAATCTCAACTCAAAATACTTGCTAAGTGGTCAAGGATGAGTCAAAGCATGAGGACCAGCCACAAGGCTACCATGGATTCTCAAGTCAGAGGACTAATAATATACAAAGTGTAAAGAGGAGAACTAGCCACTACCGACTTGCCATTTTGGCTATTTAGTGGATTCTTCAGTGGGTCTTCAATTTCTTATTCTCTAACAAGCACCCACTAATATGCACCTGTATCTCATACAGTTGCTTATGGAGCTGAGCAATCTCCAACCCTCAAATTTATGCATAATTAGTACAAGTCTATCTGGATCTTAGATGCCCCGTCTCATAAGATTCTATGACTTGGAAGATTTAAAATCATGATAGTGTGAGACTTATTCCATGGTCAACAAACCAAGTCCCATAGTCATAGGTGATCTAAGGGCTTTATCCAAATTCTAGTGAAGCAAAATAAAGCATAAGATAAAGATAGATGTATAAAGCATATCATTCAATCAAAATTGTACCATGAGTGAAATAGTTTATAAGGCCATTCTCATTGGCTTGCAAGGTACTATTCCAATAGAAACGAGATCACTTCCAATACATCTCTATCCTATGATAAGGTTCTTATGGTAATTTCCTATGCTCTAGGTAATCAATCAATAATGCTTTCCCATATTCATCCTCCTTAATTGAAATTAAAATTATATTTGCATCTTTATGGAGAAGTTTAATAAGTGAAGGCATTACTCATTTATTGTGATGTGAGCATTTGTAGTTTCTCCTTCAAAAATGGTGGTAGTCAAGTTAGTTAGTGCATTTGTATCATGTTTTTCATCTTTAAATGTGACTTAAGATAATGCTTTTAATTTTTTGAAGAAACTTGAGGCCTGTTGAAAATAGGAGAGGTGATATTTCTTTTAAACGTCTCACATCTTCAAAAGCTGGTTAATGTTCATATTTGAATCATCATAGACCTCTAGTTCCAAAATCTCTATATCTAGCTTCATTTGAAAGCTAATAACTAAAGCTTAATATCAAATCATGTTATTAGAGTATAATTTACCTTACATAATTACTATGTCAAAACATATCTCTCTCCAGTAAACTAAACACGAGCCCTACTGCCTCTCAATCAAATTGTGCAGCCCCATCAAACAATACTACCTATGCCAATAATATTTCAACAAAGAGAGCAAAATAGAACATGGTGATCAGCTAGAAAATTAGCCAAGGTTTTTCTATATATTAACTGCCTTTTTGTGGCACATACATGATTTCATACTGATTGACTACAATAGACCACACAGACAACTTCCCAAAAAGCATTGGTCTTGGCATTTCAAGCTTAATAGGATCAACATATGAGAAGAGTTATATAGAATATGCATCAAATTAGTGCTTCAATTTCTTATTCGCATAAAATAATTCTTAGCATGTTTTCTCGATAAAAGAGTATTTCAACTTAGTCTCGATCAGGGCTCTACTCTAGTAATATAAAGGTTTCTTTTTCCGTTCTTTTCTTTATTTTTTTTTTTGTGCCATGAGAGTACTAATTCCCAATTTTTACACAATAAATTAAATATAATATTAATAGCTTTTGAAGTAGTGGAGCTCCCTAAACTGGTAGCTTCAAGAGGTGGTTCAAAAAGCATTTTTCTTCATCATGTGGTTAAATGGTTAATATATGCTAGCCATATATGATTTGAACCTCTTATGAATGCAAGTTTGCCTTGTAAATTTTGCAACTTCTCAAAGTTCTTTAGCCTAGACAACTTCTAGGTAGCAATTAATTTGAGTAGGTCAACTTCAATTCCATGATGAATGACTATTAAGTAAAGAAACCTTCTAGATGTGACCCCAAAACAGCACATAAGTGAATTTATCTTTGGGTTGTATTTCTTTAGTCACTCAAACACCAAGTAGAGATCTTCTAGATGATTCTCTCTATTCTTGGTTTCCCTAATGAGGTTATTGGCATTACAATCCACTCTTCTGTGCAACATATCATCAAAAATATTTTTATGGCTCTTTAATAAGTTACTTCTTCATTTTTCAGCCTAAAAGGTATTACTTTATAATAGTAAATATACTAAGGAGTGTCGAAACCCGAACACTTTGCATTTTGTGGTGACATTTTAATTTTGTTGTACCCAAACGGTTCATCCATGAAAGATACAGCTTCACATATAGTAGTTATGTCAAGCATGAGCTTGATAATGGGTAGTAGAAAATCATCCTTCAAGCATGCTTTTTTAGACCAAAAAGTAAACATGCATACGTACTTTATTGTTTTTTTTTTCTTGACATGGAATATTAGAACTCTAGATTGCATATTTAACTTATCTAATAAATCTAACATCAATGAACTTGTTAACTTCACTATAAAATCTATGAATCAACTTTGGACAAACTACATGTTGTGATTGCTTTATGGGATGGACTTCATTCTGTATACCTAAGTGATGTACTACAGTCTTTGAATCCAAAATTGATACTTTGTTGATGGCCAAGCCAAAACATACTACACTCACTTACGATTTTGAAGTACTATTCTTCCTCTTTATGATCTAGAAATGTGCTAATAAATACAAGATATAACTCCTCCAATGTGCCAAGATTCCAATTTTCAAGTTCATAAATAATTAAGTGAAAACATCTTTAAGTTGTGGAGGAGCCTCTTCAACCTCATCTCTGGATATATTTGAGTTAGACTCTTCATTAATAGGAACAAAAATATATGGATTCAACTCTTCCTTTTTCTTGTCACATGATTATGTAGTCTCAAAAAATCTTGACCTCCAGAATGTAATACTCCATTTTAATGCTCTATTCACTTTATAATTAGGGCGAGTTTTGTTCTCCATGAAAGATACTTTTTTGGTTGCATGAAACCACTTGAGATTTTGAACTTCAAGGTATTTATCATGAGGTTTAGAGCTTAGCTCTTAAATAGAACTTACATAGTTAGAGCTAATAATGACCTCCATTTTATCTTTATATTTATTATTCTCATAACATGAGGTTCTTATGATGCATTATCTTAACTTCACTGTATAACAAAAATTAAGGATCGAACTCCATGTGGTTAAGGTAAGAAAAGAGCTTTTTTAACTTCTTGATTCCAAAATGTCAATTTCATCATCAAAGCCTATTTTTCCTTTTCATTTTTTTGTACATCACAATCTTCAAGATAATTGAATATGAAATTTTATTGACAATGACATGTATTAGGCTATTACAATATGATGGAGTTTGACTAGTAGCAACAAATATTTTAAAGACTGAAGGAAAAGTTATTAGAGAACTTAGTCAATCAATTTGGAGACACAATGATCACTTAATTATTGGCTTCCATCATTTTCATCCTTTTGTTGCTGCTATGTATTAGACATTATTGTACTTGTCTATATATATTTTGATTAGTTTTGCAAGTTTAAATACTAATCTAGCCTCTTGTCTTTTCAATTTTTTCTTTCCTCAGACTAGATGAATTAGTGAAATCACAACTAGACTTTTTAAGAAACCTGTGTCTTAGAATTAAATGCCCCCTTGAGTTATTTATGAAGAACTTCTAAGATAGGACATCCCAAATGAGTTGATGAGCTTGTACTAACAATGGCATAGTCAACTTATTCTTCAAAATTCAATGGCCGTTTAGCTCTACTATCTTTAACTGGCTCTACAGAGCATCATTTGGTTCTATGCATACTCTAAGTGGACTTGCTTTGTGCCTTAATAACATTGAGTAGTATACCAAAAGATTGATTAGATACACTTTTCCTAGATTCATACTTTTCACATGTTGCAGCCTGAGTAACTACTAATTTACTTAAACTTTCATGGCAAATGTATCTTCATTGGTGGAATGGTTGCTTGAAGTCTTTCAAGGTAGTACCTCACTCATTAAGTTAGTATCTAGATAGAGTTTAGTATTTATTCACACAAATTTTGGGTCTATGAAAAACAATTACAAGACAAGAAAAATATGGACAAATTTAATATTTATTGAAAATAAAAGTAGCTACAATTTCTAGAAAAATATCTCCACAATTGAAAATTAATTCCTCGTATTCTTCTCATTGGAATACGATCAAGGGCTTGATGCTTGCTCTTGAACGGATGCATTATTCCCTCTTAGATTTATGGATGAAATCACGAACCACCTTAAAATCAAGTATTTGTTTTGATATCAATGTTTTTAGAATATGAATACTTTTAAAGAAGACATAGAACTTTTGTGGTTGCAGCACTTCTTCATGGTAAGAACTTGGACTTGATAGCTTAATTTTTAAATTTCTTTATGCATTTTTTGATATATGGTACATCTCCCAGCACACCTTTTTATAGGCACAAATTAAGGTTTGATGATTGAATCTTCAGTCTCCCCTTGGGCTTCAATACCACTTGAGATGGACTTAATTTGCTAATAAGCATATTTAAATATGTTTAGCCCAATTAACTAATCCAAATAAATAAGAATTTTGTAATTCATCTTGGATTAGCCAATTCTATAAAATTCAAATTTATTATAGACTTCAATTTTAGACACAAATCAATAGCCAATTTAGTTGGGATATCAAATGGTAATTTATCTAAATAAAAATTTTAATTGCAACAAATGCCCCCACTTCAAGACTCGCAAACCACATGCCAAACGAGAGATGAGATTTGAAGTACTCCTCATTTTCTTTCACCAATTTATTTATTTAGTGGGGTAGTTAAAACAAAAGTGGATTGAAAGTCCAATCACAATTTGAGAACTAAAGTTGGATAAAAATGTTAAGTGGCAGAAAGGATGTAAACTTAACACCACAACATCTTCTTTGTTTCTTTGGCAATTGAAAATTAATTAACTCCTTTTCTTTCTTTTCAAACTCATGGGACTATTTGCACTTCGAAGCCTCAAAATATTTAAAAAAAAAAAAAAAGAAGAGCAAGCTATGAATTTCCTTAGGTGAACAACAATTTACTTTACAACAGCAATATCATGTCACAAGACTACGTTTTTTTTCCCATTTTCTTTTTAATTTCAATCAAAGGAACTACCTTTTAGCTTGTATGCTCTAGCCATAGAAGACTATCCTCAAATCTTTTACCAATTTTGCAAAATAGCAAAAGGTAGCAAAAAATACACTAGTAAATTTAGCAACTCCATAGCTAATTTCTTTTTTATAATCAGAGAGATAATTTGGTAACTTCCATTCAATAACATTAGTCCTCGACAGAAGGGGGAAAAAAGAATCAAAAGGAAATAGCAACTTGAAAAAAATATCTACATTCTTCCATTCACCTATCTTTCTTTAAAACGTCTTGCCTCCAAAATGGATGGTGATTGTCATTACAAAGTTTCCTTACTTCAAAAAAAATCTTTAGCTTACCTTTTCCACCATGTAGCAAAATCAGCATGGTTTTTTGAGGCATTTAATCATGAAAAGTAATAATCCACCTTCCATTATTATATTTATTTCTTCTCCAAGCTTTCAAAGGGAAGGAAATTTACCAACTTTATTCTTGCATTAGTAGCTATACATTACTGACTTGAAGTCTTTCATTTTTGAAAGAAACAAATCTTAAGCAAAGGTATATTCAACTAAATAATAAGTATTGTTGCTTCTCTTTTGGTTTGTGTTTGTCAAAAACGGGAGCTTGTAACCTTTCTCTTTACACCCGTATCTTTCAAATCCATGCGCACATTGGCATATCTAACAGCTTTGTTTTGCACTCCACCATACTAAACTGCTAGATAATTTATCTCTTGAAACTTTCTAGTATTCACCTCTTCTCAACGTGAGTAGTTGCGTTTTTGTTGTTTGTGGCAAGTGCTAGAGAATTCTATTGTGAAAAACTTACAAATTGGTACAAAGCATACTATGAATCGTGAGTGTTTGTTTCATCCATTTTTCCTTACATTCTTTAGTTTCACTATGAAATTTTGAGATTTTTTTCCTCTTTTCACCATTTTTTACATAAAATTCCAAAATATTCTTGAAGATGGACATTAAGAGTTAGAGTGAACCTACTCTATGTATTGTCATCGGGGCAACAAAGACACCTTCAAAGTTAAAAGTACCACCTTGTGCATGTATGATTCGGTGATGAATGCCCAATCCTCCAAAGCTTGATTGAACCCCTCCATGAATGTTCTTAAATGGTCTAAGGATACAACCAAAGAGATGATCAATTATCATTCCAGTATTTCTGCTTGTTCCAAGGTCTTACTATTAAGTCTCACTTCATGACATTAGAACTACATATGCAAAGTTATCATTTCCAAACCACTATCACAGCATCAATAAAGGCTTATAGAGAATTCCAACATCTAAGTTCAGTAAGGCGCTCTTTCACATCAACTATTACGAATGGGTAGAAGATATGTTAGGCCATCATGTAGATAATCTTTGTCGATCCAACATCTATGCAGATGTTCATGCTTCCCTTTTCATACACTTTACAACAAAACATCCTCCAAGCATTCATTGAGCTATGGTGCCCTCCTATATGTACATTGCACACTGCTATTGGAGAACTATCAATCTCTTTATGGGATCTTCATGGACTTTATGAATTGTTGATAAATGGAGATTTCTATGATAAACTTGTCTTATCTACCTAAAAGTTGCTTCATGTTAATACTTTTCAACCTTCTTCGCCGCAAAGCTACAAGTATCTATTCACAGCATACCATATGTTTCCAAAAGAATCCAATGGTATGTCTATTTCTAACTGAATTGAATTTTGGTTTACAGGCTCAACCAAATATGTGCAATTGCCTTTAAGGTCATCCTGAAAGAGACTTGACAAGCCAAGGTCATCTTGCAATCCTTGTGTGAACATCAATATGTCTCTTTTATTGCGCACCAAGGAATATGATGAGCTCTTTTTAATGCTAGAATTGAAAAAGACATCAGGGATGATACTTATTTGGTCATTTTCCTTTCATGTTAGTTATACAACTTTACTTTACCATATCACAAAGTTGATAAAATACATGCTTCTATTTTCAAAGTTTCAAGTAAAATGGCTTATGCTGATTATTTTTCTTTAGCTAATCCTATATTGGCAAGCATTTATCCTAGTTTGAGAGAGATATTTGCCTCAAAGAGCTTAAGTGAGTCTACTACCATATTTCCTATTCATTATGTACACAACTAGATTGGACATTATCTTCAAGCACATTTTATATCTAAACTTGAACTAGTTAAAGCTCAGACAATACAATATGTGAGAAAGGATATAGCCAAACACTTTGAACTTGCCAAAGCACGTGAATTATTCCAAAATATTAACCCCTTAAAGCTTCAAAACTTGTGCACACAAGGGCAAATCTTAGTGATAGATGATATGGGCATATACAATATGTATAAAGGCTTTCTTGTGGTTTTATGATCTAGCAACTTGACATTCTAGAGCTGAGCATGTTGAAATAGTACCCCGCAAGCCAATTAGATTAGCATGTTAACTATTTCACATGTGATACAATCATGATTAAATGATATTAATTAGATGGTCATCTTTATCTTATGCTTATATTTACTTCACTAGTATCTAGTTGAAGTCCTTAGATCACACAAGACTATAGGACTTGGTCATATACCAGGTGGTGATCATGAATAAATCTCATACAATCATGATCTTAAATATTTCAAATCATAGATCTTCTCGAGCAAGGCATCTAAGATCCAAATAGACTTGCACTAAGTATGCATAAATCCAAAGGTTGGATGTTGCTCTATTTCATGAGCAATGCCATATGAGATATGGGTGCATTTTGGTAGTTGCATGTTAGGCAACAAAGCATTGAAGACCTGCCTAAAGAATCCACTAGATAGCTGAAGTGGCAAGTCAATAGTAATAAATTCTCCAGCTTATGCTAGTGCACATAATTAGTCTTCTAACCTAAGGAAACATGATAATTTGTGTCTAGGTCCTCATGCTTTGACTTTTCCCTGGCTACAAAGCAAGTTGTTCAGGTGGAGATTAGGTATGAGCTATTTAGACATTGAGATTTATAAGATCCAAGATGGGATCTGACTCCTCGTCATAACAAAGGGTGAGTACATCTTTTATGTATTTTATAATAATCGATTCCAAGAAATTCTTGCGCAAGGTAATATGATAATTTGTAAAGGAGTTTTTCAAAGATGAGCTCATAAAGGGGAATTAAACATTAAGAATAGAAACACAAAATTGAGGCTATTAAAGAGCTAAAAAATATCTTTCCTTAGGCTCTTTTAGGAGATATAAGATAAAAAGATCGTATTTGCATAGTATATGTAGAGCTAGAATGGTTCTCCAAAAGCATTCATTTTGGTTAATTAGTTGGGCTTCATAGGCTTGAGATTAGACATCACCATGGAGATTGAGATCTCTTCAATTAATAAGATTAATTGAATTGAGTAAATTAGTTTAAAGGAGTTTAAACTAATGTGAATATATGATATTCTAAAGTCACAAAGAATTATGAGCCCATGTCCAATAAATAATAGAACCTAATGGGTCATACACAAAAGCCAATTGCAAATCCTACTTGATAAAGGAAAATTTTCAAAGAGTTAGAGAAATTCATTCATAACTAATTTTGGAGATAGACGGCTATAGTCATTTTTAGCTTGATTAATTTAATTGTTAAATTGATCTAATTAATTAAAGAGTTAAATTATGAACAATTAATTAAGGAGTTAATTACTTGGTGCCACATAACTATCAATTGATCAAGTTAACTTAAGGAGTTAAAAGTTCAGTTAACAATGACTTGCTTAAGAAGTTAAGCAAGTTGACCTAAAGAGTTAAGTCAAGGTTAATTAATTAAATTAAAGTTTTTACTTTAATTATAATAAAGAATTAATTTTGGAGGAAAAATTCAAATGAAATGGTCATCTAGTGTGGCATTAGAACTTATATGGGTGATATTTCATGAGATGAAATGAAGATTTCAAATGAAATTCAAATCCACACAAAATTCAAATTCAACATTTTTTGCAAATGCTCCGAGTTCTTCATTACCTTTGAAGGAATTAGCAGAGTATGTACATAAGCTCATTATTATTATTATTATTTTAATTCATTTACATTACTATTCTCTTTTAACCATATTATATCTTTTCTCTTTTTCTTTCAACGTGCAGACTTTGAAAAAGAAATTCCTATCACTTTTGAAGGCAGCATAGGCTCAATCAATGGAGTCAATCCTTTTGCCATATGTGGAGAAGAAACTACTTCCTATCCTTCAAGTAACAATGCACCAATTATTTCTCTTTATGAAAGTTATAAAATTGAGACCTCTTGCAAATATCCAAATGATATTGCCTATTTTTACTGCAAAGAAGTTGCCGAATGAGAAGAATATGCCTAAGACCTAAGAACACAGTTGAAGCTCCATCATGACCATTCCTACATGTTGAAGTTTCTAAAGTTTGTCCCTAAATTATAAAAATTAAATCTAAGTAGATATTGATCAAATTTTACTTGGAATGAATATGTCAGAAGATAATGAAAACTCCATTTGAGCAGCTTTTAGGGGTAAAGCCAGCAATTAATGATTTGATTGTGGATATTTGGACATATATAAAAAATACATCATCTTTGGAGAGTCAACTAAACTCTTTCTTTAAGGGCACTTCAAACTACACAAAGGTCAAGTTCGACTCCATTCAAAGATAGACACAAGAGGCTCATGAGAAAGCATTTCTTCTTGTACAACAAGGTCTTCTTGAATTCGAGGCAAAGGAAGAGAATGATCTAAAGGTAGAGCTTCTCCAAATCACCAAGCAATAAGAAGAATTGAAGGCTCGATTAGCCAAGTTGAACAACAAAAAAGACCTTACAAGCTTATCACTCCAAAAAGTCAAAGAAAACTAATCCTCTATTCAAAAAGAGATAGCCACCAAGAAGGAAGAAATCTCAAAGCTCGTGAGCTCTTTATTTTTTACTAACAAAGAGGCTAACGCTTTGAAGAGGATGGAGGCATTACCTGAAGAATCTCACCATGATCTAGCAACCTTTAACATATTTGCTTAAGCATTTAGTTTCTTAGCACTCTTTTTTTATAATTGATGTAAAAGAACATCTATTTTCATACCAAAAAAATATAATATTAGTAACAAAATAATAAGTGACAAAGTAAATGGTGTCACTAATATCATGTATTAAGTGACAATAGTCTTTTATCCTGTCACTAATGATGATTTTTAAGTGACAATAATTTTCATCTTGTCATAATATAACTCAATGATGAAAAAAAAATTTTAAGTTATCTATAATTTGTCACCATTAGTGACAACATTTTAAGTTAATATTTTAAGTTGTCACCATTAACAATTAGTGACACTCCTATGCTGACAACCTAGTGACAATCAAAATTACCACTATAAGTTGTGACAAGATTTTCATTGTCACCATAAATGTGTCACTAATTATCTATGGTGATAATTTAAACATTATTCTTATTATTATTTAGTTTGTAAAAATCATTAAAGTGACAAAACTAAATCTTTTATCACCTAATACAAATAATTAGTGACAATTTTTATATTATCACTTACTTTTATGTCACCAATTTATCTTTTTCTTGTAATGATATGCAATAAAAGTCCTTTTCTTTTCATTAATCATTTGCTTCACCATTTTTTATGTTCTATTTTCTACAGTTTTCTCATTAATACCAACTATGAAGGAGAGTGTAGCACAAAGATCCATATAATAAAGCAAAAATAGTTAAATCAAAACTTGATTACACTTCATCCAAGGATCAAATCATGTTATAAAATAGATTTGGATGAAGATAAATACCTTGATCACTTAAAAATTCAAGGTAGAATTGAAGACAAGGATGAACACTTCAAAGCTGTCTCCAGTTGGTGCAGCAGGAATCCAGCAACTTTTCCCATGCAAAGCACCTCCGATTTGTCTGAAATTTGGACAGCACCTCCCCAACACCTAGGAGATTATCCAGTAAAAATTTCAGAAAAAACAAATTTAGCAAGTGCTTCAAAATTTCCACCAAACTTTCTGCCCTGCAGTAGATCTTCAAGAGCAAAGCTATCCAAGTGTCTTGCCTCTAAAGAAATGATCCACACACCCAAGGCAAGATCTAATCAGCCTTTGATCACCTGGATCAACAAAAGGGTGAAGAAATGATGAAGGTCAAAATGTTGGAATAGTGCCCCGCAAGCCAATTAGAAAGGCCTTGTAAACTATTTTCTTGCAAGATAATCTTAATTGGATGATATTCATTATATGGGCATCTTCATCTTATGCTCTTTATTTACTTTACTAGCGTTTGAATAAAGCCCTTAAATCACCTATGATTGCGGGACTTAATTTGGTGACCATGGAATAAGTCTCACATGGTCATGATCTTAAATCTTCCAAGTCATAGTATCTTATGAGATGGGGCATCGAAAATCCGGTTAGACTTGCATTAACGATGCATTAATCCAAGGGTTGGAGATTGCTCCATTCCATGAGCAACTGTATGAGATATACACTAGAAGAAAAAATGGCTTTAGCGATCATTGTCATTGGTCGCTAAATAACTAAAAATGGTTGCTAAAACTTATAGAGACCAAAATAATGATGGTCACAAGTGATCACAACATAGTAGCTACTAAAAGTGCTCAGTGATGTGATATTAACTTGGATGCTGAAAATGCATGTTTAGCGACTATCCAATAATTGTGAGTAAAGATGGAACAATTAGCAACATATTTTTTACTCACTAATGTAAAATTTCGTGGTAACTATAATATTGACATGGTTGCTGTAGGCACACATACAATGACCACCTTGTTTTGGTTGGTAAAAATTGATTTTTTAGCAACCAAATCATTAGTTGCAATGATTTTCAAATAGTTGCAGTAGTCATGTTATTTAACATGTTTTAGTGACCACATTGTGACAATAAAATATAATTTCTAAAGAAAATGTTTTAGCGACAAAATAGTTGGTTTCCATAATTTCATTGTAGTCGCACGACTTGTTGCATTTTTTATGATTTAGCAACCAAAAGTGTAACTATTTGTTGCTAATAAATTATTTATTAGAAACCAAATGTTGATTGGAGAAGTAATTTCAATTGGTTGCTAATGTGTATATTTTAGCAACCAAATAGTGGCCGCAGAAGTAACTTGAAATGATTGCTAATATGTACTTTTACACCAATAAATGATCGCCAAACAATTGTGTTTAGAAGGATTGCTAAGGAAATACTTCCTTTACAAAAACAAAAGATAAGCTTATACATAAAATGCATGTGTGTAATTAAAACTAATTACAAAATCTAAGCATTCTATGGGATTGTATACAGTAGCTGTGTGCATAAAAAACTACTTGAGAAAAGCAAACCAGAAAATCAAAGTCCCCATCCCAATCTGAAGTACCCTGGCTATGCACCTGACTATTTGGCAAAGACAAACTTAATATGTGAGCCTAAAAGGAGTCGGTCCCAGCAGCAGACTAAACAATCATTTCCTTAATCATATAACACTTCCTACTAGGCTGAGCAAAGAGCAGAAAAGATGCTAAAAAAACAGCCAAAAAACCAAAAATTGGTAGCAATTGAGCAAGTCTTAAATAGCTGGAACTTCATAAAATTTGTGCATCTGGAATACTGTTGTACAGCCTTGAAAATCAAGGATTCCCCTACAAATGTCACCACCCTGATGGTTCAGGTGTGGGTGCATGGGGTATGCACAGCCTTGAAAATCAAGGGTGTCTAGGTAAAAAAAACCTTCTTCAACTTTCATATTCTGCAACCTAACCAATGAAAATGAAAATTATTTTCAAGTTGAGAATAATGAAAATGGATCTTACAACCACTTTAATTAAGCTTTGTATAACAACAATGCAAATCTTCAAATAGAGAGGTTCAACTAGAAATCAATGAAGCATAGTCCAATTTAGCAAATTTAGAATTTTTCTTGTAAATTTTGCTGCATAAAACTCCATCTTCAGCACCCAAGTACCACATGTACATCAGCTAAATTTGGGTTCAACATGCCATAAGAACAACAGCAAAATTCATTATTAGCAAAAGAGAACCATATCTAAACAACAATAATTTTGAGAAGCCGCTATGAACACTAACAATAGAGAAAATAGTTTCGAAGAATTTATTTACATAAACTCAAGAATGACTTGAGCAATTTATTGACATAAATAAAATTGCAGAAATTAGATAGCAGATGACTTAAAAAATAGAATATACTAATTTCAACTACACATCTAGACTCTATATTGAAGATGCCACTCTTTTCGGTTTCTTGAACTATCCCAGAGGCCATTTACTTAGAAGGAATGCTACTGTATTTTCCACACTAAAAAGGACTCATCTATACCTAATTCTTCATTTTTTAGATGAAAAATCAACTCCCAGAAATTATGTACCAAGGCATACTAAGATAAACTACTTATCGAGCACAACAATGCCAAAATATGCAAAAAAATAAAATTAGCTTCAATACCCAAGCGCCAATTGCAACGATGAGATATTTGTAGCTTATGGTTTCTCCTATAGCACTTAGAAATGTTTTCCGCCCTCTATCAACATACTTAACTCAAGTTCCATAAATTAATTCAATACCAGAAGAATTGCATTTATAAGAGAGTAAATAATACTAAGTCCTAAATATAATATCTTCGCCAATTAAAACAATCTCCAACAATAAATCAGAAGCAATATAAGATTTTAGTAATTGAAGAGCTTCTTTACCAATTTTAGTAAATAATATGGTATTGTATACATTCCATCCAATCTCAAAATAATATCATTTGGAAAGAAAGAAGACTAGTCCATTTACTTTAGAAGTATTTCATGCATTAATCGAAGTAAGTAGCTTAAAACAACAGTTATCATGTAAACATATGGTCTAACTCAAATATATTGATAAGGTTGTGTAATCTAAGAATCAGAAATTAGGGATAGACTTACGAGTGCCATTTCTAATAACCAAGTTATATACTTACTGTCTGATAAGGGGATTTAGCTCAAGAGCTGCTATTTTCTACATAAGAAGTACTAAAGCAATTGCTAGATTGCTACAAAAAATTACCATGTTTCTTGTACCATTTTGAAGTCAACCTTTCCTCATTGGTACCTATACAACAGTGAAATGAAGGGAGGCATGCAATAAAGATATAAAGATTAAAAATCTCATTCTCACACATACAATTAGTGAGGGATCATAATAACTTCATATCTACATCTAAGATATAAAAAATTACAAATGGAATAGACACACAGGTACCAAGAAAAGGAATTGATATACACACCTCCATTTTTTTTAAAACTAAAAAATACTAATCCTTAAATACAATAGAGAAGTGATTATCATTGCAAGACTTGAGAGAAAAACTCTTTATTAATCTTTCATTTAATAATGCGAGCATCAATACAAGAAAACTATTTGGTTACTATGAACTCAACCTTAAGGAGACAGCATCTCAAACTCAAGGACGGCTATTAGTAGTATGATCACTAAACTTTTAGTTATTCCAAGTAGACTTATGATGGTTCTAAGTATATATGCCAATTATGTAGGGCATTGAGTATGTGCACATGAAAGAAAGCGTTGAGTATGTGCACATGAAAGAAATTTGCAACAACTGTTGAAATAGAAATCCATAAGTGGTAAATACCTTCTAGAAGGAAATAACCTTTGCTTAATGCTAGCCTTTCACAGGGTGCAATCTGAATTTATAATATCAAATGCAGAAGCTAGGCCCTCATCAACAATGATCCCATCTTCATTCATCATGTAGATAGATTGCCATGAATTCACATCAGATCTCCATCGAGGTTGCCCTAAGCTTGGCAGATTGTTATTTCCAAGTGCAAGAATAGAAAATAAAAGTTCTTACATGAGCTCCAAGTTCTCATTCACATCATCTCCCAAAGGAACAATCTGTTTGTTTGGTGTTATAGAAGGTTTAGAAGTTAGAACAGAATCTGCACTTGAATATCCAGTATTCTCCAAGTTCATTCACATTCTCTCCAAGTTCTCATTCACATCCTCTCCAAGTTTTCATTCACTTTCAGTATTTTCCAAAGCAGAATATCTAGCAACAATGTGCCCACATTTAACAATAATAGAATTATCATTTTAAGCAGTAGCAACCTTACCATTACATCCAGCAACAACATGCTCGAATTTGACAGCAACATATTTGTCATTTTCAATAGAAATAACCTTTCCATTACTCCCATCAAGTTTTTTTTCAGATCACTTGCATTCAGATCATAGTTATTAAATAATATATGGAGTAAGCCAGAACAACTGGATACCTAAACCAAAAATAGAATAATAGATACAATCAACATATCAATTACATGCATAGCAACTGCCAAGAGGAGAAAAAAAAACATAAAGGAACAAGGAACAGGACAAAAAAAAATACTATCCATATGGACTTAAAAAAAATACTGTCTGCAAAGCCAAGTGAACTCATAATAATGTATCAAAATTGAATAGCTAGAGAAATGAATGATTATTCATACCTCCATCTACTCATTATTCTAAGTCACTATCCATAGAAGCTTGAGATACTATTTCATCATCACTGCTCCAATATTCAACTAGGGTGTCATCTTCTTCTTCCTCACTATCTTCAACATCATCTTTGTAGTTGACACATGGGTGGATTGTTTTTTCAGCAATTTCAATCTCTAGTGAAGCTTCATCTATGCGGACAATTGATCCAACCTCTTGTGCACTATCTTGAACTTGAATACGAGAACAATTCTCTTGTTGATATGCATCACTTACATTGGGTTCATTTACATTAATAAATTGCACAACAGATGGATCAAATAGATGTCGATGTTGTGCACTTTGTACCACTTTCCAATTCCCCCACGATTTTGTGTCATTAACATAGAATACTTGAGTTACTTGATTTGCCAACACATAAGGTTCACTTTCATACCAAACCTTGCCCACATTGATGCTAGTAAAATCACCATCTATCTTTAATATTTTATGTCAATCTAAATCAACCATTTACAACTGAATAATACACGTCAGAAGCCCTGGGCGAAGCTTAACTCAATTACATCTTCCAGGACTCCATAAAATTTTACCATTTTTCCCTTATGTACAAATTCTGCACATACTCCACTATTTTGTGTAACTCGTCTACTATCTCTCTTACTAGTTAAGTCCTTTACTCATAAAATATTGGTTGCTATAAGTTAATTTTTAGCAACAAAATAATTGGTTGTTAATAATTAGATTAAAAGACTTATAGTAACCATCCAATATTTTGTTGTTAAATTGGTCACAATTAATATTCATATTTAGCAACAATACAAGTTGTCGCTAAATACTTCAATTTTGGTTGCTATACTACTGGCTAAGGTTGGTCAAATTATAGTGACCAATTACAGCTACCAAATATTAGTTGGTCACAAAAGTGCTTATGTAACTTGATTTTAGCAACCAGATTACTTTTGGCTACTAAATTTATATATTTAGCAACTATATTATTGTGGTCACTGAGAATTTGGTTGCTAAAATTATTTTTTCTTGTAGTGATAAGTGCATATTAATGGGTGCTTATTAGAGAACAAGACACTGAAGACCCACTGAAAACTCCACTAGATAGCCGTAGTGATAAGTCGGTAGTAGCTAGTTCTTTGGCTTATGCTAGTGCATATTATTAGTCCTCTAACACGAGGGTCCATGGTAACCTTATGTCTGGTCCTCATGCTTTAACTCTTCCTTGACCATCTAGCTGGTCTTTTGGGTAGAGATTGGGTGTGAGCTACTTGACATGGAGGTTTGTGAGATCCATGAGGGAATCTGACTCCTCATCTTTATGAAGGACAAATGCATCTCCTATTTGTTCTATAATGGTCAATTCCAAGAAATCCTTATGCAAGGTGATGTGAAAATTTGGGAAAACATTTCCAAAGATAAGGTGACAAAGAGAATTGAACATTAAGCATAGAAACATAGTTCAAAGCTATTAGGGAGCCGACAAATATCTTGCCCTAGGCCTCTTTTGGGAGATAGGAGATGAAAGAATTGTATTTGTGTAGCACGCATAATGTTAGAATAGTTCTTCAAGAGCATTCATTTCAGCCAATTAGTTGGGCTCCATGGGCTTGAGGTTGGACATCAACCATAGAGATTAGATACTCTTCAATTAATGCGATTAATTGAATTAAGTCACTTAGTTTAAAGGAGTTTAAATTAAAGTGAATATTTGATATTCCAAAAGTCACAAAGAGTTGTAAGCCCATGTCCAATAAATGGTAGAACCTAATGGGTCATACACAAAAGCCAATGACATGGACTAGTGAAGGAAAGAGAATTTTCTATAAGTTAGAAAATTCATGACCAATTTTTGGATGAGGCAAAACTGTTGTCATTTTAGCTTGATCAATTCAATTTTTAAATTGATGACCAATTAATTAAAGGTTAATTAATTCATATCACATGACTATCAATTGATAAAAATTAATTTAAGGGTTGAGTTAATTTTGACTAGCTTAAATTGTTAAGCTCTTTAACTTAAGAGTTAAGTCAAACAATTATCAATTAAATTAAAGTGTTTAACTAATTAAGTTGGAGAGATAATATTTGGGAGAAGTATTAAATGACGATTTCATTTAACAATAATTAGAATTTAATTGCAAGACATTTCATTAGATGAAATTTGTGCTTCAATTAAATTCACTAATCATAAAGTTAGTGGCCACCTAAGCAAGGAACACTTGGCATCACCTCCTTGTGGGAGGTGTGTGACCACTCCTATATATAGATATAATGGAATGGCCAGCCATAGAGTGTGTATGTGAGCACATTTTGTGTGATTTTCTCCCAACAATATCGTGTAGTGGGAATCTAAATTGTTAGCCTCCCATCACTCTCTCCTTCTCCCTTCTTCTTCCACCTCAATATTCCAAGCCTTACTCCCTTCATTCTCTATATATTTTACATAATTTTTTTAGAGAATAGGCCATAGATTTGGTGCGTGGACATTTGCATTAGAGGCAATCTATTTTGGTTGTTTTTGCTCTTGACAGTGCAGTTTCTGGCCGCTAGTTTTTGCTTCTTCTAGGAGTACCTATGGTATTCTAATCCACCTAAAATTTAGACTGAAAAATATTCAAATGGTTGAGGATTTCCATCAAAAATTTCAGCCAAAATGGAGGAGTCCATCTAAGGGGAAATTGGTGGTGATTCTGCTGCGTCGGTGAAGAGCCTGTTTGACGGTTGAAGGGAGTTTTCCTACTCTTTGAATTTTCTTCTTTCACCCAGGTATTTTTCTCTTTTAAATATAAATCCTATGCATGTATAATTCCTTTTGGTGTTGGGTGTGCTAGTTTATTCAATTTTTTTTTAAAATATTTGGATCCTAGTGCCACTAACCTTCACAAAAAGTGGAGGGAAGGTGAAGAAGAATGTTTGAAACTTCAATACATAAATGGATCACACTTTTGGAGGGAAAAAGAGAATTTAGCATGAATGCAAGTAATGTGGCCAGCCATGTCAATTATAGAGAAGGAAGGGTGTGATGCAAGTTGACACCACACCTTCTATGAGGTGAGGCACCACCTAAGCATGCAAGTTACATGTAAAATGTGAATTTCACTTGCGTTTGAATTTTATTTGGAGCCTTCATTTCATCTCATGAAATGTCATCCAAATAAATTATAAATGCACCTCAAATGAACGCCTTCATTTGAATTTTCCTTCAAAATTAATTCTTCACATTAATTAAATTAACCCTTTAATTTAATTGATCGAATTTAACTCCTTAAATTATTTTGATCAATTTAATAATTAAATCAATCAAGCAAAAATGACCAAAAAATTAGCCAACCATTTTCTCCACAAAATTAGTTGCTAGGAAATTTTCTAACTTTTAGAAACTTCCCTTCATCAAATAGAACTTCCTTTAAACTTTCATATGTGACCTATTAGGTTTTCCCATTCATTGGAGATGGGCTCACAACTCTTATGATATTTTGAATATCAAAATATTCACATTAGTTTAAACTCCTTTAAACTAATAACTCAATTCAATTAATCTTTGTTAACTAAAGAGTACCCATTCTCCTTGGTTGATGTCTAGTTGTAAACCCATGGAACCCAACTAATTGGTCGAAATAAATATACACTTGATAAACTATTCCAGCTCTATGCTCTATTCCAATGTTCAATTCCTCTTTATGACCTTATATTTAGAAAACCTTTTTTCCAAATTGTCATACTACCTTGTGCAAGGATTTCATGGAATTGATCATTATAGAATACATAAGAGATGCACTCACCCTTCACAACGACGAGAAAATGCATCCTATCTTGGTCTCATAAACCTCCATGCCTAAATAGCTCATACCCAAGCTCAACCCAAATGACCCACAAAGTGTTCAAGGGAAAGTCAAAGTATGAGAACCTAAACACAAGGTTATCATAGATCTTTAGTGTTGGAATCGTGCCCCACAAGCCAAATAGAATAGCATGTAAACTATTTCACTTGTGATATAATCTTGATTGATTGATATTTATTAAATGGCCATCTTCATCTTATACGTATATTTGCTTCACTAGCATTTGGATGAAGCTCTTCGATAATACAAGACTACAGGACTTAGTTCAATGACTATACACAATCATGATCTTAAATCTTCTAAGTCATAGGATCTTATAAGACAGGACTTCTAAGATCTAAAGACTTTTTCACTGATGATGCATAAACCTAAAAGTTTGATATTGCTCCATTCCATGAGCAACCGTATGAGATACGAGTGCATGCTGAAGGGTGTTTGTTAAAGAACAAGGCGCTGAAGACCTACCTAGAGAATCCCTTAGATAGTCGTAGTGGCAAGTCAGTAATAGCAAGTTCTCTAGCTTACGCTAGTGCATATTATTAGTCCTCTGACTTGAGGATCTATAGTAACCTTATGTCTGGTCCTCATACTTTAACTCTTTCTTGGTCACTTAGCAAGTTGCTCTAGTTGAAACTGGGTATGAACTATTTGGTATAGAGGTTTGTGAGAACCAAGATAGGATTTAACTTCTCGTCTTTATAAAAGGCAAATACATCTCCTATGTATTCTATAATGATCAATTCCAAGAAATCCTTGCGCAAGGTGGTGTGAAAACGTAGAAAAAGAGTTTTTCAAAGATAAGGTCACACAATAGAATTGAACATTAAGAATATAGACATAGTATCGAGGCTATTAGGGAGCCGACAATTATCTAGCCCTAACCCTCTTTCACGAGATAAGAGACGGAATGACCATATTTGCATGGAACACATAAAGCTATAAGGGTTCACTAAAAGCATTTATTTCAGCCAATTAGTTGGGCTCCATGGGTTTGAGGTTGAACATCGACCATGAAATTTGGACACTCTTTAATTAATAAGATTAATTGAATCGAGTTAATTAGTTTAAAAGTGTTTTAAACTAAAATGAATATAAGATATTCAAAAGTCACAAATAGTTGTGAGTCCATGTCCGATGAATGATAAAACCTATTAGGTCACACATAAAATCCAATTAACTTTGTAATTGATGGAGGAATTTTTCTAAGTGTTAGAATATTCTGTCTTCGTGGACCAATTTTAAGGTGATCAATTTTGGCTTGATTAATTTAAGAAGTTAAATTAATCAATTAATTTAAGAAGTTAAATTAGATCAATAATTAAGGACTTAATTATTTGGTGCCAAATGATCATCATTTGGTAAAGTTAACTTAAAGAGTTATGTTAAAAAAATTAAGCTTAAGAGTTAAGCTTGTTTGACTTAAAAGTTAAGTCAAAGGTTCATTAGTTAAATTAAAGTGTTTAATTTAATTAATGAGAAGAATATATTTTGAAGCAAAAATTCAAATGAAGAGTTCATTTGAGTTGGAATTTTAATTAATTTGAAATACAATTTCAAATTAAATTGAAATACACATGAAATTTAAATAAGATTTGAATTTGCATTTGCCAACTTGGCATGCAAGTTGGCTGCCCACCCTGAGGAAGATGTGATGCCAACTTTTCATCACACCATCTTCTCCAAGCATATATTCGCAGCACCTGCATTTTGGTGTAAATATTAGAATCTCTCATATTTCCCTCCAAAAACGCTTTCAAAGCATTGCCTCATGTGTTGAAGCTTTGCTCTCTATTCTTCTCCCACCTCCAAATTGGCCTCCACCATAGATTTTCTCCTTTTCTTCTCCAGCTAAAATTGAGGAGAAATTGAAAGTTCAATTGATTTGTGAATAATTACAATAGAGGCAAAACATTTGGTTTACTTGCCTTTGGAGATCTACTTTGCAAAACAGTGGTCTTGAGGATTTTTTTTTTGGGAGATCCAGAATGTGTTTTACTTTAAAATTCTTCCAGTATCTTAATCAATGTGTTTAGAAGATACAAAAAAAATTTCATGATTTTGGGAGGAGTTTGGATAAGGAAAAAATTGCACTCTTCCTACTATTTCAATTTCTGACAAATTCTGAATTGGTGAAGAGTTCACCATTTTCTCCTTGGAAAATAGCAACTCAAGGTAACACTCTATCTAAATTTGAATTCTAGACATGATTAGATCCTGGTTTGCTTGTAAGCACTAGTTTATTTGAGCTTTTGAAGTTTTATTATTGAATCTTAGTACCTTACTTGACTTCACTAAGGCCTAAGGACTAATTATATGCACTAGCATAAAATGAAGAACTTGTCACAACCGACTTACCAGTATGACTATCTAGTATATTTTTTAGGTGGACCTTCAATGAACTTGTTCTCTAACAAGTACCTACTAACATACATCCATATCTAACATAGATTGCTCATGAAATAGGACAATATCCAACCCCTTGGATTTATGCATCGTTAGTGAAAATCTATCCAAATCTTAGATGTCCTACCTCGAAAGATTTTACGGCTTGGAATATTTTAAGATTACGACCATGTATGACTTATTTCATGATCATCACCTAGTGTGTGACCAAGTCCCATAGTCTTGTGTGATCTAAAAGCTTCAATCATATACTAGTGAAGTAAAATAAGCATAAGATAAAGATGGTCATTTAAATATGAATATCATTCAATCAAGATTGTCTCACAAGTAAAATAGTTTATATACCAATCTAATTGGCTATGGGGCACTATTCTAACAATCTCCCACTTTTCCTAAAGCTAATTCCCTATATTCTTAAAACCCATATTCTCAAGTTGTCCTTCGAAGACCTTTATGTTAGGGGTTTAGTCAGTGGATCTGCTATATTTTCTTCTGAGGCTACCCTCTCTACTGGAATGTCCTCTCTATCAACGATCTCAAGGATTAAATGATATCACCTCAAAATATACTTTGATTATTAATAAGATCTTAGGTTTTTAGCTAGTGCAACCACTCTGTTGTTGTCACAGAAGACAGCTATAGGCTCATCAATGCTAGGAACTATATCCAACTATTGGATGAAGTTTTTCATCTAAACATCTTTCTTTGCAACTTCTGAAGCCACAATATATTCCACCTCTATGGTTGAATTGGCCGTGGTGTCTTGTTTGGAACTATTCCAACTCACCACACTCTATTAAGGTAAAATATAATTTCAAAAGTGAATTTTAGATCATCTATATCATATTGGAAACTAGAATCCAAAAATGCCTCAAGTTTCAATTCTTCATTACTGTATACAAAAAATAAATCCTTAGTCCTTCTCAAATACTTAAGGATTACTTTACCAGTTTCTAGTAACGTTCACCAAGGTTAGATTGAAAATAGCTTGTAACACTTAGAGCATGTGCTACATCTAGTCTTGTACATTAAACGGTATACATTAATCTCCCTGTGGTGGATGCATAAGGTATGTGGGACATCTTATGTCTCTCATCATCATCTCAGGGACTATAGATTTGGAGAGACATAAACTGTATCCCATTGTGATGAATCTCTTCTTGGATTCTTTCATACTAAACCTCTTTAGTATCTTGTCAATATATAGTGTTTAGGAATGCCCCAGCATCCTTCTCGATCTATCTCTATAGATATATATTCCCAATACATAGGATGCTTCTCCTAAATCCTTTATAGGGAATTAAGTAGATAACTATAGTTTAGTACACTCTAACATTTCTCTCTCATTCCCAATGAGAAGAATATCATCGACATAAAGTACAATAAACTGTACACTACTCCCATTAGCTTTTTTATACACACAAGGTTCATACACATTTTTGATAAAGCTAAATGATTTGATTATCTTATCAAAACTTATGTTCCAACTTCAGGATGCCTGTTTGAGTCCATAAATGGATCTATTGAGTTCGCAAACCTTTTGCTCACTACGTTTAGATGTAAAATCTTATGATTGCTCTATGTAAATTTCTTCTTCAATATTTCTATTGAGGAAAGTGGTTTTCTCATTCATTTGCCATATCTCATAATCATAATATGCAGCTATAGCAAGTAAAATCCTAGTGGACTTAAGCATAACAACTAGTGAAAAGGTTTCCTCAAAATTAATACTGGGTTTATAAATGTAACCCTTAGCTACTAGTCACACCTTAAAGGTCATTACCTCTCCATTAGCTCTCAGTTTTTACTTATAAATCCACTTGCAATGAAGGGGTACTATACCCTCTAGTGGATCTATTGAAGTCCATACTTTATTGAAGTACATAGAGTCCATTTTGGATTTCATGGCATCAAGCCAATATCCTAAATTTATATATAATATAGGTTCGTTATAGATCTTCGAATCACTATCTGATTGGCCCATCTTATGAAGGAATCTAAACCTCTCAGGTTGCTTCTTAATTCAGTCTGACCTTCTTAGAGGTTTTGTGCAAGGCTCTTGATGTTCAATTATTTCTACCACTTATGGGAGTTGTTGATCATCTTGAACTTCATCAAGTTCAACAACAACGCCATTTCTATGTAATAGAAATTCCTTTCTAAAAAAGGTAGCATTCTTTAAAATAAACACCTTCTGCTATAAGAGATCATAGAAATACTAACCCAAAAACTCTCTTAGGTCTCCTATAAACTTGCACAAAGTAGATCTTGCATCCCACTTGTCTCCCATTAGCCACTTGTTGTAAACGGGAGACCCTTAAACTCTTAGGAAAGAGTAAGAAGGTGCTTAGCTATACCACATCTCATGCAATGTCATTGGCACCAACTTTGAGGCTAGTAGCCTCACCACTATTGTTACGGTAAATCCCCAAAAGGATATAAGCACATCAAAAAAGCTTATGATGGAACGTAATAAGTCCAATAAGGTACGTTTCTCCTTTCAACTATTCCATTATGTTGGGGTGTGCCGATTGGAGTCTATTGAGAGAGAATCCTATTTTTCTTTAAATAATCTAAGGATTCAATACTTAAGTATTCTCCCCCTCGATCCTATCAAAAAGCTTTAATACTTAGTCCTTTTTGCTTTTCTACTTTATTCCTATAATCTTTGAACTTTTCCAAGGCCTTGAACTTGTACTTCATAAGATACACATATCCAAATTGAGTATGATCATCAATGAAGATGATGAAGTAAAAATAGCCTACTCTCACACAACTCTTAGTGGCCTCACAAACATCTATATGGATTAAATCCAAAGGACTTGTGGTTTGCTCTATTTATCCTACTAAAGAAGCTTTGGTCATTTTTTCCTTTAAATACGACTCACAAGTAGGAAGATCCTCAATGCCACTAACATTTAGTACTTTGAGAGCTTCCATCATATTCATCCTATTTTTGAAAATATGTTCAAGTCATGCATTCCATGAGATGGCATCTTCTTGGTTATCTAATTTGTTTTTACTTTATTGAATGTGCAACAATGATGGTAAGGAATCTAAAATGTATAATCCATTGTTTAATGTATCTTGTGCAATTAAAGAACCATTCTTTAATGCTTTCAAATATCCATTAGATATAGAAAAATCATATCCTTCATTATCCAACACAGGAATAGAAATAATGTTCTTAACAAGATTGGGTATATAATAGCAAGGATCAAGTACAATATAGGAATTCCCCAAGTCTAACTTATTGAAATAGTACCCCACAGCCAATAGATTGGCATGTAAACTATTTCACTTGTGATATAATTTTGATTGAATGATATTCATTTTGCATGGCCATTTCATCTTATGCATATATTACTTCACTGGCATTTGGTTGAAGCTCTTAGATCATGCATGACTTGGGGACTTGTTCAATACACTCGGTGATGATCATGAAATAAGTCTTACATGGTCGTAATCTTAAATATTCTAACTCATAAAATCTTATGAGACAGAACATCTAAGATTCGGATAGACTTGCACTATGATGTATAAATCCAAAGGTTGGATATTGCTCCAATTCATAAGCAAACCATATGAGATATAGATGCATATTAGTTGGTGCTTGTTAGAGAACAAATTCACTGGAGGCCGCCCAAAGAATCCATAGATAGTTGTAGTGACAAATCAGTAGTGGAAAGTTCTCTTACTTATGCTAGTGCATATAATTAGTCTTTTAACCTAAGAATCTATAGTAACCTTGTGTTTAATTCCCCATGCATTGACTCTTCCTTGACCACCTAGCTGGTTTTTCGAATTGAAGTTGGGTATGAGCTATTTACATATGGAGGTTTGTAAAATCTAAGATGTGATCTGACTACTCATTATTGTAAAAGGCAAGTGCATCTCCCATGTATTCTATAACAATCAATTCCAAGAAGTCCTTGTGCAAGGTAGTATGATAATTTAGAAAAGGCGTTTTCAAAGATGAGGTTATAAACCCAAATCGAACATTCAAAATAGAAACATAGTATTGAGGCTATTAGGGAGCTAACAAATATCTTGCCATAGGTCTTTTTTGAGAGATAGGAAACGAAAGGACCATATTTGCATGGTAAGCATAGAGCAAGAATAGTCCACTAAATGCATTCATTTTGGCCAACTAGTATGGACTTTAGGTTGGATATCGACCATGGAGATTGAGTACTCTTCAATTAATGACATTAATTGAATTAAGTTATATTATTAGTTTAAAGGAATTTAGACTAATGTGAATATTTGATATTTTATAAATCACAAAAGTTGTGAGCTCATGTCTAATGAATGGTAGAACTTGATAGATCCAACATAAAAGTCAATTCCAAATCCTAATTGATGAAAAGGAACTCTCTGAGATAAGGTTCGACACTTCAAAGCTGTCTCCAGTTGGTACAGCAGGAATTCGGAAACCTTGGCCCAAGAAAACCACCTCCAATTTTTCTGAAATTTGGACAGCACCTCCCCAACACCTACGATATTATCTAGTAAAAATTTCGGCAAAAACAAAAATCAGCAATTGCTTCAAAATCACCCCCAAACTTTCTGCCCTGCAGTGGATCTTCAAGAGCAAAGCTATCCAAGTGTCTTGCCACTTATGAAATGATCCACACACCCAAGGCAAGATCAAATCAGACTTTGATCAACTGGATCAACAAAGTATGAGGAAGTGATGAAGGCCAAAAATTGAAGGGAATGAGGGAAGGTGAAGAAAAATATGTGAAACTTCAACACATAAATGGATCACACTTTTGGAGGGAAAAAGAGAATCTAGCATGAATGTAAGCAATGTGGCCGGCCACCTCTATTTATAGAGGAGGGAGGGTGTAATGCAAGTTGGCATCACACCTCCCATGAGGTGAGGCTCCACCTAAGCAATCAAGTTACATGTGAAATGTGAGTTTCACTTGCATTTGAATTTTATTTGGAGCCTTCATTTCATCTCATGAAATGTCATCCAAATAAATTCTAATTGCACCTCAAATGAACTCCTTCATTTGAATTTTCCTTCAAAATTAATTCTTCACATTAATTAAATTAATCCCTTAATTTAATTAATTGGTCCTAACTTAACTCCTTAAGCTAGAAGATGTTAACCCATTAAGTTAACTTCACTAATTAAATGCCATATGCCACCAATTAAATTAACTCCTTAATTTAATTGGTCTAATTTAACTTATTAAATTATTTTGATTAATTTAACAATTAAATCAATCAATCAATCCAAAATGACCAAAGATTAGCCAACAGTTTTCTCCATAAAATCGGTCACTAGGAATTTTTCTAACTCCTAGAAAATTTTCTTTATCAATAGAACTTCGTTTAGGCTTTTGTGTGTGACCCATTAGGTTCTTTTATTCATTGGAAATGAGCTCACAACTCTTGTGATATTTTGCATATTGAAATATTCACATTAGTTTAAATTCCTTAAAGCTAATAACTCAATTCAATTAACCTCTATTAATTGAAGAGTACCCAATCTCCATGGTTGATGTCCAACTACAACCTCATGCAACCTATCTAATTGGTTGAAATGAATATGCTCTTGGTGAATCATTCTAGCTCTACGCTTTCCATTCAAATATGGTTCTTCCATCTCCTATCTCCTGAAAAAGGCATAATGTGAGATATTTGCTAGCTCCTTACTAGCCTCGATAACTATGTTTCTATTCCAATGTTTGATTCTCTTTTAAGACCTCATCTTTGAAATACTCTTTTTACAAATTTTCATAGTACCTTGCGCAAGGATTTCATGGAATCAATCACAACAACTAGGAGATGAATCCCATCTTGGATCTCATGAACCTCCATACCTAAGTAGCTCATACCTAAACTCAACCTGAATGACCCACAAAGTGGTTAAAGAAGAGTCAAAACATGAGAACCTAAACATAAGATTACCATAGATCCTCAAGTCTAAGGACTAATTATATGCACTAGCATAAGCCAAAAAACTTGCCACTACGAGGCTATTGGATTCTTCATCTGTTCAGGAAATTTGTTCCCTAATAAGCACCCATTAACATACACTCATGTCTAACCTGGATTGCTCATAAAATAGAGTAATATCTGATCCTTAGATTTATGCATCATTAGTGCAAGTTTATTCAAATTTTAGATGCCCTGTCTTAAAAGATTGAACAACTTCAAATATTTTAAGATCGCAACCATATAAGACTTATTTCCTAATCACCGCCCAGTGCGTGACCAAGGCTATAATCTTGTGTGTTCTAAGGGCTTCAACCATATACTAGTGAAGTAAAATAAGCATAAGATGAAGATGACTATTTAAATATGAATATCTTTCAATTAAGATTATCTCACAAGTGAAATAGTTACATGCCAATCTAATTGGCTATGGGGTACTATTTCATCAATCTTTTGCTTCTTCTTTTTTTTTTCTATGTTCTATTTTCTGCACTTTTCTCATTAATACCAATTAAGCAAAGATCAAACACATGCTTGCAATGATTGAATGATTAATTAAACCGACTCAAACTTACGAACAAATTAGCTATCTTCAAGGCAAACTAAACTTGTTTAAAGACATGACTGAGCTTAGGAAATAAATTCCAAGTTGCTTATGTACCCTATCAAAGAGATCAAGTCATCATGTAGTGCAAAGAATTTTTTTTGTTTTAAGGAGAAGCCTTATATATTTTATACTCATGTAGGCTAGGAATATCCATAGCATAACCACCCTAGATGGGGTGAAGTATTTCTACATTTTAGCTATATGAAAAACTTTCAGCTTAGTAGGTTGGCAGTTTATCTTCATGCACTACCATTAATGAGTACCATACACAGTTTATACTTATGCATAATATAAGTAACATGCAGTTTAGGCTCATGCATCAAGGAGAAAACTTCTTCATAGATAATAGTACTTTAGGAACTTGCTATTTATAGGGCCAATGCGTAGTCCATCTTTATCAACCAACTTATAAGCGCCATTTGTGTTAGCTTCTTTAACAACATAAGGGCCATCCCACTTCAATATAAATTTTTTTTCCATTCACTAGGTGATGGTAATTGACTTTCTCACTACTAGGACTAGATCCCCAACTTGAAATGACCAAAGGTGGATTTTTTTGTTGAATGCCTTCGTCATGTGAGCTTGATAGTACTCTAGTTGTTACTAAGCCTCTAGCTTTTTCTCATCCAATGTTTCTAGTTATTCAAGTTTGAGATGAGCATTGTCTTGGGTGGTGAGTCCTTTAATTGTGATATAAAGTGAAGGTATCTGACTTTCAAAAAGGAGAATAGCTCCAACTTCGTACACCAATGAATATGGAGTGACTTGAGTAGTAGTTTGGTGTGTTATTCTATATGCCCACCATACTTCTCCAACTTTCTCATGTCAATCTCTTTTTTACTTTGACACCACTTTCTTCAAAAGATTGCACAAAGTCTTATTGAATGCTTTAGTTAAACCATTTGTCGTTGCATTATACATTGAGGAGTTATGTTGCTTGAACCCAAACTATGCACATAATTTATCCATCAATTTGTTATAGAATAACTTGCCATTGTCAGTGATGAGGTACCCCATTTTGAAAAATAAGGTTCAGATGGATGGATTTAACCATTATTTCCTTTTTTACCTTTCTAAGAGGAATCACCTCCACCAATTTGGAAAAGTAATTAGCTACCAATATATAAATATGACTAGCAGTTGACTTCAGAGTAATAGGTCCTACGATATCGAGACCCCAAGCATCAAATGGCCATGAAACAACAATAGGATATAGAGGCTACGTAGTTTGATTTATGAAACTTGCATATAGTTGGCACATTTCACACCTCTTCACATACTTTAGACAATCTTTGACCATTGTTGGCCAATAGTAACCCATCATTTTGATCTAAAAATATATCTTAGGATCGAACTAGTAATAGTTGTAAACCTCTAGAATATACATCACTCATAACTTCTATTGCTCTTTGCCATTGAAGCAACATTGGTAATTACCTTCAAAACACCATCAGTACCAAGTATTTTTTGTACATGATAAAATGAGATGATTTCTTTGTTCTTTCGTCATATTACGGGGATCATTCAATGGCTTTCCATGCTTTAAATAATCAACCAATAGACTCCTCTAATCTTGATCGTCACTAATCAATATTGATGTGGCATTTGAATCTTCATGATTAAGTTCCACAAATGGTGGAATGATACACCTATTGCATACTTAACATTTGTTGTTTCTTCTTCAGATAAAATGAATGTAATTGCCAGGTTAGCTAATGCATCAACCATCCTATTTTTCTTTCCTCAGGACATGGTTTAAGTTGACATTTTCAAATTTCTTCAATAAGTTTAAAGTTTGCTAAAAGAAAGGCCCGAGATCCTTTTTTTTTACTTTATATTTTTTCAAAAGTTAATTGATAATCAATTTCGAGTTGCCATAGATCTTAATCTCCATAATCTTCATTTCTGAGGCCATCTGAAGTTCAATGATCAAAACTTGATACTCAATGATGTTGTTGGAGCTACAACTCACCCAACACAACAGAATATGCCTTTTTTGGAGAACTAAGATAATCCTTACCCTCGATCTATCAAATCTAGCTACTCCATCAAAGATCATCATCCATGTCAAGAGAACTTCAACATAAAAGACATCTTCATTGGGGAGAATGTCAGATAACTCCTACTCTATAGGGATGGGATGGTCAACCAAGAAATTAGCAAAAGCTTGCCCTTTAATAGCTTTTTATGGCACATAGGTGATCTCATATTTGTTGAATATAACATAACACTTTGCCAATCTCCTAGAGAACATAGGTTTTCACACAACAAACTTGACTAGATCAGCATGAGAGATAAGCCGAATAGAGTATGCTTCAAAATAGTGCTTCAACTTCTTAATGGTGTAGAATAATGCTAAGAAAATCTTCTCAATAGAAAAGTATTTTAGTTCATTTCTAGTCAAAGATCTATTTAAGTAGTACATTTTCTTTACCCTCTTCATTTTCTTAAGCCAAAAGAGCACCAATTGACCTTTCTTGTGCTATACTATACAATATAAATGGCCTCCCAGGTACAAAGACTCCTAGCATTGGTGGATTTAGGAAGTACTTCTTTATACTTTCAACAGCATTCTAGCATCCTTGATCCTACTTGAAAAGGGCATCTTTATTCATAAGATGATTGAATGGTTGGCACCTTCTAGTAAGGTTTGATATGAACCTTCTTATGAATACAAGACCACCTTGCAAGCTCTGTAGTTCCTTTAAGTTCCTTGGTGCAATTCTAGATAGCATCTATCTTTGCGAGATCAACCTCAGTGTCATGATAATGGACTACAATCAAAGTCAAGAAACTTGCTTGATATAACACCAAATACACTATTAAGGGGATCCATCTTCAAGTTTTATTTTCTTAATCGATTGAACACCACTCAATATCTAACGAGTGATCACTTTTTTTTTTTACTTTTGACAACCAAATCATCCATATTGCATTCAGCCTTTTTATGTAGCATGTCACTGAATATGCTATATGCATAGCATATTGGTAAGTGGCACTTGCATTTTTTAACTCGAAAAGCATTGCTTTATAATAGTAGATTTCTTTTAGAGTGCGAAAAGCTATACACTCCTCATCTTGTGATGACATCTTAATTTGGTTGTAGCTAGAAGACCTATCCGTGAAAGATAAAGCTTCATGCCAGTAATTGCAACAACTATGAGCTAGATGATAAGCAATAGAAACTCATCTTTTAGGCATGCTTTATTAAGTCTCAAAAGTTGACACAAATTTTGTAATTAGCCCTTTTTCTTCTTGACAGGCACTATGTTAGATATCCATGTTAGATACTTGACTTCTCTAATAAACCCAGCATTAATAAGTTTGTTTACTTCAACTTCAACTTCAACTCGAGGAACAAGCTCTGGATGGAGAATTCACAATGACTACTTCATAGGCATACTTAATACCTTATACCAAGATAATGGATTGCAACTTTAGGGTCCAATCTTGTTATCTCTTTATATATCAAAGTGAAGACATCTTTGTACTTAATGTTTTGAAATATTGTTCTTCTTCTTCAAAACTTAGGAAAGAACTCTTGAATATGGATGTGGATCTTCTAATATGCTATGATTTAATTCTTTAAGTTCATCTACAGTTGCCTATCTACTATCTTCATGTTGTAGAGGAGCTTATTAGATTTTATCTTCAAAGATATCTGAGTCAAACTTTCCATTAATAGCAACATGATAACATGAATACAGCTCATTATCCTTTCATCATAAGACTGTATAATATCTATGGCCTTTACCTTTTGGAACCCTCCATTGCATAACTCCATTTTCTTTCATAATAGGGATAAGTGACGCTCTCCATCTAACATAACTTGTAGTTTAAATAAAGCCACCCACAATCAACTTTTAAACTCTCCAAGATACTAAGGGCCTAGGTCTTCTACAACACTTGTACAATTAGAGCTTATGGTAACTTCCACTTCATTTTCATGTCCACCATCTTCATTAGATGAATGTCTCATGGTATGTTGCATCACTTTCACTAGTTTCTCTATATTGATGATCATAATTAAGGATTTGGCTTAATGTAATTGAGCTAAGCAAATAGTATGACTTTTAACTGTTAACTCTATTATGTTGGCCTTATTACAATTACTCTTTTTCCATACTTTTCCTACTGCATTACTTTCAAGCTGATTAAACATAGAACCTTGTTGATAATGACTTGTAGTAGGCCCTATATGAAGTGGTGGATTTTGATTAATGACACCAAGTCTTTAAAAATGAGAGTGCTCAGTTGATCGAATACAAAGATGCAGCAATCACTTGACGTTTCACCTTTCTTATCTGCAATATGTTGGACACTAACACATTTAGCTTTCCTTATCAAACATATTCTAATTAGCTCATTTAGTGTAAATCCCAAGATAATTCTTAGCTGATCAATACAAAACCTTTGACTTCATAGTTGTGCTTTATTGAGGCCATAGATCGTTTCTTTAGTCAACTCTGGTTTCAACTTCCCTGGCTCAGATGAATTGGAGAAGTCATATCTAGACTTGGCCAAGAGACTATAGGCTTTTGGTTCAAACATCCCATGAAATTTTTTATGTTAAGTTTCTCTAAAGGAAAATCATGGTGAGGCCTTCGAGTTCTAACCAACAATAGGCATGATTAACTCCTTTCTCATAACTTCATAATCATCAAGACCTATCTTCTTCGTTTGATCTCTTTTATTATATAGTAATGGAATTATGCTTCAAATGACTTCTGTCCTTCTTTCTAATGTGATCAAAAGGTATATCGAAGTACTCACAAATTAGGGACACCTTCAAATTCTGACTTCACTTGCTAAGGTTTCAACAGCAGTCAATTTCTTGGACTTCTCAACATCAGACTCCAAACTTATAGGTTCAAAATGCTTTCCCTCAATAAGGTGATTACCTTGAGTTTTTTAAAGCAATGTCTCTTACACTGAGCTCGAGTCTAAATATAATTTGGCATCCTCAAAGTATGATTCCACCATAATAAATGGCTTCGTGTTAGTACTGACCTTTATTATGTTGGAATAGTACCTTACAAGTCAATGAGATTGGCTTTGTAAACTATTTCACTCGTGGTACAATCTTGATTGAATGATATTATTTATCTAGCTATCTTTATCTTATACTTTATTTTACGTCACTAGAATTTGGATGAAGCCCTTAGATCACCTACAACTATGGAACTTCCTTTGGTGACCATAGAATAAGTCTCACACAGTCATGATCTTAAGTCTTTCAAGTCATAGGATCTAATGAGATGAAGCATCTAAGATCTGAATAGACTTACACTAATAATGCATAAATCTAAAGGTTGGAGATTGCTCCATTCCATGAGCAACTGTATAAGATACGATACATGTTAGTGGGTGCTTGTTAGATAACAAGGCACTAAAGACCCACTAAAAACTCCACTAGATAGCCATAGTGGCAAGTCGATAATGGCTTGTTCTCTAACTTACGCTAGTGCATATTATTAATCCTCTAAACCGAGGGTCCATGGTAACCTTGTGTTCGGTCCTCATGCTTTGACTCTTCCTTGACCACCTAGCAAGTCTTTGAGGTGGTGATTGAGTGTGAACTACTTAACATGGAGGTTTATGAGATCCAAGAGGGAATCTAACTCCTTGTCTTTATGAAGGGCGAGTGCATCTCCTATGTGTTCTATAATGATCAATTTCAAGAGATTCTTATGCAAGGTGATGTGACAATTTAGGAAAAGAGTTTTTCAAAGGTGAGGTCACACAACATGGATCAAACATTAAGAATAAAGACATAGTATCAAGATTATTAGGGAGTTGACAAATATCTTACCCTAGGCCTCTTTCGGGAGATAGGAGATGGAAAGACCATATTTGCATGGCACATGTAGAGCAATGATAGTTCTCTAGAATATTCATTTTAGCCAATTAGTAGGACTCCGTGGGCTTGAGGTTGGACATCGACCATGGAGATTGGGTACTCATCAATTAACGAGATTAATTAAATTGAGTCAACTAGTTTAAAAGGAGTTTTAAACTAGAATGAATATAAGATATTCAAAAGTCACAAGGAGTTGTAAGCCCATGTCCAATGAATGGTAGAACCTATAGGGTCATACACAAAATCCAATTAACTTCCTAATTAATGGAGAGAATTTTCTAAGGTGTTAGAACATGGTATCTCCTAGTAGACCGATTTTTGGGGCTAACTTTAAAGGTCAATTTTGGCTTGATTGATTTAATTATTAAATTAATCAACTAATTTAAAAGTTAAAGTAGATCAATAATTAAGGAGTTAATTATTTGGTGCCAACATGACCATCAATTGGTTAACTTAACTTAAAGAGTTAAGTTAACAAATTTGGAGTTGAGCTCATTTGATTTAAAGAGTTAAGTCAAAGGATAATTAATTAAATTAAAGAGATTAATTTGATTAATTAAGGAAGAATGAATTTTGGAGGGAAGACTCAAATGAGATTTGAGATGGCATTTAGATTAATTTGAAATGAGATTCCAAATGTAATTAATATGCAAATGAAATTCAAATGAGATTTGGATTCAAATTTTGCCACCCAAGTAACCCCTCTTGGCCACCCCCCTCATGCATTGTGTGATGTCAACTTGGAATCACACATTTTCAGCCTTTATATATTGATATAGAGAGAGAAGGTCGTGCATATCACATTGGGTGTGAAGAATTAGATTCTTCATTACCTTCCAAAATATTAACAAGCTAGCATTTTCATGTGTTGAAGGCTAAGCTTCTTTCTTTATCTTCTTACCCCAAATGTAGCCTCCACCATCAATCATTTGGTTCAATTCCAACTCATGAACTAGAGAATTAGTAAGTCTCATTGGAGAATAGATTATTTGAATAGAGGTAAGATGTGTGCCTTGCTCTGTTTCTGGAGAGCTTCCTGCATGAGGTCCAACTTTACAATTTTCTTCAATTTGATCCAGACGGCCAATCAATCTGAATTTTTTAGTGGAGATTCTCCAAGGTGTTGGATATCTTCAGTAATTTTTCCAAAATATTTGGAGGCGATTTGGTAGGCTGATCATTGCAATCCTTTCGTTGTGCCACGAGCAGACAGATTCTGGAACCGATGAAGTGTTCACTTGTTTCTTCTTGAATTTGCTTATCAAGGTAATACTATATCTAAATATAAATCTAAGGCATGATTTGATCCCTATTTTTCTTGTAGGCACTAGTTACTTTATACCTTGAAGTTTTGATTATTGATCCTTGTCCCTATCTTGCTTTCATATTATCTCACCATTCCTCAAATATTTGAAGCATTGGTAAATGGTGGACAGATCCATTCTATTTTCATGGTGCCATGGTCTTCCTAGTAGCACATTGTAAGAAACCCTTGCATCAATTAAAAGTGTTCAAAACCAAACCAACCCAAAAACTAATTAAATTGGCTGAAAAAATCAAAAACTAACAAAAAACTGATTAAATTAGTTTTTTCTTTTGTTTAAAATTTGAACAACTGAATGGTTTGGTTCAATTTTTGGTTGGCAAAGTCAAAATTGAACTAAACCAAACTGAACTGGTAGTATATTACTAAAGTCCCTATTTTTATATGTTTTGCCAATCCTTGGCTGAATATTTATTTCATATTGCTTTTATGGATATTTCAAATTGCTTAGCATCTGCAATCATCATTTGTGTTTATTTTAATTTGCATTTTGAAATGTTGTAAAGGAAGTAAGTACTCCCTCATTTAATTCAGCACTAACGTTATGAGCTTGTAATTTTCTCTTGGTTTCTAATATATATATATATATATATCCTAAGCCTTTATCCAAAAATAAATTGCAAGTTAATTTATATGAGAAATGTAATAGGTTTTATTTCATTTATACTTGAAAATTAAAATTCTCAAATATTGAAAGACCAAACTAAACCTAACCTAACCAAACTAATAAAATTTGATTAGTCAATTAGTTTGGTTCGGTTGAAATTTTTCTTAAAACTGAACCAAACCAAACTGTGAACACCCTTGGCATCAATGACATGAAATAGAGTATCCACTTTCAACTCTCTAATAGTAAGGTCTAGGTGGATCATTCCAATAACTTTCCGGCCTCCCTAGTTGTAACCTTAAATGGTCAAGTGGCTATGAGATAAGTCTCCAACTATGATCCCCAATTACATCATAGTAGACTTTGGTATGATATTCACTATTGATTTCCCATCAAGAAGTATGCAGTTAACTTTCTGATCTTACATAAATCTAGAAACAAAGAGTGGTCAATTGTGGGGCTTTGATCCTAGCAATAAATCTTTATCTGTAAATGTGATGTAGCACAACAAGAAGCAAAATACAGGCTCTTCACTTCGCCAGATGTAGTAAATGCTATTTTGACCTTTTTCTTAGAAAATCTTATAGGAAAAAAGTCTCCTAAAGTTACAGGATCCCAATGACTTCTTCTCAATTTTCTCGGCTCAAAATAAAAAGCTTGCCTATCTCCTATTAACTTTAATTGAGGGCACTTAATGGGATGTCTCTTTAAGAGTGATGGATGAAACTACTGAACACATTGCTTTTACCTCCATAGGAATATCACAAGAATCAACTTACAATCATTTTCAATTTCGAAACAGAACTTATAACCAGCTTTTCTTTTTTATCAACGAACAAAGCTTCAAGCATGACTAGATATATACTTCTGAATTGAAGCATTTTTCATGCCCCTTGAGTTGAGAAAGAATATTTTTCTAGATGTAAATGATATTTGTAATGGTGTGACATTAGCAATATTTGCATCCATCGCATCCTTAATATCAAAAATGATTTTTCCATCTTTTTCCAATTTCATGATTTTCTCTTTGACCACAAAACACTTTTCTATAGAATAACTAACAACTCGATGATACTTGCAATATTTTAGGCCATTCACCTTTCCAATTTTATCAAGACATTTTGGCTTGGGCAACTCGATCATATTTCTTGCCAATAACTCATTAAAGATTTGCAAAATGCTAACGTTAGGGAATGAATACTCTTTTTCCTGCAATTCTTTCAATGTAGGTCAACATTTTTTAGTTGGCATAAGTTGAACAAACGTTTTACCTTTATTAACACTTGTAGAGATTTTGACAAAAGCTACTTTAATTACCATGAACTCCTTCACAATAGCTTTAGTATACTTCTCATTTCTCTTTGAGTCTTTTCTATCTTTCCTTTGATCGTCCATCGAAAAAACAAATCTATGGTTTGCAATGCTCAACTTCATGTCATGAGACCAAGTAGCCAATTCTTTGAAACTTTGAGGCTTTATCCTTTATAGAATGTAGAGAATCCCCTAATGCATTCCTTAGATACACATTTCTATTATTGAGGCTTTTGATAGTTTGTCCTTGTAATTCAAGTGCAACTAATGGTTGGTGTATTCAACAATTAGCTTGTCTTTCCACTACTTTGCATTAGTAAGCTTGATCATACTTATAGTACAATGGTGCTGTAGAAATGGCTTAAAAATTTCCTATCTATTTTTGCCTAACTATCAATAGACTCAGGTAAATCAATATACCAATCAAATACATTTCCCTTTAGTTATGTCACAAACGACTTTACAAAGACGTCACCATCAATTCTTGCATTATTGTATATTTCCATGAAATAGGCAGTATGTTGCTTCAAATTTCCTTTCCCATCAAACTGTTGGAGCTCTGGAAACCTATGGACATCCTTAATTCATCAATTCACTTAGCATACAATTTTGAGTACTCGAGCGAATTTTACAAAGGTCAACCATATCAAGCTCTGAAAGTGTTGGTTATCCTCTTTTGCAATTATTGTATAGACAAGCAGCAATGGATGTTATAGAGTGATTAGATATTTGGTTTGGTCATGCTTGGAAGGTGTTTCATCCATTTACTTCTCATTTTCAACATGATTTGAGGAAGATGTATAATTTTGGCTAGCCTTTTCAATATTTGAGTGCTTTAGTTTGTTCATTTATTGGGTGATCTAAAGGTATTTATCTTTCATAATCTTCTGAAAAACAACTATAGCTTGAGTTATTTAAGCAAGTTTTTCATCCATTGTAGTTGTTCCAATTTCCATTATAGGCAGTACAATAAAAAAAATAATTTGGACTTGATCTCCATAAGACTTGTTGAGTTCGAGCCATCTGATGGAATAGTGTAACAATCTTACCCCTAGTAGAGGAATAACCAGCCACAACAATAATATCCATAATGTCTTTCTAATTCATACTTATGACTTGATTCTTCTTATGTGCTATGGCACGTTCGAGAATAATGACCGAAACTTAGATATAAGAAAAAGAGATGAGAGGAAGAAACTATCCCACTGGGCGTGCTAGAAATATGTTCACACAAATTTAGAGACTGCAAAAAGGATTAGAAGATAAGAAAAATATGGACAGATTCAATATTTATTGAAAATAAAAGTGGTTACAATCTATAGAAAAATATCTCCGCAATTGAAGATTAATTTCTCTTATTCTTCTCCTTGGAATACAATTCAAGGACTTAATGCTTGTTCTTGAATCGATGTGTAATTCCTTCTTGGACTTGTGGAAGAAATCACAAACCACCTTGAAATCAAGTATTTATTTTGATATCAAGGTTTCTAGAACTTGAATACTTTTGAAGAAGATGTGAACCTTTGTGGTTATAGCATTTCTTCACGGCAAGAGCTCAAACTTGAGAGCTTGATTCGAGAATTTCTTGATGTATTTCTTATAGACGCAAATTAAGGTTTGATGACTTGAAGTTTGAGTCTTCCCTTAGGCTTGAATACCATTTGAGATGGACTTAATTTGCTAATTGGTCATATTCAAATATGTTTGCCCAATTAACTAATCCAAAATAAATAAGAATTTTCCAATTCATCTTAGATTAGCCTATTCTATAAACCCTAAATTTATTATGGATTTCAATTTGAGACCTAAATTAATAGCTAATTTAGTTAGACTGTCAAATGGTAATTTATCTCAATAAAAATTTTAATATCAACAGTATTATCAAAGTAAGACTCTATATTAGTGAATGGCTTTATATCTACATTAACTCTCATAATTTCACCATTTTTTGAATACTTGAAGTATTGGTTAAGAATGGAAGTTATCACTTCATTATCATGAATCCATGGCCATCCTAAGAGCAAATGAAAAGAAATCCTTTTATCATAATATGAAATAAAGTGTTTGCTTTCAACTCCTTAATCATTAGGTCTAGATGTATCATACCGATAGCAAGTTGACCTTCTCGATTGAAACCTTAGATAGTTAGATGGTTGCGTGATCGTTCTTCAATAGAGTTTTTAAACTTCTTCATAATTGGACTTCATCAAGATAATGGCAGTTATTCCATTGTCAATAAATATATGGTCTCTACATAAATCCTAAGAAAGTAGCCTATTATAAGGTTTTGAGCCCAATAACATGTCCTCTTAATGGTGGTGTAACAAGAAGTGGAATGTCAGTTTTCTATGTCATAAGATATAATGTACACTATCTTTTTATCAAATAATTCTATTAAGAAAAGTTTTCAAAGTCATATAATTTCTTTGAGTTGTTTTATAGAGAATTTTAAACTTTTGTACATTAGTTGAGGGTGCCTTAGCTATATGTGGTTCTTTAATAATAATGGATAAGACTGATCAATACATTATATTTGCTTTTGCCAGCATGTCATATAACCCACTCATCATTATCCTTAACTTTAGTAGTGGAACTTATCTCCAACTTTGTCACTTCTTCTACAAACAAGTAGTGTCATCTAAAAAATTATCACAACAAAGAGCAGAGAAGTCTAAAATGCATAAACTTAGCAAGTAAATACAACAACTTAGTCACAAACTAGATGAATGAAAGAAAATAGTATTAAGGAAGTCTACCTCATAGAATTGGTGATCACTATCTTATAGTGATATTCTAGCCAAAGTTTTACCACTAAGGTTCAAAATCTCAAACCTCCCTAGTTATGATCGGAGCAAGAACCCATGTGAGCATTTAACAATGTATAAGAACAATACAGGTTTTGAGGTATGAAGTTCAAATAGCTTTTAGGAGTGATAATAAATTGGTAAGAGTTATAGGTGAAAAGGTTAACATGCTTGCTTACATAAGGAAGTCTCTATAACACTGGAAAAATATGGAGAAGTAAGAGGAAACATAAGGTATTACTCAAAAATATAATAGTACTCGCCACTCTAAGATTCTACCTAAGAGTTTAGAGAAAGAATAAGAAGATTTCCCTTCTTAGATACAAGCTAAAGGTATACAATATGAATTTTGTTCTTCAAAATAGTCTTCCAAAAATAATTATAAAAGGTGGCCTTATATTGTAAAGGCTTGGAACAACTCTATAAGTAGAGGTAAGCATAAATTTGCTGAACCTAACCTGCCCAGCCGACCACAACCCACTTGTTTACAAATATATTGTATAATAGTAGTTAGAATTTTAATAACCCGAATAATTTCCAGTGGGTGCCAGGTTTTATAAACTTTTCACTCACTGAACCCAACCTACTTACCAAATATATACTTATACATGTTTTATATTTTTTTTAATTTTTTATTATTAATTATTTTTTATTGCAAACCACTAAACTTTAGAAAATAAAACCAAGTCAATTTTCATAAACAAAAATAACTACCACTTCCTCTATTTCTCATCCCTTCCTTAGTGAAAAAAAATGTCATCCACCCCTGCTATGTCTCCATCCTTATAAACACTGCCCATTGGCACTACCTATTTCTTTTCTAAGCAACACCCATCATCTCTGACTTTCCCTTTTCTAATTAAGTATAAACATTGCTCACCAGTATCCCATTTTTAGCTGGGCATAAGCACCATCCACCAACCCATTTTCCCCTATCGCCCAGTGCTGTCACGACTTAAACTATAATGTTCTATTAATCTTTTATCAAATGAAAGCTTGAGTTTGAAAGGGAAGTGAAAATCTTAAATAAAAAAGAAGAGAATAAAATGAAATAAATATTTTCTATTAAAATTTTATTGTAACAATTTTATTCAAATGCAAAATATTAATGTGTCTTCATATTTGTGATTTTGCAGATGGAAAATGAAATTGAGGATGTTGGAAATGATTCCACAATTGATCAGTAAAAGTCAAAAGCACCTTTGAATTCTTAAAACTTAACACTTTTAAGAAAGGAAGAGAGCCACAAAAATTATTTTTGTGACTATACCCAAGGAGAAGAATACACACGGTGCAGCCATTAGTAGTAAGAAATATTCATATATTTAGGATCATTTTAAGAGGTCCAAAGAAAATTAGGGCAACTTACAATTATTGTGGTCAGGACTATTCAATGTTTCCAAAGTTACATGAAATAGGTAACTTTATCAACTATTTGAATGTTCAATGCAAGAAATATCCATATAGGTATGTTGATGAGAAATGAACAACTCTAGCTTTTGAAAACAAACAGGTAATGGTGCTTTCTCTATCTCTTAAAACTTTGAGTTATTCTTATGAAGAATATTAGCTGTTGTTGGTTGAGATGGTTGTTATTGATGAACTTCCTTTCAAAATCATTGATGGTGACAGGTTCAACAGATTTGTAGCTGGCCTACAACTTAAATTTACACTTCCAAGTTGATTCAATATTACTAGGGCTTGCATCAAATTTTATTTTGAGTAGAAGAAAAAACTCAAGAAGTTTTTAAAGTCTCAACATGTATGCCTTACTATAGACACATGGGCTTCAGTATAAAATATGAATTACATGTGTGTTACAATACATTAGATTGATAAAGATTGGAAACTGTAAAAGAGGATTTTGAGTTTTGTTGTGATTCCAAACCACAATGAAAAGACAACACGTAAAATGGTTGAAAGTTGTTGTTAGATTAGGGAATAGACCATTATTTGACTATAACGATTGATAATGCAAGTCCCAATATAGTATAATCAATCACTTGAAAAAGAACAATAAAAGTTGGAAAACTACAATCTTTGATCACGAATTTTTGCATTTGAGATGTGCACATATTTAAATTTGATTGTCAAAGATAGTCTAAAACAACAAAATAAAGCAATTCTCAAGATTCGATATGTTGTAAGCTACTCTGGCTAGACATTAAGTGTCTACAACTTGTGCTTAAAATTGGAAAAATTGATTATAAGAGTCTAGTTTGCCTTGACATTGAGATTAGGTAGAATTATACCTATTTAATGCTTGAGGTAGCTATAAAGTCTCAAAAAACTTTTGAACGGCTGAAGGAGGATGGCTTAAACTATAGAATATACTTTGCATTTGGTGACAAAGATGATGATGAAGATAATAGAGGTCAGATTTTTGAAGAGGATGAAGTAAATGAGGGATATGATAAAGAACAAGGAAAGGATAACAAGTACAATGGTCCACATATTGAGGATGATTGGAATGTTTCTAGGTACTTCATAAAATTGTTAAAGCCTTCTATGATGTTACCTCACAATTTTCAAGTTCATTATGTAGGTTCGTACAACACTAGGGTTCAAATATTCACAAAAATTGAAAAAACTAGTCCACATAAACAACCAATGGATCAAAAAATACATGAAATTCATATTTTTAAAGGGATAATACCTTGGTGATGGCAAAAAATGAAGAGCAAGAGCCAAACTCTTTCTAACCATCAAAGGGGCTCTTCACCGGTGCAGCAGGATCACCATTATTTTTCCCTTAGATAGACTTCTACGTTTTAGGTGAAATTTTTACTGGAACTCCTAAACCCTTTGAATATTATACAGTCCAAATTTTAGGCTGATCAGAACTCCAAAGGTACTTCCAATAGAGGCAAAA
>JACGDI010005707.1:1367370-1397262 GCA_014898725.1 Jacaranda copaia
GCTCCCTAATAGCCTCAATACTATATTACTATTCTTAATATTCGATTCTCTTTGTGACCTCATCTTTGGAAACACCTTCCCAAATTTCAATATCACCTTGCGCAAGGATTTCTTAAAAATTGATCATTATAGAACACATAGGATATCTTGGATCTCACAAATCTCTATGCCAAGTAGCTTATGCCCAATCTCAACCCAAAATACCTACTAGGTGGTCAAGGAAGAATTAAAGCATGAGGACCGGACACAAGGTTACCATAACCCTTAAGTCAGAGGACTAATAATATGCACTAGCGTAAGTAGAAGAACTAGCCACTACTGACTTGCTACTACAGCTATCTAGTGGATTCTCCAATGGGTATTCAGTGCCTTGATCTCTAACAAGCACCTACTAATATGCACTCGTATCTCATATATTGCTCATGGAACGAAGCAATCTCCAACCCTTAGATTTATGCATCGTTAGTATAAGTCTATCTAGATCTTAAATGCCCTATCTCATAAGATCCTATGACTTAAAAGATTTAAGATCACAGACGTGTAAAACTTATTCCATGATCATCACCTAATGCGTGACCAAGTCCCGTAGTCTTGTGTTATCTAGAGGATTCATCCAAATGCAAGTGAAGTGAAACAAAGCATAAGATGAAGATGATCATATAAAGAATATCATTCAATTAAAATTGTACTATGAGTGAAATAGTTTATAAGGCTAATCTCATTAGCTTGCAGGATACTATTCCAACACATTGCATGTCACTTCTAACCTTTATTTGCAAGAATTGGTGGATGTCAATACAAGGTTAAATATTTGTATAAACATGATGATTTCAAGGTGTATCTTATGGCATCAAAAATGCAGTCAAAGTTCACAAAATATTCAGAAGATCTCAATAAAATGAACCATTTATTTTATATTGTCACTATTTTGGATCCACATTATAGATTGAAGTTTGTAAGGTTTTATTTTAATCAAATCTACAATAATGACATTTCTCTATCCACTGCCATGGAAGAAAATGTAAAGAAAGTGTTGTTTCATTTGTATCAACAATGCAATCCTTGTGAAGGTATTAAAAATGATCTTCAGCCTCAAATCAAGTTGTTGATGTTGATATGGATGAGAAAATGGAAACGAGCAACTCCTTTACTTTTCAACTTGCAAAAGAGTTAGAGGAAACTAAGTATGAGAGTAAGTCCAACCTTGTTAAATATTTGGATGAGAAGTGTGTAAAGGATGTACAATCCATTGATATCTTGAGGTGGTGGAAGGATAATGCATCCAAGGTTCCTATTCTCCGTCAATTAGCTCAAGATCTTTTGGCTATTCCAATTTCTTTGATGCCATCCAAACCAACCTTTAGTACAAAGCGGTTGCATTTTTGTTCCCTATAGAAGTTTTCTTAATCCCAAAATGGTGGAGGCTCTTGAATGCTGTCAAAATTGGTTAAGACAAGATTCTATCCCAATTAACACCTAAGAATCCATGAAGGAAGTGTCTTTTAAAGAAATGGAGCAATGCGAGGAAATTATATAAGGTAAATTTATGTAATTTTTCCAATTTGTTGATTTTTCTTTCCAATTAGTTATTTATTATGATACCAACATAAAGATAAGGTTGTTAATTATCTTTTACTTTTTTTAAATTTCATAATTTCATAATCTGGATTCTTTAAGTTGTAAACCACAAGATACTAAAGAATGATTCTACTTAAAAATGATGATTTGCTTTTGTTAGTAAGTAGGTGGTTATTTTAATTTTTGTATTCATATATTCTTTTATATATTTCTTATTAACAAATTGATTATTTCTTGCATTCAGGTTAACCAGATTCAAAGCAAAGGTGTAGCAAAACCAAGAATTAGTCAATCTAAAAGGAGCTTGAATTAGCTAATCAAATGCCTAAATCCTCCCTTGTTCACCCCTACCTCCAGGCATAAGATGATTTTTATAATAAACCATACTTATCATGATCTAAAAAATGTAAAGCTAAAGAGTTCAAACTAGGAAATACTAAGCAAAAACATAGAATACTCCATAAACAAGAAACCAAGCAAGAAGAACCATTAAAATTGGTTAGAAATCGAGTTATCCTTTGATATTTCTGGATCTAGCCACAACAGAGCACTAACCTAGTAGCCTTTAGTAATTTGAACATAATCTCTAAAAATATTTTTTGAGAACCATTTATTGCATTTAAAACTAGATATTTGCAGTTTTTAATGATATATCGCTAACAATTTAGTTCATTCCCTATGAAAGTAGTTTATTTTAATAAGTTGACTCAAAATCAATCACAATACCATAAAAATTGATTCTAAGTGCATCAATTGATTCAGCATCCATTGGGATTATTTTCATGCACAAATGGCTACTTTTCTCATTAGGACTTGTATCTTCAATCCATAATTCATTTTGATTTATTTTTATGTCATTCAGCTTTGATTGGAATAGTCATTTCTTGAGTCTCAATTGATTTTAAGAGTTTTGCCTCTACCAGAATGTCCAACAAGATTTCCTTTGTGTGCATCATTACTAATTGCTTGCCTTAGAAAATAATTTTAAACACAAAGTAACTCATCTTTGAAAAGAAAACCACTTGAATCAAGAAATGTTTAAAACGACTTTTCAAGCATTCTTCCCAAATTTTACCGAAGTATGGATCAACTTAGTAAAGATCTTTGAGTACCTCAAAATCATTGAATTTTATTTATAAAGTGTATAGAAATGAATGTCTTCAAATAAGAGCATTTCTTAGCATAAGTTACTCCTATCTTTCTTTTACAGAGAGAGAGAGAGAGAGAGAGAGAGAGATGTTCATCATATAGTGGTGGGTTTATCCTAGAACCAATCAGTAGTATATCTGATTAGTGTACAAATTATAGCCTTCTAGATCTAATATATGAGAGATTGTTCTTTTTTGTCCAGATGAGGCCCACGATAGGCCCTTCCAGCACTTTCTCTAATCACTTTTGAGAGTTTTGTGTTGCACGCATGATTTGCAAGCCAATCCACAACTTGATTTCCTTTTCAATAAATGTGTGATATTTGGACTTTCTTTGCAACCATAATTCTTCTAATTCTTTGTAAGAAGTGTTGGCAATTCTATGGTCTATTTTGTTTGGCTATAAGTTGTATTCATTTCCTCACATATCCTAACATACCCTTGGTCATAGCATATTTCCAATCCTTGAACAAGAGCTTCAAGTTCTATAGTAATGTTGACTATTTCTCCCAAGGAACAGCAAAATGCCCAAAGCGCTTTACCTTTCTTATTCTTGATGATATCTCTAATGCTTGCCATGTTTAGGTTACCACGCAAGGCATCATCTAAGTAAAGCTTTATCCATCTGGAGTTTAGTTTAAGCCACCTAACAATCTTCCAGTAACGTTGCTTTGGTTTTTATGGTAGATGTCCCATTAGTCAACTACTTCTCAATCCCCTTTCTACACATTATATTCTATCGTTTGTGTTTTCACCATGATGTGTATATGGTACTAGTCTTGCCATGTTATCCTAGTCTAGCTGGTTTTCATATCTTAATATTTTACATTATTCATGCCACACCAAAGAAACCAAAGTATTACACATAGGATTATATTACATATATGAATCTTACCTTGGTATGAGGATAAGGTGTTCTAACAGTCTACATAGCTTAGTACATCATCCATTTTAAGCATTGGCATCGCAAATAGTCTATAGAAATTACTCCAAAAAATTTTAGTAGTGCCACAATTTAAAAATAATTAGATAGTGGTATTACAGGCTTTACCATATTGGTATCTTAATGCCATTAATATTCCACAGTTCTGCATTTTGGAGTCAGTGGGTAGCCAATTTTTGTTGAGCCTCCACATAAAAATTGAGCTAGTAGGAGTTTCTTAGACCATAATTTGGTAATTCTTGAATTTCTCTATTTCTTATCTCTAGTATGCTTCGAAGCTGGATTAAGGAAAAGATTGTCGTCTTGGGATAATTTCTACTAACACCTATTTTTTGATTTGGTTCAATTAGCACAAGACATGTATCTCCAGCAACATTAGGTGGGAAAAACTATAGAAGCTTCTCCTTGTCCCATTAACCATCTTTCCAAAAGTGTTTTACTCAATGATGAGTTATGCAATATTATAAGAGGGATTCACATAGTAGTTTCAAGCCAATCCAATTATCACACCAGAACAATACTTCCCTTCAGCCCAAGGTCTAGTAGATATGTTTATCAACAAGGATACTACCTTATAGAGCCATTTTTAGGTCATTGAGTTATAGCTAAATTTTGGGATAACTTCAAGGTGCATGTTACCATTGCACTTGGTATGCATAATTGGGACCAAATGGAGTAATTTTTCCTCAGAAACCACCATAATTTCATTAATTGAGCTTGATAATGTCCTCTAACTTATAGACACCCAAACTACCCTTAGCCTTTGAAAAACATATATTTTTCCAAAACATTAAGCAAATAGTTTTTCTATTGCCATGAAAGCCCCAGAAGAACTTGTTGATGAGTTTTATCCATTTTGAGAATGATGACTTTCAATGGCTACAATACCTAAAAAAGATATATTAGCACTAGTAGATGACACTTTTGATAAGAAGTAATCCCCCTCTATGAGCAAGAAATGGTATGTCACATCTTAAGAGCCTTTTCTCGACTTTCCCAACTAGCTACTCAAATAGGCTACCATTCTTGTATCCTCTACATAGAGGAGCTGCTTTATATGGAAACTTATAATAGCTTTAGTGCAAGTTGTCTTGAAGGTCAGGAGCATTTTGTCCACCATAAAGAATCTTTTAGCTTCATTCATTTCTTATCAAGAAATATGTTTCTAGTAATAGAAGAAGTTTGTGAGATGGTATAAGCATTTCTTATTAGTAGTTGTGAATATGACAACGTATCAAGTGAGATGAGAGATTTGAGCGTTTCCTCTTATCTTAAAGAACGTTAGGGATTATCTCTAAATGTGCTTTTGAGTTCCCTTGAGAAAGCTTTAGTAGCCAACACAAAGAGATTAGGGAATAGAAGATCACCTTGATCCAACCCTCTATTAGACTTGAAAAGGCTACTGCATTCGCTACTGACGAATATAGTGAATTAATTATTCTCAATCACTATTTTCACAAGCCGAATTCAATGTTCATTAAATCCAAAATTTTGAAGCACTTGATAAAGGTAAGGTTACTGGGGATAGGCATATGCATTTTCCATATCTAGCTTAACCATAATGTTCTCATCGTGTACCTTGATTCACATATCTTGAACCATTTCTTGAGCTATCAAAATTTTTTTGATGATGTTCCTGCTAGGAACAAATCTATTTTAGTTGGGCAGAATGAGGGAGAATGGTTGCCAAATGGAAACCTAACATCTTATTCAAAATTTTATTTACCGCATTAAACAAGCTAATCAAGCAAAATTCTTACCAAGTTTTAGACTATTGTAGATGTTATGCTACGAAGGACAAAGTATCTTAGAAACAAATCAATAGCAAATTCAAGAATATCTTTTTGGATGAAACTCCAACAAGTTTGAAAAAATAAAGCCATAAATCTATCTAGCCCACCATGCTATTGGGATCTATACTGAAGATGAATTACTTTAGCGAATGGCATTTCACACAAATGAGATGCATCCTCATAAAGCAATAGATAGATGGTCGTATGTAAAAGACTATTCTAAAGAGAAGCATTGCTAAAGCAAATATCCTTTCAAAGTACTAGGCTATTGACAGCTTGAGAGCATCCGTTCAGAGAAGATGATCCCATTTGCCTCAATTTTGTGGGTTGGGCCCTTATTCACTTTTTGGCATTCTTTTTCACATAAGATTGTAAGAATTTGGCATTTCTTTTCCTGTCCATCATCCACCTATAGATAGCTTTTTGTTTCTAGAAATCCTCTTTACAAGCAAGCGCATAAGCAAGAGCTTTGCACTCTTAGTTCAAATTTTCAAATTAATCTCAAATAAGTTGTTATTGTATACATTTTGGTAGTGCACTACTATTCGTTCTTCCTGTTTTACAGAAGAAAACACATTGCTGAATATAAATTTATTCTAATGCTTGAGATGACATTTTATCTTCTATAATTTTTGTTGGAGTTTAATGATGTCAGTACCTTCAACATATGAGGACAAGACTTTTTGGACTGAATCCATAAAATTGTGGTCATTTACCTATGTGTTTTGAAATCAAAATACATTAGATTTAAGCTTTTGCTATGGTTACACTATGACAAGGAAAAGGCATAGTCCGATAAATTCCTTGGCAAGTGTTCTTTTTGTATGTAGGAATTAGTCCATCAAGCAGTTAGAGATAAGCACTCTATCTAAGCATTCCAATACCATATTATTGGACCAGGTGAAATAACTCCCAACATATCCAACATCTAAGAGTCTACAATCAACTAATATTGCAGCAAAGTGATCCGTGGAGTGAAATTTGGGTGCTTAGTACCTTTGGCTTTCTGAGGTAGGAGGATTCTAATTAGGACACTATTTAGATTGAGGATTTTGTGCAAATCTTTTGTAGGTTGACATTGGTCACCATTCAAGACAGCTATATACAAGGGTTTCATTGGTTTTGACCCCTTAAGCACTAAGTTCTTGAGCTATTAGCACATTCTGCTCAAAAGTCCAAAGGGCCCCAAGGTTAGTGGCAAAAAAGGGGCTCTATTTATCAGAGATACTTGCTGATATGGAACTCTTCACAAAATGCTAATGTTCAAATGCCCACAATGGATGCCAAATGGGCAAATGGACAATTTCTTGAGGATCTTAGAGGGATTCTTGACTTCTTATTGTTCACTAAAGCACTGGTGTCAATAGTAACACCTATTAGGTTTTTTTATAATTCTATAATAATTTAGTCATCTTCTTATATGCTACCCAATTAAGAGTAATCAAACTTATGTTGATGAAAAATTGAAGCTTGTACATACTTAAACCTATTAGCATGTTGAGGATTCAAATTGAAGTACTTCAATGATTCATGATTCAAGTAAAGAACAAACTCCTTGTGTAAAAGATAATACTGCTAATGATCTAATACACAAATAATAGTAAAGAATTTCTTGCCATAAGTGGAGTAATTATGACAAAAGTTGTTCAATATTTCACTAAAGAAAATAATGGTCTTGCTAGCTTCTTACCTAAGAATAGCACCTAGTCTCTCATTCCAAGTATCATAATCAACTTCAAAAACTTTTCAAAATCTAGTAGTTGTAATATTAGAGCCTCTATTACCTTTTTCTTAAGAATTTCAAAGAACTTTTGAGCATCCTAGTCCACTTGAAACTACCTCCGCTCAAGCTCTTAATGATATGTGCTATTACAATGCCGAAATTCTTGATAAACTTGCTACAAAAAGAAGCTAAGCTATGAAAATTTTGAATATCATGAATAGATTTAGGGGTTAGCCAGCTTAGAATCACCTCAATATTATTTTGATTTATCTTGATACCTATCAAGGAAAAAACATAGCCTAAGAAAATCAAGCTTGTTAAAAAGAAATAATACTTCTTCAAGTTCGCATACTATGTTTGCTCTCTTGGCACTTTAAATACTTGTTGGAGGTGATTTGAATATTATTCTAGTGTAACTATTAATGAGGATAATCATAAAAATTTTCCAATAAAAGGTTTAAAAATGTGGTTTATGAACCACATGAATATAGAAGGAGCATTAGATAGACCAAATGGCATAATAAGCTACTCATAAATAGGCATTTGATCAAATGGCATAACCAACCACTCATGCAAACCATCTTTTGATTTGATAGTTATCCTCCATTTATATCTAGGTCTCATGCAAATTTAATGATAGCTACTTCCAAGATAAATCTTAGAATCAATCATGAAATTATGAAGTTGATCGAGAAGATCATTAAGATCATAAGGGATAGGAAAGTGGTACTTAATAGTGATTTTGTTTTCCACTCTACCATCATTGCACATACATTAAGAACAATCTTTTTTGGCATAAGAAAAGCCAGTACAACACATGCACTTTTATTTTCCTGCACAAGGTGTTTAGATAAAAGATCATCGATCTATCTTTGCAACTCTTCATGCACTTTCAAACTTATTCTATAAGTTGTCTTGTTTTGAAGAGAAATATCAAGTACTAGATCAATACAATGTTGAATTTCTTGCATTAGAGAGAGTAGAGGCTGTACTTGCCATGGGATAGTCTGACCTTCTTCATTTTAATCAGTAACCACTAAAGCAAAAGCCTCCATAAACTTATAGATCGCCTTATCCATTTGAGATTTAGATAACAAATTATTTCCCTTCCCCTTTTGAAGGTTCATTCACCATCTTGGATGATCCTCAAATAATCTTCTCACCATATTTTATAAAAGAATAAGTGTTCTTGACACAATTATGTAAACTTGTCATATCATATTGCCAAGGTCTACCAAGAAGCAAATGATAAGATCCATTGGAACAAAATCACACCTAACTTCATCATTGTATTTGTTACCAATGAAATATTGAACAAGACATCTCTAGTTTACTTTCACTTTATTCCCTTTGCAAATTCAAGATAGCTTTGAGGTTAAAGATGAGTTTTTTGTCTTCAATTTAAGCTTTTTCACCATTATAGTAGCTAAAGCATTTTCACATTTTCATACATCAAGCATGATATAACATACTTACCATGAGAAATACAGCTTATAAGGAATATATTGTTATAGAGCCAAGAGTCATCTTCAACATAAGTTACATTGAGGCTGCATTTAAGGATTAGAGATTCTCCATGATCTTCATATATAATCTCTTCCTCTTCTACTTTCTCTAATTCATTATAAATAGGGGCTATCATATTAAATTCTTTATTGATTTCCTCTTTTACAAGAGTGATATTCTTCTAATTTGGACAACCTACAACAAAGTGTCCAAAACCTTTACACTTGAAGGATGGTTTTTGAGTATTAGAACCACTTGTCCTCACATACCCACCACTATTTTTGTTTTTTTCTCCTAAAAGATCTTTGTTGCACCTCTTTTGGTGTGGGTGTGGCTCAGAAGTAGATTTACTCCCTTGGTATGACGTATCTTCAAATGAAGACAATCAAACACCACCTTGACTTAATTCTTTTTATTGTCTTTCCATCTTCAAATTAAAGGTCCAACAAGGCTATAGTCGGACAACAATTGTAAGTATTAGGTCAGAGTCCTCCAAGAAAATGAACAATAGTTTGTTCTTCCGATTCTATAATGTCACATCTCATCTTGAGAACTTAAAATTCAGCAATGTAGTCTTCTATGAATAGACCTCTTTACTTTAAATTATGGCATTTGAGAAATGCATCTTAATGGTCATTATTAGGCAATAATTTAGTTCCTTCTTCATCTTATCTCAAGTTTTGATAATTCTTTTGTCATCATGAGCTTGTTACTCCTTTATGTGTTCCCACCAAATAATGCATTTTTCTTTAGCTTGATGGCAACTTGCTTCACCTTGCAGCATTCAAGAATGTCATTGAATCCAAAGACTCTCTCAACAAAATTTAGTCAATCTATGAACTTACTTAGATCATGTCTTCCAACAAAATCTAGAATATCAACTTTAAAATCATGTAATCATATATTAACAATGTTCCTTTGATATCTTTGATGTGGTGACAAATCTTCACTTCAATTATTGTTTTCACCGCAATAAAATAGATTTAAGTCCACTCCATTTGATTCAGCCTCTGAAACATGATCCTCACTATTATGCTCCAAAGGTTTACAGCAAGCAAGACGCTGCTCAAGTTGTTACACTTGTGTTCTTAAATCTTCCAGCTTGATATTATGAAGGTCTCTTTGAGGAGTTGTACGATCATTAACATTTGGCCTATTTAAACAAGGTCCAACCATTAAAAACCAAGGCTTCGACACCAACTTATCACTAAAAAAGTGTGAAGAAGTAAAAGGAACCACAACACACCACTCAAAATGTAACATTACTCACCACTCTATGAATCCACCTAAGAATTTAGAGTAGGAACAATATTATTTCTCTCCTTAAACACAAGCCAAAGGCTAAAAATATGAATTGTATTTTTCAAAATAGCCTCCTAGAAATGATTAGAAATGGTATACTTATATAGGCAAAGCTTCGAGCAATACTCCAAGCATAAGATGATTTTAAAAGCATGACACACTTATCACCATATAAAATGCAAAACTAATGAGTTCAGCAAGAAATATTAAGTAGAAGCATAAAAGACTCATTGAATAAGAAACCAAGTTAAAACACACACACACAAATTAAAATTGATTAGAGACCGAGTTATGCCTTGATATTCCTAAATCCAACTTTAATAAAAGGCCAATCTAGCAATTCGTATTTATTTTAGCATAAAATTACTATAAAAAATATTTTTTTAGAATCATTTATTGCATTAGAAACTAGACATCCATAGTTTTCATGATATATAGTTCACCATCAGTTCATTCCTGGTTAAAGAAGTTTATTCCAAGAAATTAACCTAAAATCTATCACAATACCATAAAAATTGATTCCAAGCATATATACCGATTGATTCAAATCCTTAGGGATTATTGTCTTCCACAAATGGCTACTCTTCTCATTAGAACTCATATCTTCCTTCCATAATTCATTTTGAATTATTTCAATATCACTCTAATTTAGGTCATCGGCTACTAGAATAGTCACTATTGATGGCAAAGCCAAAGAATTTAATTTAGAAAAGGGTATAAAGTAGAAGCCCCCAACCTTTAAAGTCATTAACATTTTGCTTCTTTTGCAAGTGTGTAGAATAATTATCCAGAATTTGCTAAATATGTTCAAACTAAGGGTGAAAAAAATTTGAACTGACTTATGAGCCTCACGACCTAAACTTGAATTGTTTCAAGCTCAAGTTGAGCTAAGCGCATTTCAAGCCAATCTCAAGCCAATCATATTTAGGCTCGAGGCTCATCAGTTGGTATATAATATAATATATTTTTTATTTTATTAATATATATATATTATATTACTATATTTTTATCTCGGGCACTACCAAAAAACAAACTATTGTTGTAAAGGAAATTTCTAACAATATACAATCCATTAGAATTTTCAATGAATTTCCGTAAGATTTTCGACATACTACAAATTCATCAAAAATCCTAGCAAATCTGACAAAAAATGTGGCAAGGATATGGTGGGAAAATGGTGCATAAATCTCTCATGAGAGATTTCATTATAAATTCTTCAAAAAAAGATTCCAATGGATTTATCCATCAAAAAGTTGTCAAAAAATGGAAAAAAATTATTTAAATAAGAAAAATAAGTTTTCACCACTTTTTTGAGGGATTTCTGATGGATTTCTTTCATAAATTTAAAATATTTATATATTTTTGTAAAAAATTCATTTTAATTTTTGATGAATTTTTCATTGGAAGTTCGTAAGAAAATTATGTAAATAAGTCAAATCAAATTTGTTTCCCTGCTCCCCATTTTCTTTTCCATCTTATTCCTTTCCTCTCTGTCTCTCTCTTTTCTCTCTTCTCCCTTTATCAGGCCACCAGTTGCCCCCTGCATTACCATCGCCACTCTATGTCGGTCGTCACTGCCCATCACAATCACTAGTTCTTTTAATTTTTAACTTTTTTTACTTTTTTCACTTTTTTATATTAATGTTTTGTTAATTCTTGTTTTGTCCACTTTTTTTTTTTTTGTTCATTCATCACATCCGTCTGTCATGTATAGTTTTTTTTTGTTTTTATTTTTTTATGTTAATTCTTGTTTTGTTAATTTTGTGGATTGGGATTTAGTTTGTGTTTGAAATTTATATAAGTTGAATGAAATATGATTGGGGGCTCCCTTTAAGGTTTAATTTGAGTTTGGATTGAGTTTGATATTTATATAATTTTGGTCTGGAATTCAGCCTAGGATTGGAAGAGGGGGTTGCAAAGAAAATCAGATAGGATAACTTAGACTACTAGAAATAACCAAGGTAACTTACGAGACGATAATGTTGAGGTCATAAAGAAATACTATTAAGTTGAATACTCAAAAAAATCATATAGCATAACTTAAACTACTCAAAATAACCAAGGCAACTTTTGAAACTAAATCCATCTTATTCTAAATGGTAATCTTACAATTTATTTTAAACCTAAATGATTAATAATTTAACTAAAAATGATATTTATTGCTGAGTATAATCGAATTATTATTGCCTCTAATTACATAATAGCCTAATGTTATATGGTAAAAACCTAGTGTGTTAAAATATTTTAAAATAAATTTAGTAATATTTCTTTGACAAAGGAAGGGAATTTCATAAGTTAACATTGGCATAAAATATAGCAATATAAAATTAACATGTGTAACAAAAGAAAGTGCAAAAATAATATTTCAAATGTTGAATTCTGTGGTGTATCTAATGAGAGATTACAAGTTTGCAAAAGATGTAGTATTTTGATGAAAATACCAAAAAAAAAGATGGATTAGCACGATATAAATCTCACTATCGGTGTGGCTTAATCCTAGCTATTTAATGTTTCCACACCCAATGCTTATAGGAATTTTCCAAGGATAACAATAGTTAAAGTCATGTAAAAAAATAGTTGCAAATTTGCCTTGCTAATCAAGTGATTCAACTCTCTTAATCTGACCTCCTTTTCAAGACAAACTAAAAGGATAAATCTATGATCCTAGTACATCAAATTTTATATTTCAAATTCAAAATTGTGATAAATTTGCTAGAACAAAACTCAATAACCATTATATCTTGTACCAACAAACGCCCAATTCAAACTCATCTCAACCCCTTCTATTTCAAAGGTTTTTGAAAGTTATAAGAAGAAAAATTTCATCATCTCATCTTTGTAATGTCTGAATATTTACCTCAAAAAGTTGTGGAAAATATCCTTACAAGGTCACCTTCCAAGTCTCTTATCAAGTTCAAGTGCGTGTCAAAATCATGGAATTTACTAATTTCAAGCCCATTCCTCATATCAATGCACACATTCTTCATATCAATGCACAAACAAAAACCATTCTCTCTAAGCCCCTTACTTCCTACATGTACAAAATCATCATCACATGTTATTCTAACAACTTAAACACTATTGTCAATAAAGGAGACCCCCTAATGAGAAAAACATCAAAATTGAATACTGTACGTCAATGAAAGAGATTCCCCTAATGAGAAAAACATCAAAATTGAATAGCCTTTTTCATTATTATATAAGTTTCCATTACCTAATTGAACGACCATTCTCTATTTCCTTGTCACCACTTTAATGCTTCTTTTCTTCATTGCCACTTGTATTCCTCAATTAACCTCAAAGTCCGACATTTCCAATGGTTTTTGTTGCTTTTTTTGCTATTTTGATTGCTTATTAATCTTAATAGTATGAGGTCCATATATATAACTCAAGTGAATTTTCAACTTTTGATCGTAGAATAATTATCAACAATACTGGCATTTCTCTTTAGGAGTCATTACATAATTTTCATATCAGGCCTCAACAATTGAATATGTTGTTAAAAAAAAACCATACTTAGAAAGCTAGTAACAATTTTTAGCTCAGTTAGCACCGTGATAGACAAGCACCTTTGTGCTAAAAGGAATAGTTCATAAATAAAGTCTTCAAAAATAATCGAACTAAACCAAAAATATTTTATTAGAAAATGAGCATTATAAGAGTTCCTAGCTCCTATGATCGATTAATAGTTGAACATGCTTACTAAACATTTCTACTCAAAAATTCATTCATTTATTACATAAAGCAATTAAACTTTCTATCTATCTAAATCTATTGATGTAAATGACAACCAATCAAGGATTGGAATGTCAATGGACCATTATTGTTGTCCTTTTGTTACATCAATAGATCCAAGTAGATAGAAAGACTGAAGAATTTATCAGATGAATGAATGATGTGAAAGTAAGATAGGCACTAGGATGTAAAATTAAAATTTCAAAACATAAAATAACTAGTGCCTACAAGCAAAACAAGGATCTAATCATACCTTGGATTCATATTTAGATAGAGAATTACCTTGATAAGCAAATTCAAGAAGAAACTAGTGAACACGGTTCCAGAATCTATCTGCTCACGGCACAGCAAAAGGATTGCGAAGATCACCCTACCAAATTGCCTCCAAAAATTATGGAAACATTAATGAAGATAGCCAACACTATTTAGAATCTCTTGTCAAAAATTCAAATAGATTGACCATCTGGATCATCTTAAAGAAAATCATAAAGTTGGACTCATGCAGAGAGCTCTCCAAAAATGGAGCAAGGCATACGTCTTGCCTCTATTTAAATAGTCCATACACCAATGAGACCTCCTAGATCTCTAGTGTTTCAGTTGGAATAAAACCAAAGACTTGGTGATGATAGAGGCCAAATTTGGGGTAGGAAGATGAAGAAAGAAGTTTAGCCTTCAACACATGAAATGCTAGCTTGCAAATGTTTTGGAAGGAAATGAAGAATCTAATTCTTCACACAATTCATTCACGTCCTCCTCTCTCTATATCTATATATAGAGGCTAAAAATGTGTGATGCCAAGTTGGCATCACACAATGCATGATGAGAGGTGGCCAAGTGGGGTTGCTTATGTGGCAAAATTTGAATCTAAATCTCATTTGAATTTCATTTACATCGTAATTATATTTGGAATCTCATTTCAAATTAATTAAGATGCTATCTCAAATCGCATTTGAGTCTTCCCTCCAAAATTTATTCTTTCTTAATTAATCAAATTAAACTCTTTAATTTTATTAACTTTCCTTTGACTTAACTCTTTAAGTCAAACTAAATTAACTCCTTAAGTTAAATTCATTAACTTAACTCTTTAAGTTAACTTGACCCTTAAATTAGTTGATTAATTTAATACTTAAATCAATCAAGCCAAAATTGACCCTCAAAGTTGGTGCCAAAAATCAGTCCACTAGGAGACATCATTTTCTAACACCTTAGAAAATTCTCTCCATTAATTAAGAAGCTAATTATATTTTACGTGTGACCCAATAAGTTTTATCATTCATTGGACATGGGCTTACAATGCCTTGTGACTTTGGAATATCTTATATTTATTCTAGTTTAAAACTCCTTTTAATCTAGTTAACTCAATTCAATTAATCTCATTAATTAAAGAGTACCTAATCTCCATGATCGATATCCAACCTCAAGTCCATAGAGTCCAACTAATTGGTCGAAATGAATATTCTAAAGAACCATTATCGCTCTACACGTACCATGGAAATATGGTCCTTCTGTCTCCTATCTCCTGAAAGAGGCCTAGGGCAAAATATTTGTCGACTCCCCATTAGTTTTGATACTATGTCTCTATTCTCAATGTTCGATCTCTATTGTGTGACCTCACCTTTGAAAAACTTCTTTTCCAAATTGTCACACCACCTTGCACAAGGATTTCTTAGAATCAATCATTATAAAATACACAAGAGATGTACCCACCCTTCACAATAACGAAGAGTTGGATTCTATCTTGGATCTCACAAACCTTCATGCCAAGTAGCTTGTAATGAATCTCAACCTAAAAGACCTGCTAGGTGGTCAAGGATGAGTCAAAGTATGAGGATCGGACACAAGATTACCATGGATCCTCAGGTCAGAGGACTAATAATATGCACTAGCGTAAGTAAGAGAACTAGCTATTACCAACTTGCCACTTCGACTATCTAGTATATTCTCCGATAGGTCTTCAATTCCTTGTTCTCTAACAAACACCCACTAATATGCACCTGTATCTTATACAATTACTCATAAAATGAAGCAATCCCTAACGCTTGAATTTATGCATTATTAGTGTAAGTCTATCCGAATCTTAGATGCTCTATCTTATAAGATCTTATGACTTGTAAGTTTTAAGATCACAACCATGTGAGACTTATTCCAAGGTCACCAAACCAAGTCTCACAATCATAAGTGATCCAAGGACTTCATCCAAATGCTAGTGAAGTGAAATAAAACATAAGATAAAGATAGCCATATAAAGAATATCATTCAATCAAAATTATACCATGAGTAAAATAGTTTACAAGGCCAATCTCATTAGCTTGCAGGGCACTATTCCAACATGATGCATTCTATCATAACTTCTATAGAACTAATGTGTTTTATTGAGTTTAGTTGTTAACTACTTTTATGCATTTCACATATGTAAATAATAATTAATTTATCATAATAATATTAAAATTATTTTCTATATGTGTTGTTTGTTTTTGTTTTATAGATGACAAACTAGTTAGAGTTTTGTTCCTTACCATCAGCTGAGGTAGGGGGACTTGCCCGACCCATCAGATACATGTTTTAGCTAACCAATCTCCCACCATGACATCAACTAGTCATCATTTTATATCTATCCCACACCTTCCTCCCGCACATCTCCACAACACTCTTTATCCCTCGTCCTCCATATCATTATCACCAATAACTTTCTTTGCTATTTTGAGTTCAACCATAGACCGTTCCCTATACCCATTCTCACAGCAACATTACTTATCCTAGTTACTATCCACTTCACCTATAGGCATTCCATCACCATCCACTAGTCCACTTGGAATTCAACCATTCCTTATTGCTCTACTCGATCAATTCCATAATAGCAGTAGCAGTATCACTAGCAACTCATTCTTCAAGCAGTTAAACATTGGGCAAGAAGGTATTAGAGCCCTTATCCTATAATTCTAGTAAGGTATACTTGTGTCTTGATGGACGCTGTGAATGAGTTTGAATTATTGCATAAATATTATTTTATTATTATTTTAATAATTATATATTAATGTTAAGAATTTTATATAGGTATATGCCCTCACTGAAAGCTACCTAGTTCTTGACAAGGGTGATTAAGAGCAAGGCACATGAGCTCGATAGAACTTTGCTGGATATCCCCCAAGCCCTCTAAGATTTGATGTTTAGAGAGTGAAAGGTGTATGAATATTATTAATATATTTACTTTTACAAATTGACAATGTCTGTACATTGTAAGTATACTAACTTATTTCATTTTCTTTCACAAAGATATGTTTGTTGGGACCCCTAGTGCGAGGGCTATTTCTAGAGGGCCTTCAATACTAAAAAGGGTTACCAATTGAGTGACACTTATGGCCATGCTCGAAAGAAAAGCAAGAGGTAGGAATGGATTAGTGAGGACATTTGGGATGCCCTACAAAAGCATTGGCAATCCCAAGATTTTCTGAAGAAATCCATGCAAGCTAAGAAGAACTAGACTTCTAAGATTGGCGGAACCCTCTATACCAGAGAGAGTATATCCATAAGAACATATGCCAAGTGTTTAGTAAGTTTTCTAACTTTTAGTCTTTAGTAAACTTACTCTACTTTTGAAATATTTGTTACTTTATCTTATGTTTATAATCTTTGCATGACATGGTTGATGGGTTAGGGTTGGTGCCTTTTCCATTTATTATTCATTTATTTGGTTGATGGGAAAGAGTTGGTGCCCTTTCCAAATGATAATGTGCTATCTTAGTTGTTAAGCTTTTATTTTTTTGGTAAAAATTGAATTTAAGGGAGATATTACCGAATCTTTTTCTTATATTCAATGTAGTTTACTATATATATATATAACACTCATGTTAATTCTTGTTTTCTACGTAGGCTCAAGAATTGTAGAAAGCCCCCATGGTGAAAGATATTATTACGTGTATCCACCAGAGGTGGGTTAATAAAAGCTAGGTGGACAAGAGGGCGAGGAGAGCTATTGTATAAGTTTGTTACAATGACATAATCTATTTTTAGTTACCTTATAGTGCATTCATTTATTTTTTTTTCATCTTGTAGAAGAGCTTCTAGCAGGCGCTACATTCCCAATCTCAATCGGAGAATGGTAGGAGCAGTATGGAAATCTAACAATCTTTAGTTGAGTTGTGGACTTAAACTATAGATGGCCCCAACAAAACAAGATGAGTGTACGAGCTAAGCTATTGGCGCTCACTCTCCCATGCAAGTATAACTTAAGAGGAGCCTCTAAGTGCATAAATTGTAGCTAAGTTTGAGGCCCGCTTGGAAGCATATCTGCACGTGAATATTTAAGATATGCAGAACATGTTCTCATTGCAGTTGGACATGATAGCTTTCTTACTTGGTCATGCAAAGGGATGCTTCATTCAAATCCTCTGCCCCACCCTCGCACCAGCCCCTATTTTTATCCTTGCCCTACCAGCAGCATCTTCCATCACAACACGATGGCGATTATGACCAATAGCAGCATGGCATCAAGCAAGAAGACTACTCAACTCAATGATGATGTTGCTAGCCAGTATATAGGATTTTTTTAGGATTTTGTAATTATGAATTATAACTTTTAAAACGTGTATTTGTAAAATTATATTTGTTTTGAATTATTTTTACATTTATTCATAAATGTTGTATTATAATTGTATGTTATATTATATACAAGACGTACTAATAGGTTACAAATGTAATTAAATAAAATTTATGCAAATTATTTAAAAAAAATTAAACTTTCAATGAAAATTTGAGAATCTTCCAATAGAAAAGATTATAAATAAACAATAATTTTAACAACTATCTGATGTAAATCCATTAAAATTTCATTGGAAGACAAAAAATAATAAATAAAATAAAAATAAAAATTCCATCAAAACTCTAATGAAAAGCATAGGAAATTTTTACATGAAATTTCACCGTCGAAAAATTGACAAAAATTATGTTACTTCACACAGACAAATTTTCATCACAAAATCATCAAATTCCACCAAAAGGTTTTCTGATGGACAATTCAAACACAAAAAAATCCATCAGAGACCCATCAAAAATTCGTAACTCTATTGGAGTCTGTCAAAAAATGATGAATTTTTTTGTAGTTGCGTTTGAGCGCAAACTCAAGCTTGAATTTGAGCTTGCAATTCTTTACAATTCATTTGACAATTTGACCCTTATTGAGTCAGGCCAAGCTTGAGTTTTTATCAAGTCTAGCTCGAGCTTAAAATTTTAGGCTCATCGAGCTCAAGCTTGAGCTTGAGAATTTCCCCCAACCTCAATTTGACTTGACTTGTTTGCACCCTTAGTTCAAACACCTTACTGTCCAACTTTTCAGTGAATATATTGGAGATGTTGTACGTTGGTCCTTAGTGTTTTAAAAAATTGTATTTAGCCACCTAAAGTACTTTAAATTGTTACGCTTAGCATTAAATCCTTATTTTGTCGTAATAAAGTGAAATATTATTCCACAAAATCGTTATTATGTATTACCTAATTGTCGTTATATGGCTAGTTCATTCAATTTTAGTTTTCTTCAACTCATAAATAAGTATAATGGTTAACGTTTTCCTGAATTAATGTATGTAAGATATTAAAATTATTTTTATAGTTACATCACCAAATAATTGTTGTTGCGTACTTGTAAATTTTTTCTTATTTGTTTAATTAAAAATATAAGTTGTTTGGAGTTTAAATTTGGATAAGGATATGATAGGTGATGCTAGTTAGATGAATGTTCGTAGCAAATAATGATCTTAATATCAGCACCATCTCTCCTATTTATTATTATGTTTAAATTGAAAATTGCTTGAGATCATTTGCTAAAAAAATATGTATACTATTAACCTTATATAAAATTCAATTGGGGTGTTACTACAAAAATATATTGAGTCATCTCATGGAAATGAACTTAAAAAACGTAATCATAAAACTAAATAGAAATAATAAAATAGCTCAAATTGATTTAATTGTCCATATTTTGACAATGACTAGTGCATAATAATATTTTTTATAAAGCATTTCACTTTATTCCAAAAAGACAAGAATTTTAGGATAAAAGTGCAATATTTTAGAAGATGCATATTTAGTTAAAGTTGAGGAGGTAAAGTGCAATATACTCAAAATATTTTAGCAGCTCTGTTGGAATATTTCGCTAAAAAATATAACAAGAGGATAAACAAGCACACTTAACAAAGGTTAAGTAGTTGTTCAGAGGAACAGAGCTTAGTGCTACTAATCATGGAGTTGGAATCTACGTGGAAAAATCAAAACAAAGATAAGAATGATTTCATGTGATTATGAAAAGCATGGCGAAACCTCTACTAACGAATCTACTACTATCACGACAACATCTATTAAAATTACTACAAGTGACAAAAAGGCTAGCAACAAACATAAAAATCAATAGGTTTCAACTAGCAAACCATCACTAAAGGAAATGCAAAGAAGAAAAGTACCCATTTCTAGGCTTTGATGTTCCTCATATTTTCCATGAATTGCTATCTAGAAAGTTGATTAAACTTCCAAAATTGGAACGCCCTAAAGAAGTTGGAAAGTAAATAACACCAAGCACTACAAGTGTCATCGAGTTGTTAGTCACCCAATAGAAAGATGTTTTATATTCAAAGAGATAAGTCATGGCATTAGAAAATAACGGAAAAAGAATTCATGATGCCAAAGATGTTCAAGGTACAAACTTTGTTGGCATCATAGTAATATGAACACTATATGTGTTTTGTAAGCCAAGAAGAACTCTTTTTGCATCTATGGGCATCAACAACATTGGAGCCGTCAGCATTGGTGAATACCCCCTATTTGTTGACAAAGTGACTAAGTTAGAGACAAGTTCTATCCCTAAAATTAAGAATAGTGGCGAGTGGATTCTTGTGGCTTGCCAGTGAAGGTGAAGATAGTGTATTAACCAATTCCATCAATTTTCAAGAAAAATCTCATATATGGCTAGGTGCACATGAGCAAAGTTAAACAAAGAGTTTGGTAACTCTATATGATAACTTCAAGAATTTATTGGTAAGCTACCAATAATATCACGTGACCTTAAGATACTTTTTCCTAATAGAATATTTTGATCAAAGGGTTAAAATAGTATGCAACATATCTTAGAAGCGGAAGACCAACCCTTCACCTTTTGTTGCTCCCTATTATCTTTACAAATGAGGACTTGTTACTATGATCAAAACCTCATGATAGATTGGTTTTTCTCAGGATTCATGTAGGATTTGAAGATTAACTGCATACTCATTGACAGGGATCAACTATCAATATCATGCTAAAGTCCACTATGAAGAAGTTGGCGAATTTTTATTGAAGAACTAACCTTCCACTACTTGTTGCACTACTATTGTCTCTATTGATGAGGACTTGTTGCTAGGATTAAAACCTCATAAGAGATTGTTTCTTTCTTCAAAATTCATGCAAGATTGAAAGTTAACCAAATACTCATTGATAAGGGATCAATTGTCAATATCATGTTGAAGCCCTCCATGATGAAGTTGGAAATTTCTCTTGAAGAACTATTTTGTAGCCATCTAACTATTCAAGGTTTCTATCAAGAAGTTAACGAGCTATTGATATGATCCTCTCCACTTTATTTCATGCCATTGATGCAAGAACTTCTTATCATTTTCTCTTAGGGTTTCATGATAATTAGTAGTACTTTTCATTCTTTATTAACATGCTTGAAATATTTAAAAGATGTAAAAATTATGAGAGTCGATGCAAATGTAAAGCCATTCATCAATACAAAAGTTGCACTTTGCTAACATTGAACTTTATTAAGATTTAAATGAATTACAACCTTCAAAGACTCCAAGCAACCACCCCATTAGGGAAAGACATGTTAGCTATGAAAAGTTGAGTAAGCTGTATTCACTAAAGCTTCAACTGTTAAGATTTCAGTAAACAAAAAGTGCAAGTCTAAGAATGATTATTGCCTACAAATCATTTGGTATATCCCTTTATCCTGTTCAACTTGGAGTATGTGCTCTGCTAGATGATATTCCATAGGGCCAGTGGGAAGTGGTGAAATCAAATGACTGTTGAGTTCTTAAGAATGAGTTCAACATACCAATTATTAGCATAAGTTCATCAACTTACATAGGAGCTTCATTCATGGGAATTCTTTACAAACAATCAAGAGGATATTCAATCCTAAAAATCTTAAGGTTTATATGCTTCTTAAAAATTCTATTTATTGTTTTGTTGATCCACCTAGTTGAATAATTTACAACCTGATCTTATTCTACAAAACATCCATGGCTTCATGAAGCACAATATAACTTGAAAAGATAAGGATTTCATGTTGATAAGCTAAGGGCTAGATTAATGTAGATTCTTATTTTAGAAACATCATCCTCCATCCTTGTTAGTAGAAAACTTCCAAGCAACAACATTACCACCACCATTTTCAGCATCAATTTCACTATCAAATTTACTTAAGCTATCAATACCCAACGCAGCAAACTCTTCATTGAAAAATCCATGTAGAAGGGGGAAATCTTTTAGAGAATCCATATTCAAAGGTCAAATAGAACAACAAAGAATCTTGAATGAAGCCTATTTGATGAGCAATCTAGTTTTGACATTTTTTCAAACATTGGTAAATAGCATAAGTACTATAAACCCCATACACTCTCATGGATAGATGAAGTCCTTGGAACTTTGAAACTAGAGTACCTTCTTTAAAAGCTTAAAATTAGCTAAGCACAGAAAGTTCTTGAACAGCCTCTTCACAATCGCAACAAAGTTGATTATCCATGATCTTCTTCAAATTAGCAAAATTGGATTGCAAGATAATACATTTATTTTAGGACCTCTTAGCATTGCCAAAAACCTCTAAAAAAATTCTTTCAATCTCAGAACCTTAGAGACAGACTCATTTTTTTGTTTCACCCCATGAGTGCATTGAAGCACTAGTTGATGAACAAAAATATGACCTCAAAAATAAAAATCATCATGATCTAGAATTTTATTAAAATCAAATTGTAAACAAAAATGTATACCTTCACTACAACATAGACATAAACATGCTCTAATGCAAAAGGACAGTGCAATGAAAGCTTAATTTTGAGAATCCAATGGAGCCATGATCAAAATAACTTGAAAGCATTAATAAAAATATCGGGATCAAATTGAAGCTCTTTTGGAGCCTCCTTAAATTTCTTACAAGGAGGCTTGGGATCAAAAGATAGCTTATATATGTGGTCAATAAGGTAAGTAGAGCAAACAGAGATAGAAACAATTAGGTTAGTTGGACTATCTTTCTCAAATTTACTAACATATTAAACAAAAGAAAACCTTAAGATATGAATATTAGCTTTACCCTTAAGATCCAGTTTTGCTACCTTCTTCTTGATTCTCTTCATGATGTTGGAATTAGTGAAGGCTTTAACAGCAAAAACAAAAAATATAGAAAAATATAAGTCTAAATCAAAGATAGGGTACATAGGAACAAAAAGTACCTAATTTACGGTGACCAATTAGATAACATAAGTAAAATTAACCATTTGAACTATATCAGTCACCAATAATTTTTATTTTGATGAATTCCTCATCAAAAATCATTAGACTTAGGTTTTCAATCAGGTTTACTATGATGCCACCAAAGCCTAAAATCAAAATTGCGCTCTACTAGTGGTTGAATGAAAACAAACTTCTCAACCTAATGTCTAAGATCAAAAAGAGATACTGCTAAGATTTTAAAACCTTTGTGGGCAATCAAATAGCAAAATCTTTCCTTGTTGCTATAAGTAGAAAGAGAAACAATGTAAATAACCTAGAAATTTTATAAAGGAATGTGTCATCTTCACTTGGCATATCATCACAGTAAGACTAATAATATAGCCAAAGGATCTGAAAGTAATTGAGTAGGATAGATGCCACAATGGAATTATGATTTCAAAAGATTTAAGAATGGTAAAGGATTGTCAATTATGTTTCACACTATTTTGAGGAATGAAAGAATGCAAATCGTTATGTAGTAGATTTCTAATGATCTCACCAAAATGTTGCTTGAGGAATCACTATTAGGAGCTTCATAAAGGTTGTCGAATGGTTTGGAAGTTGCCTTGAGGGCTTCAAGTCTCCTAAGGTCACTATGTTTCTTTCTCCTAGTAATTTTTAAAAGAAAACAAAAAGAGTGTGAGAGACACAAAAATATTACCTTGCAAGTGTATGGAATGAATGAAGAAGGAAATGGAATTAAATTGGGGCTAGTTACCCATTTAATGCACCTTGGGGAACTCAGTGAATGCCAATAAAGTTGCTTAAGGCATAGGCTTTCTAGAAAGGCAAGAAATGTGAATAGGCATGACTATTGGCATTAAAATCCTTATCAAATCCTAAGCTTCAAATTTTCGAAAAAAACCTAGCACTGTTTGAAAATTTAAGGGGCTAAGGGACTGTTTATTTTTATTTCCAAGGACTTTTTTATTTTCAACACTATTTAAAATGAAAAACCACCCATTTCTCCCATTTTCAAAGAAAATACTCTTTATTTTCATTTTTAATTTCTCCTAAACTTATTCCATCATCTCATTATTTCATCAATCAAATTGAGTTAACCTAAAATACCCACTTTCATTTTATAATAAATACAAATATATATATATATTAGAAATAAATATTTTTAAACATAAAAAATATAAATTACTTAAATTTCAACTACCCTAACTAGCCTAATTACTATTTTCAAATAAAACATTCAAATACAATCTCATTTTTAAATCTAAAGCTACAACTTAGATTTCAATTTTTGGGAGATATTGAAAAATCTAAAAATAAAAACATATCCAAATGGGGCCTAATGATGTGGGTTAAAATGAAATGATTATTTCCTTCATTCAGACGAGGAAAATAAAACCAACTAGGTAGCCTTGAAGCAAAACGTGGTCTAATCCAATATAATTTTCATTTAGTTAGGGTTGTCAATAGAGTGGAATTTAATCCGATTTTGATTTGAATTCAATTTGATTATTTAGTTTGGTGGAAATGATTCGATTAAAAAATTCGTAATCTAAAATAAATAAAGTGAATATGAATATGGTTTGAACTTATCCATTAATAATCTGAATATATTTACTATTATACATATATACTATTATACATATGTATACACAGGGTGTAACACCACTAGAAATTATATGATTGGTGGGAATTTTCTTAATAATTATTTATTTATTTATTTTGAAAGTTTTGGGGTTGAATTGCAATTTGAGGAAAACTTGATTGACCAATATTTGGGAGTTTGTGGGTCAAACTGAAATTATTTTGGATCAACTGGACCAATGTGAGGCACTCATTAAGTGGAGGGTTGTAATGAAGTTGATCATTACTTCGGGGGACTTAATTGGAAGCTGAGAAGAACTTTTGGGGGCCAATCTGAAATTCTAGAAAATAGTCCTATATATAGCAATTCCCCCCTCCCAATTTTTTCTTCATTCTTGTATGCACCCCCATTAAACCCGTCTAGCAAACTCTCTCTCCACAAACAGTGAAACCCTTCTAGCGAACTCTCTCTCCACAAACAGTGAAACCCTTCATGTCATATACCATTCTTCTTTTCTCTTCACAAGGATCACATTGACACCTTTTTCTTCCGAAACCTATTGGTGGAGTAGCCAAAATTTGAGCTCAAAGCTTCAGTCACAACTGAGATAGTAGTTGCAACATCACTAATGGCAAAAGTTGCAACTTAGGTGGTGGTTTTTGGTAGTTTTTAGCTCAATGATCATCGTGGTGGCCTTGAATTGGAGCTTCGCTCAAAGGAGAGTTGAGACCTAACAACTTTGAGACTAAAATTGACACCCTTCATGATGGTGGATGTAGAAATTGATTAGAACATTATGTTATTTGGGTTGCGAGGTGTCGACTAGTGGTGGTGTTGACCATTTTTTACAATGGCACGCAGTGGTAAACAATAGCCAGCGGAAACATTGAGGTAATTTCTTCAACTTGTTGCAGTGATTGTGTGTGCAACATTAGTTTCTGTATATGAAGTTCTGATAAAAAGATCTTAGGTAAAGATCAAAATTGGGACTTATACCTTATACCATTTATTTCCTCTGAATCTTGTATTTTGTTGAGAAGATGTAAGAATTAGATATGGGAATTTAGAAATATGCCATGTATAACTTAGTGGGCCTGAATTTGTATTATTATATGATCACGTTAGGTTAATAGAGTTAATTGGAGGATTAAACCTTAATTTATGGATTTGAGACCCAAGTGGTAAAATTAGATTATTAAGGATAATTGGACTATTATTATTAACTTATATCACGTTGTAAGGTTAATTATATAATTAGGGACCTGATTATATCCCTTTATCGAGACCGGCATAATAAGCATTTTCTCTCTCAAGTAAATTGATTGAATCTTTAATTACTAACTTGGATGATTAGTTATCAATTTTTTACTGTTATTTGTATAATTGTGATTTTAAGGTCGAATGAAGATTTTAACAATGAACCTAGTCTTTTGGTTAAGTGACGAAGAGTTGGGTCCCGTGGACCAGTAGGCTGTGACTATATTTTTTGAGGTTACAAATGTGAGGGTCTACCAATTTGGCACTTGCTTACACTTATCTGTCATTGTAATAAACCTTTGAGATGGTTAAACTGCTTTCTATACTATTACCACATCTTAGTTATTCAAATTTGTGATTGCTTGAGATTTCATTTGTTATCTGTTAATTGATCTGTATATCCTTGTGAGGATTTCTTCCTTAATCTTATTTCTAATAAGAATTTAGCATGTCTATTCTGGTGCTAAGAACTTTTGTTGTCTTGCTTGGTATCGATTAGTTTGAATTCATACTGTTTATCACATGTTCAGTTTTGTTGGCCTGTTTAAGCATGTCCTATACGTTATTGATTTGCCTAGTCAACAATCTATTAACTGACACCTAATTCGCCTTGTTGGCAATTTTGTACTATTTTTTGTTGTTATCTATTGCCTTGCTGGCACATTGATTCACCAAGTCTATTTTGTAACCATTTCGTTATCTATTACCATTTAGTTATCTATTAACCATTATGTATATCGCTTGTATGGCCTTGTCAATAATTTTCTACATGGGGATAACTTTTAGATTATGGTTCCCTGGTTCCTAACTATTAATTTCGGGACATACTGTTAAGTGGTTCCCAACTATTAAGCTTGGGACGTGTTGATATGTTTAGAATGACAAAAATTAGGAGAATTTGGTAAGCTTGTTATGTTATGATTCATTGAACTGCATATGTTACTTGGGTTTGCTTTATTTTGATTATATTCTGATTGTGTGTATTCTACTCATGGAGCAACAAGATCGGTATAGTTTCTTAATCTAGATCGGTTGTTATCCAAATCGAACGAGTCGACTGCCTTTCCCCTCAAATTGATACGGTCAGGATGATCTCAGGCCGTTCGAACTGACAATAACAACTCCTGAGCTAATGCCTATTAGTAACCTAGAATTTGATAATGCTTGATTGTTAAACTTGTTAATGCTTATATCTTGATATGTTCATGTTTTAATTGTTAATTTATGATCTGTTGAGTTGATTTTTCCTTGATGGTTTCCTCTTGATTTATTATTAAGATTATCCCTCACTAAATCCTTTAGACTTATCTTCTTGTATTATTCATGATTTTTTGAGATAGGGATTGATGATAGGCACGGACCTTAGGCTTGGACTGCTGAACATCTTGTAATAGAATAAGTGTTTATATGTGTTTGTGGGTTCACATGCGCATTATATTAAGACTTAGAGATGTTGTGACATGTTAAGTTGAATTAAAGAACTGCAGTATATATATATATATATATATATTATATTGTTGAATGTTATGGGACCACTTTATGGCATGTGTATAGTATTTTTGTTAAGGTCTGCTTAAGTTGAAACATGTTGCTATCTTAGAAGAGTTTCAAAATTTTATGGGCCTATCAAATGCATTGTATGTTTCAATTTAAGTCTAAATTAATGATATCTCAGTTTAGGGGTTATCTTGAGTGATATGCCACACATGGTCCTATAACAATGCCAAAATAGATATTTGGATGAAGACAATAAAGAACCCCTATACAATACATCAATAAGATACTTTTTATATAACTTGTTAAATTTCAAGCTTATTTATATCATTATTATATCACTTGTTTCTCTATTTTTATAACAAAGAATGAGGCGGGAAGAATAATGAGTAGGAGCCGAATGCCATGATATGATAAGAATGAAATGCAAATCTCGATTTAATTAATATAAGCTTCTTTTTTATAAGACTTTGAGTCTATAATTCGTTGATTGCAAAATTAAGTATAACTATATATTTATAATACCAAATAAGTACTATTATCAGTAGTGAAACCTAAAATACAATGATTTGATGAATGAATGTGATTAAATTAAATTTTATTACTTCTTTTAAGTGATCAATAGACTTGATAATTTATTCATTAATTTGTTGTGTAAATTTTTAAGGATGACTATTTTGAATTTGCATTTTACTAATTTTTTAGAAAAATAATAAATATATGGTGATTTTGAGAGTGTTCGGATTTGATTTTTTTTTTAATTTGATGGATATCTAACTTTTATTTGGATTAGGATATGATTATACCAACTACAGATCCTATATGATTTTGAATTGGATTTGGATATGGCATATTAAATTCAGATTTGGATATGAATCCAGTATGATCCAATTTGAATATGACCCATCGACATCCTTATATTTGATATTTTATCAGTATCTTTCTTTCTTTTTTTTTTTAAGCTAAAGGCTCAATATTGATAGCATAGTATAGACATTAATATACATATTAGGTTAATATACTATATAGATTTTATTTTACAATCTTTATTAATATTATACCTAAAAGTATTAATTTAATAAAAAATTATTAAAGTTTGGACTTGGATGTTTTACGAAACACATTGCCTGATTCCATATCTAATTCATTTATTTCGAGCAACGGATATTTATAATTTGATTTGATTAATTAAATATTTTAACAGATAAAAATTCAAAAATTTGAATTGAATTCAAATTAAATTTGGATTAAAATTCAATCCATTGATAGCGTTGGTAGTAGGGTTTGATATTGGGCTCTTCGTCTTTTGTGGGCTAGCACCATTTGTCTCTTGGGCTTATCTACTAAAAGCCCGGCTTCTTGATAATCAACCTGAGTGGGCCAAGAGTAAATCTATCTTTATATCCTAGATGCTATTTTGGGCAAGAGCCTAAAGATTGTTGGCAGGTCCAATGTTTCTGGTACCAATCATGCCTCGATCCACGCTTAATGGACAAGTAACCATCTTTTGGTCAGCATCTTATTCAATGGTTTGTATGAAATAGATCTCGCAACTCTAAGTTTTATTACCGTTAAATAGCTCCACATTTACTTCCTTTACGAACGCATGCATTTATTATATTTTATATCCTCACTCTTAAATTCTCAATAAGTTCTTTTTGTATCTTTTTAGTTAGTTTGAATATCTAAGAATTTTTGTTAATATTATTTCCAACACCCTTAATAACTTTATATTTTTAAGTTAAGCTTTGACAACTTTGTAAATATATTTTTTTTCATAGATATAATCTCTTCTTATTTGATTGTTAGATACATTATTTCGATCCTCATCAAGTATATTTACAAAACAACCATGGACAACCTTTCAGGTCATAGACATGTAAAAATCCAATTCCTTAATTGGTTGCAAAAATCAAAGGAGATTTGCCTTTAACACCACAATATTGCACATCAATTCTCTCTCCCTTATTTTTTTTTCTTCGTTTTTTGGGTCTACATTTTCGATTTATGTTAGTTGAAGTTTGCATAATATTCAAATATGCCTCTCATAAGACAAAGAGCTGTGAATTATACATTAAAGAGGCATCACAGAGGCTATAGCAAAAATATTTTGGGAAGCCTGACATTGAAATATATAAGAAAATTTGGCAGTGATATTTTAGATAATTTTAGTTTAAAATACATTCAATTTAATAATGAATGTTGAATTGAAGAAAATGAATGATATATTAAATATTTATATTTGGATTAATTTAGTGAAAACAAAGGGGAGAATTATTACAATTGAGAATATCAGCATCTAGATAATTTGACTTGCTGCTAAATTTTCTCCACCAGACAAAAAAAAAAAAAAA
>JACGDI010005707.1:1397430-1436225 GCA_014898725.1 Jacaranda copaia
CGCCTTTCTCAACTTGCTGTTCAAGAATCCACTTCAGAAACCTGTTTTTCTTGAACTCAAGATCAAGATTTCTCCAGAATCAATGCCCGTCAAAAGACAACGCACTGATGTTCTCCGGGAGTACAAGAATAGGAGGAAAATTGCTGAAGGCGTGTGTGAAATTGGAAGAGAAAAATGTACCAGATACTGGAAAAGAATGGGGAAAAGTTTCAGCTGTGTTGTTTGATATGGATGGAGTGCTGTGTAATAGCGAAGAGTTATCAAGATTGGCAGCTGTCGATGTTTTTACGGAAATGGGAGTTCAAGTCACAGTTGATGATTTTGTGCCTTTCATGGGCACAGGTATAACAATCTTCCATTAGTATTGGCGATTTTGTTTGTCGTGTTTCATATTTCAATGTGTATCATTGCTCAATATTCTACTCCTTGCGTGCGCATTGGGTCCTTTTGCGGGTCCCCTTGCTGAAATTTCTGAGGAATCAACATTGTTAGGAGACCTTCTAGGAAAATGGTTGAATCATTCTTCTTTGGGAATCATTGCTATGGAAAAGAATGCTGCTAAGTTGTTTCTTGGATGAATATCTTGGTGATTTAAGGAGCATCATAGTCCTTATTCCCTTTCTTATATTCTGCAGGCATGGGATGGTGGTTCCAATATTCACCAAATTTCTCATTTGTTGGAAGGGGGAGTAGTGTGGTTTAGGCGCTAGGCATGAAATGTAAATCTATTTGTTTCAGGTTATTCACAGTTTTAACATTCAGTACTTCTTTCTGATTGATTCCTAGGGTGGTCGAATTCTTGAATGTCTCCATCTAGATGATGTGCCTTGCAAGGTATCTTATTGATGTCAGAGGAGCTACTTAGGGTAACCTCATGGCATTTACAATTTCAAAGCTCTAGCCTGAATGGCCTAACAAAGTGTGTGTACTCCAGCATGAGCTTAGAATTCTAGGTAAAGGGACTTGAGCCTGGTCCTTGATCATGAGAGTCAAGCATGGGAACGTGTAGATAGGGTGGGACTCAAGGTAAGCAGAAAGTGATTTGAAGTGCTTCATGTGGTACATTAGTAAAGTTTTGAAACCAAAGGGCAGGCTTACCTCAGAGTTTTATCTAAATTTTTATAGACTTTAGAGTTCATGCTGCTGCTGATGTCAAGACCAATATTAAGTAATCTACTTTCACTTTAAATAACTAAGAAAATGAATTTATTTATTAATTTTCTGTTCTCACTTCCTCTTTATTTAGATTTGCTGGGCTATAGATGCTTGTTTGCTTTTGAAATTGTGCTGCTAGCACAGGTATGAACACTAAGTGTACCAGGCTAACAGACACATATAAAGGACCACCAGATGAAGACAGTATCCCCTCTTTATGACTAAATTATTGTAACCCTGTATTATTTTTCAGACAAATTGAACTGTCAAAGGACAAGTTCAAACTAGATTGGGATTTGTCAAGAATTTGCTCTTTCCCCCTCTCAATCTTTCCATTATCTTGTTCTGTACACTCATGCAAATTATCTCCCCACTATCAAGGTGACTAGCAAGTTCATTAAAATCTCCTGCGACCAACCATGTGTGAGAGGCTTTTAATGGCTACAATTTCATTTTCTTTACATTGACATGGATTCATGTAAAGAACCATCACTTCTTTTTCAGATTTGGTGAGCGTGATGCTTTAATGATCTTACTGTGCCACTTGACAAGTATCTAAATTCTAATACACCTTCCTTGGAGGATGCCTGTTGATTTCTTGTTTTGACTGGGTAGATGTATTCCTTCTCCTTATTTATCTCAATCCTCACCGAGTAGAAAGAGTTTTCCTCGTTCATTACTTTGTTTATGATGCTTGCATCAAGATATTCTATTCTAGGTCCAGACTTTGCGATTTACAGACAAATTCAATCATCCAATCTCACATTCTCAAAGGAGGCAATGTCTTCTCTCCATTTAATGCTGTCTGCTCAGTCATCTCACCTCAGTTCATCCAAATGTCAGAATTGTAAATATGCTGAGAATTTATCTCTCAAGAGTCTTTTACTTATCAAGAGGTAAAATTTATCCTTCAGCAAGTTAGATTAACTTAGTACCAGTGATTGGTCATTTAAGGTCCTGCCACTGAAACTCAAAGGTTTATAATCTTTCAGCTCTGTTGCAGCCAAAGCTTGATGGTTTCTCATATCAAGTCCCCTGATCTGATTCATTTATGGAATTACTTGGAAATCAATTAGTGGGATGTTGCTGATTACAACCCCCCACCCCCCGCGGTGTCCCCACAAAAAAAAAATTATTAATTTTTGTATCCTCTGTCCATTTTGTCAACATTATTTCCTCCTTCACTCCTTCCATCATCTGTCTCTAGTCTTTGGATCTGAATGCATGGTCTCCCTAAACATGAATCAGGTGAAGCCAATTTTTTAGGAGGTGTTGCTTCTGTAAAGGGTGTGAAGGGATTTGATCCTGAGGCAGCAAAGAAGAGATTTTTTGAGATATACCTGGATAAGGTTATTTAACAATAACTTTGTGCGACTTTTTTTTTTATCTAATTCATAATGTTCAAAAACCCACCTGACTCCATGAATATATTCCGCTTTTTGTAGTACGCAAAGCCAAGTTCTGGCATAGGTTTCCCTGGTGCCTATGAACTTATACTACAGGTACTGGCAGGAAAATATTTTGGTTTCCCACTTTCTTTATTTGCATTAGAATTCACTGTCTGATAAAAAACAGTGTAAAAACAAAGGCCTCAAAGTTGCTGTTGCATCTAGTGCTGACCGTATCAAGGTTGATGCCAATTTAGCAGCCGCTGGTTTGCAGCTCCCAATGTGAGTTTATATCACTTAATTTTGATATACTTGTTGAAATAATGTTGCAATTTTCTCTATTTTGTGTATCCTTTTGAGATATTTTGAAGTATTGTTCAGTAGACCTGCCTATGCGCCTGCAAATTCATATGGAGTTCTGCAGAGTTAAATCCTTTTGCAACTTCTTTATTGCATGGAAATCTTGTAACTGCACACTGTGGGAATTGATGTAACTGTATACTTGCTATAAACTATAGTTGCTCATTTACTTGAATTCTTGTGTTTGGTAGCTGTTCATATTTTTTGGTGTATAGGAGTTTTAATATTTCAAACAAATCAATTTTGAAAGAAATCTTGACCTATAATTAGGAAACAAGACGATTACCAACAAGGAAGGTTCTAAATTAGTTTAAATATGATAAATCAACGATGAACCAATCCAAGAAATAAAGTTTCAAGATTGCTTTTCTCATGCAAAATTATAAACATTTTTGGAAACAATTGTGCACAAACTAGCAGATTTATAAGCTTGTGCATCTGTGTCGTAGAAAAGATTTCATGGATTTCCATGGAGTAACATTTCCTCACTCTTGCTTCTGTAGCTAAATTGTTCAGGTCAATCACTGCTTCAGTCTTCAGCAATTGAAATTGATTTGTGAACAGTTAGTCGCTTCGTTTTGTATCCAATCAAGGAAGCTCGTGGTCTATTGAATTCCATGTGTACCCATTGTCTGAAACATCTATTTAACTGTGATTATCGTTCATATTATATTGGAATGCTTGTTTCTGTCATTGCAACATCTAGGCATGCTGGAATTTAAACTAATTTTGGGATAAGAACAAAGACTATAGAAACAACTGGATTCATACGGCAACCAAAAGGTGTGAATCCTCCCAAAAATAAATCATTGATTCATAAATCTCGGAATATTTTCATTTTTATTAGTATCCATACCATAAGGTTCACTGCTCCAAATTTCTGACAGGCTTTTAGTGCCTGAGAATGCTCTCCATTACTTTCCACTCACGTCAAACAAAATGGTTTGATGTTCCATGCAAAACCAGGACAACCTCGATTTGTTAATTAAGGGGCTGTTTCAATGGAAAGAAGTGGAATTGATGATACAAAATCCAAAAAACAAGACTTGAATCAGATTTTGTAAGGTGAAGGACTGTTTAACTAGAAAACCAAGAAGAATATCTCTGCACCCTTGAAACATAGAGAAGGAATAATGCATGCCCCTACCTGTAGTGAATTATATACATTGACAGTTGACACCCCATCTAATCTCAAGGAGCATCTCAACCTAGAAACTTGGATAAAACTTTATTCAACCTTAGAATTTGAGGTTACAAAGACTGACCAATTTATAGATGCATTAAAATAATAATAACTTCCACAAACATACTAGAACATCAGCCACTTAAAACTATAACCATATAATACTTGAATTACATTAAAACAAAGCTGCCTAACCTGAATTGGTGTTAGAATCTTCTAAAGAACTAGAATACAAATAAAGAGGCAGGAATAATTCCAAAAGATATAGGATTAGAAACTACTTCCTAAATGAACTATGATAGAACAATTAAACAATCCCACTTGATTGTGGAAAAAGTTAAAATTGATAATGAGAAAAATTAAATAGAGCAAGGTACAATAATTTTAATGGTAAGTTTTAAATTATATTCTTCTTAAACTTGTCCTACATATGTTGCTTCTACATAATTCCCTTAATTTTTTTTCATTGGGGTCGGTGCGGATATAGACCTCTAACTTGATGCTTTAGAGAAATACATTGGCAAGGGTATTGTACAAATTCTTCGGTATGCTAAAAAGTGGATTTGACTCATTAAAAACTGCAGGCTTTTGTTGTGAAAGTATGGTGTGTACTTAGCATCAATCAACACCTTCTTGTGCATCCATATTCAGATGTAACTCCGTACCACATGACACACACCAATCACTTTAGGTTGCCCCATCATGATTGATTATAGCACCTAGGAATTTGGAGGTTGAAGGTTATGACAAATGACACTAAAAGGATTCTTCTGTTCAGTTCCAGGAAAATGATGTGACAGTTCTTTTTTTGTCCAGAGAACACCCCAGGACAAGAATATGAACAGAGCCTGTTTACTTTTATGGTTAATTACGCCATACATTTATAAATGTCTTTGTTTTGCATTCTGGTTAGGTGTTTTGAACTTGACAATACTTATTCAAAAACCTGGGCAACAACTATAGTGACATCTAGAGAGGACATGGATAAGATGCCTCATCACCCACTACTTTTCATTTAGTTCAACCATTTTATCATATTTCCTCTTTTGTACTTTTGCTTTTTCTACACGTGCAAATTCTCATTGTGGCTTGATATGGTAATCTTTGTACACACACCAACTATTGCCTCTTATTCTCTTGACTCTAGAATACTTGTTCTCTTCTAGACCTTTTGCAAAGGAATGAACACTTTAAGTTTATTGAACTCACGTATTAAGATTCCTCAATTGAACAAGTTTGTTAGGAAAATTACGCATATATTCATGGTCTGTTCTTTTAGTCTAATAAAAAACTTGCACTCTATACATCATTGCTAATGGAACTTTGATGGAATAAACTTTGTAGTCATTGCATCTTTCTAATCTTGCCATGTAATGATTGAACAAAAAGGCACATCTCTCACCATCTTTTAGATGTGATGCCTGGATTAAGACCTCTAGTGATTCTGAGCTGAATGTAATCAATCCACCAAATACTTGTATAACCTCTTATCTAGTGGTGACAGGAACACGAAAATTGCCAGATTTCTGATGAACAAAAACATGTTCTATCGAAGTCATCCATTTAGTTATTACTTCAGGCTCAGATTTACCCTTTAATTCTGGAAACTTAGACTTAATTAAAGCATAGTCTTGGAGTAGTAATGGGACTGTCGTGTTTGTACAGCAATAGAAAAAGGTGCTAGTGGTTGTTCTTAAAATTTTTCTGTTGGTTGCATAGCAAGCAGATGGCATGACCAACCAACCTGTTGTATTAAATGATCTTCAATGCATTGCTCATCTCATCTCCCAATAGAAACAAAATCATCCTTGAAGCAGCCCATGAATGTTTATTGCATCGACAAGGCCTCGTTGATTGCTCCTTAGTTTTCCTTCTTGTCAGATAATTGCTCGTCTTATCATATATCCTTAAGTCAGAAACACTGTAGAAGGACAGACCAGATTAGTAGAATCCTTGAAAATATTTGACTGAGCTTTAGGCCCAAGGAAAAGTTTTGGGATTGATATGGCCTCTGGTGAACAATAAAGGTTAGCCTTGAAGATTTGCTTATGGGGGCTACTCAGTGGAAAGATGGGGAGTTGGCACAAGGCCTGACAAACTTGACATTGTTCAGATTTTGCAATGCTATTATGGTTTAAAGCAATTCTGAACCAAGAAAAGAATTCTACACATACTAAAGGAAAAATATGATAAATGAGTACCCAACCTACAAGACCTTGGTCAAGATTGACCCTTTATTTGAGTATGGAAGAAGGCACTCAATAAAGAAACCAATGAACAATTTTATACGACTTTGTAAAGAAATCCCTTTTAATTATGGAAACCCCCTAACACTAAGACATCAGAAGATCCGAAGAAAGAATTTCTAACCATATTCTTCTTAAATTTTCTTTTTAATCATGTTGCTCGTGCTCCACACATTCAATCCTTTACTTTTCATAACCCCTGAGTATGAAATGTCAATGGACAAGGTCAGAATATTTGGTGAATACTGAGTGCTGAAGTAATCTCCATATGGAGGTTATATTTTCTTTTGAAGATTCCCCCCAGAATCCTATACTCGCATATGATATTCACCTTGCCTAATATATGTACCTCAAAAGAAGGCATATAGAACTTATGCAACCACAACTGTTTGTAGTAAATTCTATATGAAGGGTCCCCTGTTGGAACTATTGATATGATCATCAGGCTGTGTAATGGATTTAATTTTATAAACCTTTTTGAGTTCTTTTGCAGTTCTCACAAATTTGTTTCTATGGTACTTTTCCTGTTATATTAACAGGTTTGATGCTATTGTGTCTGCTGATGCATTTGAAAACTTGAAACCTGCTCCTGACATTTTCTTAGCTGCATCAAAAATTTTGGATGTTCCCACAGATGAGGTATGCTTTCTGGAGAGAGTGATGTGTGGTTGTTGTTTCTGTTTTGGTTCTTTGCTATTCTTGTTCTTACCCCCATATCAAGGTATGAGTGTTGAGGCATGGTTTAATGACCTGAGGTGATGAAAATGCCGATTAAATAGATGTTGGCATCCAAGAATTTAATATACCTCTTTTCATATTTATTGTTTATTCTTATAATCCTGTATGCATTTGCCAAAAACTTATATCATCTAAGCTTTTGAAACAGTGATATTTGAGGCTTGGTGGGAAGTTCAGGTTTCTAATAATAATGGATTAAATATGAGAAGAGTGCTGGAACTCACATTGATGCTTTCATCTTCATGTAGTGCATTGTGATTGAAGATGCATTGGCTGGAGTGCAGGCTGCCAAATCCGCTAGCATGAGGTACCTTTTAGGATTTCCTTATCACTAGGATTTTTTAAGCTTTCTCTGTGCAAGAATTCTAGTCGAGGTTTCTATTTTTCTTTTTGAGTACTTTCTTATAAGTCTATGATCTTGCTTCCTTTGTCCCTCGTTCTATGTCAAACTGTTCTATCAATGCTATGTTTACTTGATTATTTTAATGTTTCCAATATGGAATTTTCTTGATTTTCTTTCTCTTTTATTTTTTCTGGCTATCTGTTTTTGTTTCTCTCCTTTGGTTATGTTTCCCTATTATCACTGTCAACTCTTTGTTGCCTGGTTTATAAGTTATGGATCTGTGCCTTTTCATACGTCTATCCTCTTTCATTTGTTACATGAATAGAACTTTTTCTTATTGTTCTCTCCTGATTGATGCTTGAATTTCATTTCATTCTGAGTTTTTTCTTTTCTTTTCTTTCCTTTTTTTTCCCAATTACTATCTGCTGTCAATGACATTTTTTAGATGCAACTTTAAGCTGGTTGTCCCTCTCCTTATTTCACTTTTATTACTTTTTGTCATTCTAATGATTATGGGTATTGCTCTGTGTCTGTTTTCTCTTTGCTAATACCATGTATGTCATTTTCTCTCATCTCCTTCATCCCTCTTTCGGATTATTTTGAAGTTTTTACACAATTTCCTGTGCTTGCAGATGCATAGCTGTAACGACGACATTGGCAGAAGATACTTTAAAGGCGGCTGGTCCATCCCTTATCAGAAAGGACATAGGAGAGATTTCCCTTGATGATATTCTCAATGGTGGCTCTGGTTACCATAGTATGTAGTTGTGAAAGTATATTTATAAATGCCTTTTTCCATCAGTAATAATGTATTCAGTGCAGACTCCTTTTGTATAAGATCTGAAAGGAAACTAAGGAATACTTCTTGTAATGAATCTATGTACTTGAGAGATTATTTCTACTAATGAATTAAGGTTTTTGTTCCTGGAATTATGTTTTTGTAGCTGTAGTATTTGGGCTTTCATACTGAAAGCTAGGGTAAACTCACTTAGTGATATTCACTTTACTGCAATAGTATTTGGATAGTGCTTGACATTGAAGATTTTCTGATACAAAGTAATATCTAATGATGAGAAAATATTGCAGATGCAGAGAAGCAGACTTGTCAATCTATTAGTGCTTCTGCTCAAAGTCTGCCCAATTCACACAGTAAGGAAATTAGATCATTTCAGGAAAAAGATTCTAGGGGAGATGCAATCTTCTCAATTGGAGGGTAAGAATGATTCTCATGTGATGAATGATTCAGTTTAATGATTCTGGATTTGTGTAGTAACTCTAAAGCTTTGATATATTACATAGTGACAGCTATTCCAAGTTTATTTGTATATTACATTTTCTTTTCTCCAGTTTTTTCTGGATTACCCTAAGTTATGTTGAAGGAAATTGTTGCCAGATTTTGTTAAGGTTCTTAAGTCCTATTTTATTATCAACTAAAGGAGTTCAGATTTTCTGAAAGAAAAATCATATGGGTGAAGAAATTCCTTGCAGAAGTAAGAGCTATTATGTGTCTCCAAGTAGAAAAATTATATAGAAGTGTCAATCATCGAGGAATCTATTTATAAAATTACTAGAGGTCATTTTTGGAATGTAAAACCTTATTCCAATAAGCATTTACAAATTTAATATATACTATGGGAAGGAAAGGGTAAAGTGTTGGGAAGTAAAATTAAATAAAAAAAACCACAAATTTGAGTGATTGAGATATCATTGTAAAATGCGAACACATGTGTTTAATACAGAGTACAGTGGATAAACACCATGATACATCATCTGCTGAATTTTGTTTTATTTCTCCTCATCACTTCTGAGCCTCAACTCTTAAGTTTCAAGATAAGATTTTGATATAAGATTTACATTAGTGATGCTCTTGCTAAGTTTGCAATTTATATTCCTCTAGTTTAATTTGATTAATCTAGATTTCTTACGATTAGAATCTCATGTGATGAATATCCTGTGATAGATTTGCATGCAGAAACAAAGTGTCCTGAAGAAAAATTTTATATTCAATCAATCCTACTACTTCAAATCACAGTTTTATGTGGGGAGATACTTTACAAACTATCCGTTAATCACAGTACTTGGAGAACAGAAATATCAATCCCAAGAAACACTGTATAAAATACTGCAGATTACTATGAGTTGCATCTAGTTTGATAAATGTCGAAGAGCTGGACTTCAAACATCCACAGGAGAAACTGACCTCTTGAAAGCAACTACAAGCAAATTTTTTCTGCTAATGATAATAAGTATTATGGCCAATTATTTTGTAACCTTCAGCATTGAGGTTAGTTTGAACTTGTGTTTTAGATTGTGGAATTGTCTGAATATAATGTGCATATAATAAGTAACCAGTGTTACCTTTTTTCCTATGTGTAAGTTTTGTGGAAGTAGGGTATAACATGATGGTAAAATTATTATTGCCAGAAAGAAGATTCTGAGTGTCAACAGAGTATCCAGCAGTAGCGAACGAAATAGGCAAAGCAATTACAGGAAAACTTGGACATGTTTAATACTCTGATCTTTGGCACATTACCACAATGTTAAAAGTAGACCAAATTTTTGTCATCCCCAATACCATTTACATTTCTGTTAACTCAGGGTTAGTTCTAGGGCAAATGGGGCCAACAGCTAGGGTCACTTGACCAACAACATTTAGAGAACTATCTCAAGCTTGTTGGTATTAAGTGGTTTTATCTGCTATCACCCTTCAACTAACAGTATTAATTTCAGGACACCCTCCTTGTTCATTGACTAGATTTGCTGCTTTAAATAAACTATTATTTCTGTTACTAACATGAATGCTGCTATATCAATAATATTTTCAAGCCAAAATTTTCTCATCCTTTTCTTTTGGTTTGAGAGGTGGACAAACTAAAAAGTAGTGGAAGAAAAGAAAAAGGATGAGAAAATAGCACGTGGCATATCATTGGGAATGTTTAACACAGTATTAGTTATCCAGTGACCTAATATTTACTGCCTTGACTTTACATTCTTCCTCTCTATTGGCACATGTGGTGGACTATACTTTTTCCTGTCTGTATGATTCATAAATGCACATCTGACAGATCTTTTGTGTTCGTCAAACAGACTGCAAAATAATTCTCTAGTTAGTGTCAATCTAGTGAATTGGCCATCATTATAAAAGATTTAAAATTCAGTGGCACAGAGATTCAAGAAGTAGCTTATTAGAGTTTTGCATGAGCGTGATGCAATATTATCTTCCTTTCCTTTTCCCACAGTTCTTAATTATTTCCATGTGCAGCAGAAAGCTATGTAGAATTGATGTAATGAAGTCATAAGAAGCCCATTCTGGGAGATGTTTTTGTTTTCCTTCTGATAGAACTTACTGGAGGATGATTATTATGCTAGAACATGCGGAGTGCCATGGTCCAACGTATTGTGTCTGGAGTGCTCTGGCATGCTCTTGTGCACGTACTACTAGTCATGAATGACAACAACAACATAATTGTTTGATCATTAGATGAACTGAGGCTTTTTTTATTTTTTATAATTTTATGGGGAAACACTTGAGCTAACTCCTAGCATTGAAATTGTTGCAGAAATATTAAGAGATTCAACAATTTGCTTTCTTCTAAATCCTATTGTGGGATTTTCTCTTTATTGCTTCTCATTATGAGATTTTAAAGCTCATGCTTTATCATTGGGTAATTGCTGTCAGCAGTTCAATAAGGACATTCAGTCCAATACTCCTTGAATTGTGGACATGATTTGTTGACAGGTTTCAGGGTTCTCGGCGAGATATTTTGAGGTATGGAAGTTTGGGAATTGCTGTTTCTTGCCTTCTCTTCACCATCACAAACTGGAAGGTATACTGCTGTTCTACGAAAAAGCAACTTGGGGACTTAACTTCAGACCATCTTTTCTTCCTTTAGTTTAGCTAAGGTTGTATCTCTGGAAGCTTCCATGTATTTGCAGGCCATGCAATATGCATCTCCAAAAGCTATCTGGAATTTGTTTTTTGGGGCTAGCAGCCCGTCTTTTGGACTGAAAGAAGGTTAATCAACATCAATTAACTTCTTGTCAAATGTCGCCGCGTACTTTCTATAATTAATGTTCCAAATCTTCATTCCTCTTTTCCGTTCCTTCTATGTAATTCCACTCTCTCATTATTCCACATTCTGATGCGCACTCTTACCAAACACAATGCATGTGTGTGGAGTGAAGTTACTTCTGACTGAGAAAGGAAGAATTGAAAATTATAATTCTCTTGTCTTTTGGTGGTTGCAGAAGAACCTCGTAATGAGAGAATCCAACAGTTTGTGAACTATATGTCTGATTTGGATAAAAGGTATATCAAAATTACTTCTTTCTTGATTTGTTTTATATTAGTGATCTAAACCTCTAATTAGTTGCAATATCATATTAGCTTTTTTCATTTTCACTTGTGTATTGTGCATGATTTGACTTCTTTCATTATTGATTAAGATATTTTCCTAACTTATATGATATCTGCTACTTCATGTTATGCAAGGGGAACTGCAACAAGTGTGCCAGAGTTTCCATCCAAACTGGACTGGCTGAACACAGCGCCTCTTCAGCTGCAGAGGGTAAACCCTGGGTGCATTATCTTGCTGCTGTGTTATTTGCTGTGATATTTATGTTTCATTTTATTCTGGCTTTAGTTGCTGCTGTTGTTTGCTCTGATATTTATGTTCCATTTGATTCTGACAATAAGTTCTACGGTCAGCATATTCTACTATAGCACTAAGATCATAAAACTTTTTTTGTCTGAATTTCATGGGCCTACTTAACTTAGTCTAGAATTTTAGCTAATATCTGAAAATTGTAAGTATTGCTGGTGAAGGAAACATTTTCCACATTGAACTTATGTAGACGATAAAGTTCAAATACTTTGATAGGATGCTAAGTTGTTCTTCTGGCTTGGTTATTATTGTGTTAATTTACAGAGCTCATCCATAAGCATATAATAACATGGATTAATCCAGGAAGACAATTTTTGTTGGTAGCAGATTTCTGATTCGTTTGATCTTACTTATCTGTTTGTGGCATTGTTTCTTTGTTAAAAGAGAATTTGTGATAATCCATGTTTTACATGTGTGCATGCATTGTCTTGAACAGTACAAGGAGGATGCATTTCTGACATAACCCTCTAACTTGACAGGACTTGAAAGGAAAAGTAGTTCTTCTCGATTTCTGGACCTACTGCTGTATAAATTGCATGCATGTGTTACCAGACCTAGAGTTTCTTGAGAAAAAGTATAAAGAAATGCCCGTAAGATCCTATGACTCCTGTTATGCTGTTTGTTATTATTTCTATAATTGTTTTGTTGGGTTAGTACATTCAGATGTTTTCTTTTTCTAGTTTCTTTGAGTGAAAGTTTTGATCAGTTGAAGGTTGTCCTTCTATGTTAGCATTTTGAATGCCATCCTATTTATTTGATCTCATTTTTTTAGTTCAGTTATTCTGTTGCAAATAGGGTACAATTGATCTATGAAGAAACTGGTTGCTCTGTGGTAAGTGTGACCTAGGTGCATTATCTGTTGTGCTTCCAGGTTAGAGATGATACAAAGCATAGGTTTTCTATGTGTCAGATAATGTAATGATAATTTATTTCTCTGTTACACAGAACCTACATGATGAACAATAATGCCTATGAGGAAAACTGAAGAATATTTTTTGTGTTCTAAACTTACACATAGATATAGCAGGCTGAGGAGCCACATGTTTTTCAAGGAAAAATATTTACAACATATTCCCTATATTTGGAAACACAAATTTCACCTATCAATGCACATATTCACAGCATCATTTTTGGGATGTACAATCCCAGATTTTCAGCAAATTTTAGGATACACAGTCCCAAAATCCAGCCCCCAGGTTTGTAGCAACTGATCTCAGTGCCAATGTAGCTGGAAGACATTCATCATATGTTCCTAGCTTTTAGCACTAGTAACTAACTCTGGAACTGCGTAATGCTATAGATAATAACCCTTGAACAGCCTAGTGATTTGGTAATAACAGTGTTGATTGGTTGATCTACAGACTTCACCTGTGATGAACAATCAACTTCTAGTGAAGTTCCATCATGAATAACATGACAAAATCAACAATACTTTTGTCTTCCCGTAGGATTAGAAGTTATATGGTTGCTTCCTGGTTTGTCTTACTAAATTCATTGAATGAGGATGATTGAAACAAATTTCCTGCAATATACTCTTCCTGAAAATTAGCTCGCTTGTTGTATAAATAATCGCTTTGCAATTGATTAAATGCTTCATCTAACAATATTTCGCCTTTTTACTGAGAGATTAGGTTGCCACCAACAAATGAGGTATATCCAAATCCACATCTGTCTAACCACTATTTGATGGAACTTATCCACGAGTTCTACTTCAATTTCAACTTTTAGGGTATCTCAAGGAACAAATCCATGGAGAATCAAGAGACTTACTGAAAATGCTTGTTGCAGTGCGATATAACCTAGTCATATTCAATCAGATTCGTTTGTCCACCTACTGTTTGTCTCATCTAGGATCATCTTGGGTGCCAATCCACCCATGTCTCTCCAAAAATCAAGGAACATGTGTATAAGATGAATGATATGTGATTTTGGCTTAATTGACAAATGAGGAGATTGATATCCCCGATAGGATAATTTACAGCAATTTGCATTTGGTTTTTACTGCATTTTTCTTTGGCAATGACAAAATCAAACCTGTTTTATCTGAATACATGCAGGGCTACATTTTCATTTTCATAGTAATATACTTCCTAGTTCTATGATGGTTATTTCAAATACATTTGAAAGAAATCTTCTTGGTTAATTGTCAAATGTGCTTAATTTGAAGGAAATCCTGGAGACTTTCTAGTTCAGGACAGCAATTTATTTTGAAGATCAAACTGTAGCAGAAGGAGCATAATCTGTACAATGATGATAAGTGATTTAGTATTACCAGACAAACAAGGAGAATTGCAGTGCTCAATAAATATCATTTACAACAATCCCCTTGTTTCATTGACCAAGTGTAGTGGCCAATAATGATCATCTAATCTAAGACAATCCTCTTGAAAAATGATAATTACACCAACAAAGTTTTTGCTATTTTTTCCATAACTGGGCCTTCTGTATTTTATTGAATTTGATGTTTTGGTTCATTTACAGTTGCATTAACTACTCACCCACTTAGACTTGTAAATGGAAAGCGTATCACCCTACCCAAGCCGATACCCTAAAATATCCAAATCAAAATACCCTCTATTCTACCCTACCTTAACTAAAATATCCAATACAATAGAACCCTAGCCCTACCCTACCCTATCTTACCCAAGACCCACTGGGTATAGTTTATTGAACTTATGTTTGTAATGTATAGCCTAATTTCTTCAATATATACCAAAAACATTATTTGGCACAATACAATAAAATATTTTCTCTATTTAATTTAATTTAGTTATTAAATTTAATTTACTTAATATGTACATTTAATCTTTTGAGTATGTTAAAAAATAAAAAATAAAAAAAATAATATTTATTCTCTCTCCTATTCCCTGTATTATACTTTTTTTTGTCTGTTGTCTTTCTTGAGTATGTTACTTTTTTTCTCTTTAATTTTGTTCTTTTTGTTTTTATTTTATAATGTTATTTCATATGTCATTTTAATAAGCATTGAAACATTTTCCAACACATACAGTAGAATCAAATTGATCATTTATGGTTCTTTTGCTTAAGGACATTCACGCACGCATATAATTAAAACAAGTTAGGAAGTTGTTATTATTTTATTTTCTACTTTTAGCTTCACAAGATTTGTTTTCTCCATGGCGAATGATTTTATTCTAGTTTGGACAAATATCTTCTTTTCTCTATCCCATTTTTATAATATTACATAAAAATTGATAAATATTTTTAATTTTTTTATATATCAAAAGTTTATCTTTAGTATAAATTTAATTTCAGTATATATAATTGTTTGGGTTAATATGTTAAATTTGAGTATATGGTAATCAGTAGTTTTTGGATATGGGTATATGGATAATTTATGAGTATGAACCTTACCCATGCTTATTACATTATTTTTTAATTATTATAGGTATGGGTATGAGTATAGATATGGATATATGACTTTTTGGGTTTGAGAATACCCTACTCATTGACAAGCCTACACCCATCTTATATGATTACATACAAAGGTACATTTTTGTTTACCTAGTACTTCTGTTCCTCATTCTATGTTATTGAATCTTCAAATATGCTCCACTTGAAGGAATCCTGGAGGCTATTTCTAGTTCAGGACCATGATTTGATTTTGAAGATAAAAAATGTAGCAAATTTTTTTAAATAAGTGGAATGGTGTTGAATTAGGAAAAAGGTATAGTGTCTTTTTCATGGGTCCTTTATTCTATCTCATCTTATGAAAGGTCAAACCGATCTAGAAGGCACCATGAAGTGAAGAGCTTTGCTTGAAAAGTTAGAAGAAACTTGTACGAGCTCATGTAAAATCTGGAAACTTCTCACAATCATATAATACCATAACTGGTATTCAAGAACAATCCATGAATTGAGTGTACAACTTTAAAGTATCGTGAAGTGGATAGGATAGAACAACTTTATATGCCAGTGCAGATAATAAAGAATGAAGCAAAGTTTTTAAATACATTTATTTGATTTAAGGGTGAAAATAAAATTATACCATGAAAAATATAAAATATCATCTCTAACAGACTTGGTGCAAAATTGCAATTTCTTATATGCTAAACAGGCTATTGAGGAATTATTCCATCATGATGATTTACAATTTTGCTTATACATTGAATGTAAAGTGTGCATGCTAAAAATGGCAATATTTGGTTATTACAGTTCATTGTTGTTGGAGTGCATTCTGCAAAGTTCGATAATGAGAAAGACCTGGAGGCCATTCGCAATGCAGTTTTACGCTATGGCATCACTCATCCAGTGAGTACTTGCATTCACCTAATCCCAAGTGTAATGTAGTAATGATTTTTGATGGTGTGGATTCAGAATAGAGTTTGGAAAAGTCTTGTACTAAACAACACGAGGAAAGCAACAAATATAGGAAGATTATTACTAGAAAATTAGACAGAGTATAGTTTAGACGATCAAATATCATAAGCAATTACTGAACAACACAACAGCATCAATAATATTCAAGCATATCAACGACATAAACTGGATTTTAGAGGTTGCTTCCTACTGGATCTTCTACTGTATAGCACCAGCTTTAGTTACTGTGGATGAAATTTTCACAGAAACACTGAAATTTCCTCACTATATAACAAGTTTCACACCAGCAATTACCCTAGCTTTCACTTTGCATGCCTTGAATCTCAATTGCCCTTGCTTTCAATTGCACATTGTAACAAAACATATGGATTAAAATTTAGTCAATGACAAAGGCTAAAAACCACTATTTGCCAAAACACATAGACTATTTAGGAAGTTGAATATAAGATGGACTGAAACAATCTACAGATAATTAAATCTTCTAACTAATAGATGCCAAAATAGCCTTCTAATTGCCCCACAGGATAGGCCACCGACCAGTTATTAATCCTTTGTTGCCTAATGATGCCTTTTCTTAAGAGTCAAAGGACATGTTTATATCTTGATGTATCCAAATTGCCTACTTTAAGGTGGGGAATTAGTTCTGAGAAAGCATTCACTGCGGTGCGTGTGTTGCTTGTGAATTTGAAAAAAAAGAAAAAGTGATAATAATTCGAGTATTCAAAACAAAATGCAAAGCTCAACAAAGAGAAGGGCTCCCATATGTAATGCAGTTACGGTAGCGAATCAGCCATCATTATATGTGCTTATTACTTGTCCAGCCACATTCCATCAGTGAAGTTTGTAAAGAGTTAGGATATGATTGTGTCAAAGTAGAGCATGGTGAATGATACTAGTTAGAATATTTTCAGTATCTAGTGTTGTTATTTAGTTTATTTAGGTAATAGATGATATGTATATCCCTACTATTCTTGCACCTAACTCTAATCCCATCTCTATATATATGGGATATGGTTCTTCAATACCTGACACCGTAACCTATTTCCTTCCACTGCTGCAGTCCTAGCTGCCTCCAACTAACTTCTCTCTTCCACCTTATGGTAGCCCATAGGGTTGTGCATAAATTCGCCAATCCTAACCTGCCCATTAAACCCACCAACAACCTGTTGGTTTAATAGTTGTAGAACTAATGGCAGGTCAAAAAATAAGCAACCTGAATGTTATGGGTTGGGTAATGGGTTTAGTTTTTAAAACTCAATCCACAAAATATATTGGTTATTCTTTGGTAATCCTAACCACGCTACAATTCTCACCATGCACCTTTCTTCTTTTTAATTCTCATCTCCCATCTATGTATTTCTCTTTTCCCGGCACTCACTCACTGTCAATTCAGAGCTATGATCACGCAAATTGCATTCTTCACTCTGATGATTATATTTTAAGCAAGTTTTATAGTTTTAGTTTTTTTTGAAAGTTGATTTTAATTTTATGCTTATGTTAAGAGAATTGGTATTAAGTTTTGTAAGATGTTTATTGAATGTTGGGAAGAGATGAATGCATTCTTTAGTGATGACAATGTTAAAAAAATTGATAATGGGAGAAACCTGAAACCAATGAACCAACTTCCCAATTTTCGGCAATAACCCAAACCACACACTTTAGGAAGATAAAATATCACTTGCAGTTTATCATTTTGCAACACGCTCTTGCTGGATCAGGTTAATATTTGTATACAACCCCGTCCAAACCCTCATGTCTACAGCCCTAGTAGCCCACACCCTCCTTTTCTTACTCCTCTCTACAGCTGCTACCGCTAGACAACCTCTTATCATCATCAATAACCCAACCTCTTTTTGAAAAAAAAGAATGAAATTGTTGGATCTCTTTTTCTTGCTACTTTTGCATTAAAGACAAGCTTCTTTGTTGGTTTTTGTGGTGTATACTTTATTACACAACATTTTATTTATTCTCTACCTTCTCTTCCCATTTTCCAGCCTTCTTTTGGTGTCCTTTGTCTCAGTCTCCGAAGAAAAAAAAAATGACAAACAAAGTCCTCTTGCTAAGTATCTTTCTTTGATTTCTCGAGTGCTTTGCTCAGCTTGTTTGCCTGATTTTCAGAAAAAGAAATTGGTTTCTGACTTCATTACTACTACTGTAATATCTTTCTAATTCTATCACAGTTTATAAAAGTTTCGTACTGATTTCTGTTTACTTGTCACAACTATGCCATTATTTGTACATGCTTTTATCAAAGCTATGCCTCGACCTTCGCGTGCTTTTATTGTAACTATGTCAAATCTCATTGTGATCTTTGTATGCTTTATCTGCTCACAGTCTATATGCCTCGAACAATTTTCTATTCCTTTGCCTAAATTGATGTGTTTTCTCTTTGCTGCTTGAACGCTAAGAATGCTCGGTGGAGGATGCATTGTTTGGATCATCCTTTTATGTCTTTGGGTTTTTGTGTAACAAGATAAGCATAATTGGCCCATATGCTTAGTTAATTTTGTTTTATTTAGTTAATTTTAGCTAATAGACTATATTTATGAACAAGAACATTCCTCACACATATCAGCAATAGACATTTACGTTGTGGTAGACTGCGGCCAGAAGGAAAAAAGTTGTCCGAGAAACTCCTATATCAATATCTTTTTACATTTTTCTTGAGAAAATATTGGCATATAAAAATATGATAGAGAGGGGAAGGTCAACATATATGTCTCGATATGTCATATTGTTGATAATCTTTTGAGCTGATCATATGGGGCTTTTTATGGAGACATGTATATGGATATACCTATGTTCGTGCATATCTATACGCACATGCACGTGTATGTGTAAATATAATCTGTGGTTGACTGTGTATTACCGATGCTGTATGAAGGCCAATAATTTATTGAACTTATCAATAGTATACAATTCTTTGGAACTGTACCAGGTTGTCAATGATGGTGATATGTATTTATGGCGAGAGTTGGGTATAAATTCATGGCCTACATTTGCCCTGGTTGGACCAAATGGCAAGCTTATAGCACAATTAGCCGGTGAAGGTCACCGAAAGGTGCTCATTCTTAACAGATTTCTCTGCTCATTGTTAACAGATTTCTCCATAGATATTCATCCTCTCTCTTGTGACCAGTGATATATATGTTTCTTTCTGAGCCTCTTCGTGGTAATGTGCTAAGAATTTTTAATAGGATATATGTAACATCTGAAAAATTGTTAATGTGAAGCTACCACCCATCTTTATGTGTTAAGAAGAGATGAATATAAAGAAAATAAGCAAAGTGTTGATAAGGAGAAACCCTCTCTTGCATTCCATTCTTGAATCCCCATCACTTGTTCTTTTTTTCTTTAACACATGTTCATGTATAAACTTTTTCTGTTATTTTAAAGAAACCTCTGCTTAACATTATGTATTATAATGATGGGTGCTTCATGATAACCGTACTTGGCAATATAAACAAATAGGATCGCATCAATGTCTAGATGAAGATCTTCAAGCTCATGTTATTGACTGGGTAAATTTTATGGACAGTTAAAATAACTAAGCTTTATTATGTTACGGCAAAGGTTTGTTCAGCTTGCCTAAAGGAGGAAGGAAGTTTGTGATGCCATACAAGGAAATTAGCTCAGGAAGAGCTTTCAGCAGCTGAGACTTTTTTTACATATAAAATTTCATTCTGGATTTGACTTCATGGCATTTACAAGAATAGAGAAATGGAAGTTATGATGTCATTGCTTGTGTTTCCACTTCAGAGATTTAAATTTGAGAGAAACAGATGAGATAAGTTTGTTTCAAAGTAATAAGAATAATTGTTGAGAATGTGTTTGGGTGCGAGATAAAGATTAGTGAATACAATTGATGTGACATGTCTATTTTATGAGAAGTTGCTTGGATGTGGAATTTGTGAGGAAAAACATGAGATATAGCCATTTTAGAAAAACGAAGGGAGATAAAAGTGTGCTGATTACTATTAATGAGATATGTCTCCTTCTATAAGAAGTTATTTGGATGATTTTCATGAGACTTTTTCTCAAATCCCACAAATAAACAAAAGGTTAGGGAAAAACTTATCAGAGATGAGATTTTGGGAGAAAAGCCCACAAGAAATCACAGCCTATATATTTTTCCTCTGTCATTTTTGGTGTTTCTTGTTGCTGTCTCTCGGGTATTTATTTTGTGTATTTCCCTAGAAAGTTTTTGTTTTGGAAGAGTTGGAGCTCTGTGGAGCTTGGTCACAGTTTCATATTGTTTTCAACACCATGCATAATTTTCAGCTTTCTTTAATTTTCTCTTCTTAAATAACCTCAACTTAAACTCTGACCATAACCTGATTTTCGTATCATTATCTGATTCTCAATTGTGAGACACAAGGCTTGGAGTGTGAGTTAAATACTCAATTGCATGAACAAGGCTTGGAGCACCTAGTAGTCCTCTTTCATTTATTTTCTCCTTTATTTATCTTACATTGAGCTAAAATATTACTCGTGTTTCACTTCTCTAATAATTGAATTATCTTTTAGTTTATCCATCTATTTTGTTAGAACTATACTTCTATATGTGAGGCTACGTGCTACCCTTATTACTGTATAAATGCATTTTTCTTTCTATCTCAGAATTTAGGATGATACTACTGTTCCCTTTAGTTGGAAATTTCAGGGATGTTGTATATTAACTAGATTTTATCAACAAAACATATAATGGGCTCATCAAATGAAAAACACTCACTATAATTTCTCTATATACTTTTCTTCCAAGGATCTGGATGATTTGGTCGAGGCAGCTTTAATTTACTATGGTGGAAAGAAATTATTGGACAATACACCTATTCCCCTGAACTTGGAGAAAGATAATGATCCTCGATTATTGACATCCCCTTTGAAATTTCCTAGCAAACTAGAGGTTGATGTAGTCAACAACCGACTGTTCATTTCTGACAGCAACCACAGCCGCATAGTAAGTTCCATCCATCCTCTCTCTCTCTCTCTATATATATATATACATATATGTATATATATTTCTCTACTTCTTTCCTTCTTCCCAACCATGACTCGGTGTGGTAAATATTCACGCTATCTGGCAGTGCATCTTACTAACTCATCTTGATAATGTGATACATCACTTAATTGGTATCCTTTAATTAACCTGATTGTGTCAATTTTCATCATGTTTATCTTCACTTTAAGTTTTTTCTAGATTACCTATCATTGACTCTTTCCAGGATACAAAAGGACAGGAGTAGGAGTACATGGGTTTTTTTTTTAATATATATATAAATTTTCTCTACACATAATAGTTGTCAAAACTCTTCTTAGCATCCATAACATAATTTTTTTCCTCCTAAAGTGCTCTTGTTATTCTATATACTATCGTTGTACATTATCTGCTTCTTTCCAATGCATGCAAATTCTTGTGGAAATGTGTATAGACAACTGTAATCATTTGCATCGTTGATTGAGCTCAGGTAGTCACTGACCTTGATGGTAACTTCAAAATGCAAATTGGAAGCACTGGAGAAGAAGGTTTTCGTGATGGTAATTACGATGATGCCATGTTCAACCACCCTCAGGTAATGGTTTCAGTTACTCTTCTTGGCATCACAGTTGTTCTTTTTATACGTTTTGCATTTGGCTCAGCTGAAAATTTCTTTTCTTTTACTTGCTTGAAGATGGTTGATGTACTATTTCCTTTTGTAGGGACTTGCTTACAATGCAAAGAAAAACCTCCTCTATGTAGCCGACACTGAAAATCATGCTCTAAGGTAGCAGTGGTCCAGGACAATTGATTTTGTTTCTCATATTCTAACTGTCTTTCTTATTTTTTGGTAAAAATGAAATTGGCAAGTTAAGCTGAAATAAAGTTGTATTTTTGGTTTCATCTTCTGGATAATGTCACAGGTATAGCTAGAAAGTTTACTCAATTAGTAGTTTGCTGACTGACCGCTTAGATTTTCGTAGCTAGGTATTAGTGTTTGAATTTTCTATTAGGTATTGTTTATTCTCTACGGTATTCTTGGTTGGTGTGGAATAAGCGAAGATGATCAATCTTGTAAGGACCAGCTTTCTCTACCTTCTTAAAGATGGGGGAGGACGTGGTATTACAATTACTAAACTAGTCCCAGTCAAATATGTAATAGAATATGCAGGGAACATAGGTAAATTTATAAGTAAATATATTTTTCCTCTTCCTTATCTTTCTCCCTCCACTCTTGATGCTCTAAATAAGGAACCATAGAAAAAAAGTATACTTCTTTAGTGGAAGGAGTACCTTCCCCCTCCACTCCAAACATTAGCATGGCTGTTTGTCCTTGTAATATTTCCTAACACACTTTTTCATAGCTTAATGGAAAGTCGATTTGTTCATATTCCATAGCACCACTCATTTTTTTTTTTAAAGGTGTTGGTAATTTTAGCACACTTACACCAAGTGTTAGTAATTTTAGCACACCATAGCAGGGGAAATTTTAGCACACTTATTCTGTAATTTTCTTGCTGACATACTAAACTTCTACTACTGTAGGGTGGTTGATTTTGTCAATGAGACTGTACGAACACTTGCTGGAAATGGAACCAAAGGTTCTGACTACCAAGGGGGAGGATCAGGGACAACTCAGGCAAGATTTTTCGAGCAAAAATATAAAAGTATTAATAGACTGTAAATATCATGGATATGGGGCTAATTCTGAATGGACATTATCATGCTTATGCAGTTAGTAATTTACTAATATTGAAGTGATATGAATTCAATTAACAGCACAGACTACACAGATAAGCATCAATCTGTGACTTGATACTCTCTCATGATATTTTCAGCTCCTCAATTCCCCCTGGGATGTCTGCTTTGAGCCTGTAAATGAAATTGTTTACATTGCAATGGCTGGCCAGCATCAAATTTGGAAACATAATGCACTAGATGGAATTACGACAGCCTTCAGTGGTGATGGCTATGAAAGAAATTTGAATGGTACCAGGTAATATACGTGTTTTCAGTTACAAGTGTCTTTGAATGTCTCTTGATAGCAGTGTAATTGTATTTTTGATTCCTGCAGCTTGCTACAGATTCTCTTGATTTATTACATCTTATTATTTTTTATTGTTGTTCCTGAGAATTCCTTGGTTTATGATTACAACAGAAACTTAGGATCTTTGCTTCATGTACAAATTTAGTTTATGTGAGCCTTATCCATGTTGAATGTCGAATGTCGAAATTAGGTCATAGAACAAGATATTGAATTGAAAATAACCATTTATTTATGGTTAAACAAGACATGGGTACACCTGAAAAATAGCTAATTTGCACAATGACCTCAGTCGTGAGAGCATTCTGTGTAGTTCTTGAGGCAATGAAATGTGGGCCTGTTTCTAGTATTCTAGTATCGTTTATGGTCATCTGATGCTCTACTTCCTTTTTGTGTTGTGATTCTCTAATAATTACAGGAAAAGATAATAACATAAATGTAATGATGATGATGGTAGCAGTAGTGGTAATAACATCTGTTTCTGGTAATAATAATTGTCATAGCAGAACTAACATTCTGTTATTTGAACATTGTTTCCTTTCACATTGACAAGCTTATTATAACAGATCTCACTGTAGATGTAAATGAACTGATGGCTTCCCTGGATTTCATTAATTAAAAAGGTAATAACAATATGATAGTTTACCCCTAAATAGACTCTGATAATGCCAACCTAGTAGGTACCGCATAACTAAATTATCATCCTCTTCATGCGTCACTTTGGAAAAGAAAGATGCAGTATCCAAAGATAATTAGGATTCAAATATGTTGACCTATTCAGGTATAGGCTGTTGATGTATAAGATGTTTTACTGTTAATACATTGAAATAGGGTTCAAAACTGCCAACTTTTCTGAATTTCTGGTGATCTGTAGTCTACTATAAAACCTTGGAGGGGTAGTCCTTTCTCTTTAGCTTATTTATGTTTGAATATTAGGAGTATCTGATTTTATGTCTGGCACTACTTACTGTAGGCACGATTTCATTGTTCAGAAGTATACGTGATTTTCACTTCCTTGGGTTTTTCTTTTCTTTTCTCTTTTCTTCAATATTTTGAGGTATTTGTTTGTATTTTGATACAGTTCTGGAAGCACTTCATTTGCTCAACCATCTGGAATATCACTGTCACCTGGTATGTAGAAAAAAATAAAAACTAGTTTCCTAGAACTTTTTGTCACCTGTTATGCTTGTATAATTGCCAATTCATGCATTATTTTCGCTTGTTTGTTATGGTAGATTTAAAGGAAGCATACATTGCTGATAGTGAGAGTAGCTCCATTCGAGCACTAGATCTCCGAACAGGTGGATCAAGACCACTAGCTGGTGGTGACCCAATTTTCTCCAACAATCTATTTAAGGTACTTACGCTACCATTTGGAACCTTATATATGCACTAGCTTGACATCAAACATATTTGTTAACTTGAGGTTTTTTCTATGTTGCAGTTTGGGGACCATGATGGAGTAGGTTCTGAAGTACTTCTTCAACATCCTTTAGGTGTGTTTTGTGGAAACGATGGTCAAATTTATCTAGCAGATTCATACAATCACAAGGTACTTGACATAAAAAATGTGATGATAGCAGCACTAGTTGCGCAGGCCTAAGAATGTTGTATTACTAGAGTTCTCTCATGGTTTGATGAGTTGATAGAAATGAAACTTCTCTAATTTGCTTATAGCTCCCTGTATAAAAAATGAGATGCTGCCACAAAATGCTTCCCTATCCTGATTGCGTTTGCCTGACCCTTGATATGTAAGAATTAATTGGTTGAATGTATTCATGTATCATGCATCCATTAATGTCAACCCGACTACTTGTAAAGTAGAGGATCCATCAGGAGTGCTTGTCATGGCCCAAGGTTGCAGGCTCCTGTAGACAAGTCATTTATAGACCATATTCATGTCATATTTAATGGATTTGGAGGTGATTCTTCTGTTTGATGGGCTTATGGGCCTGGGCCATGACAATAGTATCAAAGTCAATTGCCTGTCGGAACGTTAAGAGCTTTATGCTAGGGTAAAGTGTTGCATACATGGGAGTCACCTCTTGCACCTATAGGACAAAGTGGTACAAATGAAGGAGCTACATTTATAATTCCAAATCGTGGTGACCAATCATGGACCATGTCACACCGCAATGGGGACAATGTGTTTTGAAGGAAGGTTAACTGTGATATGTGGAACAAAAATTAAAAGTTGACACAACATAAACATTGATTGAAGAACCTATGTATATCGAGAATCTTTTAGGCAACACTTGATAGCTTCTAGGCAATTCTCATATCCAAAGGATTTTAGGCCTTAGGTATGACAATACATCAGCGCTCTCCAATCCTTGTATGACACTTTTTGAAGGTTGACGGCTTGAAAATCTGGTATCAGAACCATGCAGCCAAAAATTTGGGAACAAATTGTTACACTAAGCAAGTAGAAACACCTGGACTCTCAACTATTACCGGCACAAAAAATGATATGTTAAGTTACACTAAGAGATTGTAAGACCCCATTTTGCACCCAGTTGATCTATGAAAATATGACCTACCTTAATTCAACTATGACTCATGTCTTTTCTGCATGTGCCTGAATATCTCTTTTGGCAGTTTAGCCAATGAATGGTTCTTAGTCCTGCAACTCTAACAATGCATCACACAAGGGTTTAGATTTTATATTTACGTTGTTGCCTATTGTTAAATACAATTTCTTTTAGGAAAAATTTTTAGAAATTGTTTAATTTGAATAATTTCTGTTTCATATTCATTTTCTGGTATTCAGTTGATGTAATAATTAAATGTTCCCTCAGTGGCAAGTGGCAGGTGACAATGGTGGGCATGCATGTGGTTTTATTAACTGCCGCTGATGTATCTAGAAAATAACTCTTGCATCGTGGTACACAATTGCTAGTCAGAGTGATGCAATTTATTTCCATGAATAAAGTACCTAGGAATGTTATGCCACCAAACAACCAAAAGAATTTACATTCTAAGTCAATAATCTTTCAAAAGTTAAATAGTTTCAAACTGAATGGTGTCTTGGGTTGTTACATAGTCTGGCTATCCATTACCTTCCTAACTGTGGTAAAAAGAAATAGGACTAAATTATGAAGTCTTCTATTTATGAATTGCACAAAATGAGTTTGACTTAGTTGCAGTTGCTCCTCTTCCGATGCTTAACCTTGTGAACTATTTTTGGAATTAAGGAAATCAATCTCAAAACTTCTGAAATTATTTAATATATATTATCACCTCAAATTAGATATCATGATTCATGCATAAAAATTAACTTAGTACAACAACATTATGTATGTATTCCCTCTTGTGGCTCAGAAAATATAAAAGAGAACAGAAAACATTTTATCACATTCATTCACTCCAGTAGGGCGTAATTACCTTACTTTGAGGTTTTTGCTGTACTAAATTTAGGCCTAATCATTTTGGTATAAGTGCGGATTCATTTTAAGAATATTTTAGTGTTAACGTGCATTTACATTTGTTTCCATTATTGTTTTCTGATGGATCATAGACTGAAGTACTAAAGCTTTTAGAGTTGCTCTAATTGTTTTTGTTTAGGATTAACATAGTAACTACTTAATTTTGAGTATCTAGTGTAATACTAATGTGTTAGTTTGAATCTATAATTTGTTCATATTGTCCCTGTTTTTCTTTTTTTTTCCCCTGATATCCCATACCCTTTCAACAAGACTTTCATGTTTCTAGTGACCAATTTGAAAAAATTGTGCAAGCAAAATCAAATCGCAATTTAAGACTGGATTTGTTTAAACAATGTTAGAAACTAGAACTAAGTACATTGAATTTAAGATTGCTTATCATTGGATTAGGAGTATACTAGGAAGCAACATTATTTGGTAATTTCCTGCAATAGTAGATAGATCTCAAACTTATTTACTATTTAGATAAAAATCTCATTTTAGGATAAGAAAGATCATAATTACAAGTTGTGATTATTTAAGGTTCTTACATTTCTGTAAGTATTTTGATTTTATATTAGATTTGATTATCTTGTTGTTGTCAGTCATTTTTTAGGGCTACCTTTCAGTAAGAATTGAAAATTGTAAATGGAAATCAAATGCAGTATGAGCCTAATCGGTGTTGCCTGTGACTAGTTCTGGTATAATGCAACTATTATCTCAGTTGATCCTTTATTATTTTTAATTAATGATCTGATTTTTAATTATGTTCATCTTCTGCTTTTTGATTAAAATTTCAGATTAAAAAGCTGGATTTAGCTAGTAGGAGAGTCAGTACGTTAGCAGGTACTGGAAAGGCTGGATTCAAGGATGGAGCAGCCCTGGAAGCTCAGGTAGAAAAGCATCCTACAAATTTTCTCTCAGATAATTGTTCTATCTCAGGGCATTTGTGCAAGTGGCCATGTGGTTGTGAGAACATGCCTTTATATTCACATGTACAAATATGTCAATTATACAAATTGCTATCAGAGATTCCTATGCTGCAGTGGGGGCTAGAATATGATGTGAAGTAATGCTATGCTGGTATCACTTACCAGATAAACTTAAAAAATGAAACAAATTACAAATGCTTTCTGTTCTACAAACTCTGAAAGCCTAAAGATTTTGGAAAATTATAATTTAGTTACACATGCACTAAAATAATTAACAAAATTGGCTTGGTAAATTTTATTCCTATGCATATGCTAGTGCAACAATGCAGTTTCTTTTGAAAATTAGATGCCATAATTTTAGGTCACTCTGGTGCAGAGCCTTAACTTATTTGTATACATAGGCAACTAGGCTTTTACACAATCAAAATGAGAAGAAATTGAAACATGAACAGTAGTAAATCTCCAGAAAATTTTATACTCCCCTAATTGAGCTTTGTTGGAACAACTGTATGAAAATTCTGCCCAATGCCACACCTAATCTGATAACTGCACACTGTAAAGAAGTCACAGATCATCACCACAAATCAACATAAGTATAATAGTTGAGATCTGCTTGAATAGACATGAATGTCAATAATGATTAAAATATGCAACAGAACTATAATAAAATAGGATAATGATAATCTAACATGACTGTTTGAACTGGTTACCCTGATGCTGGAGTTGATGATTATGTCAAATCTTGGCAGATTACAGACAGCTGGCACATATTCAGTTCTTTAGCATCAACTTTATATTGGAAAACTAAGAATTGTTTTTTTGGCTAGAAAACTGATGGTAAGGACTTCCGAAAATTTATTATAGGATCAAGCTACAATCTAATTCAAGGAACTTACCCATTTATGCTGCCGATTTTCTAGTGTGTTTAGTACTTTCCAGACTTCAGTATGGCAGTTCTAGTATGCTACTGAATAAGTGGACATTTTTTCGTTTTTGATATGCTCAAACTGAAGGAAAACTGAATGGGCCACCTAGTTAAGCAAGAATTTCCCACATTTAACTAGCAAGTCATCTTATTGCATTAGATATCTCCGGCATCTTAATATATTTCCATGGTCTGATTTCTTCAGTTAAAGAAACCCAGTGACACTTCAAATGGCAAATAAGATTTTCTCTGGTTAATGTAATTCCAAACAAAATGTTGATATGAATCAAAGCATCCAAGATTACCAATATCAACTTCCAATATCTATAATTGCATCTTATTATCACTGGATTGACTTTAGTTATAACAAACACTTCATTATCTTGAAAACCTCCTATTTAATCGGCTAATATGGCCAAGAGTTCAAAAATTTTATGAAAAAGTATATTTCAAGGTGATAGGTTAATTTGTGAATGAGAAGTGGCATACATCTTTGTTATCTCCATTCTCCCAGTATTTTCTTTGACATATAATTTAGAAAAATTAATCCTGATTGCCTCTAAAAATCTGCAGCTTTCAGAGCCTTCAGGACTTGTCGAAGCTGGAAATGGTAATTTTCTCTCTACAGCATTTGGCCTTATTGTATTTATGTGCAATTAAACTGTGGTTGATTGTCAGTTTTGTGACGCATAATTTCACAATCCATTCAAATTTTTTAGATGAGCCTCTTTTTGTAATATTATAGTTGTTTATTTCCTATTATGACAAAGTTGACAAGCTATAATCATGAATAAGTACTGGAAGGGTTTATATTGAGAAGGGCAAATGGATGTCAAGGAAAAGTAGCCTATCAACTCATAGAACAAGCACATGTCACATTTTTGCATTTCTTATTTATCTTTATGTTCAATAAAGAAGTCATATAGGCTTATTGTTTTGTTTAGTTGATGATGATAGAATCCTACTCTTTGGTCTCCACAAGTCATGGTTAAAACTACAAAATTAGTTGAAGCTATAAATTTGGGTAATGAAAAATATGTTTGGGTAGCATAAGGGACAATAATATGATAAGAAATTGGATAGGCTTTTCTGCTTACAAGTAAAGTTGCTATTTCTAAAGAGTTTGCCTGAAGAAAACTGAGAAGGAACTGTTCTTATTTTTCTGTGTATTACATTATTTACGACAACCTATCTATATATACATTCTAAGTCTGCAAAAGGAAACTAGAAAGCATGAAGTAAAGCATAAAATCAGGCACTAAGTAACGCATCAGTTACTCCTAAAATTCGTCTATCAAATCAGCAATTACTACAAAAATCTTCTATCAAAATCTTCTAATATTCTTCAAGATTCTGGAATTCTTCACTTCTCCTCAAGCAAGATAGATTCATGTTAAACTGAGCTCTTGGGATCGCTTTGGTTAGTATATTTGTTGTCTACTGCCGTGTAGGAGTATAATCAACTTATATGATCCCTTTTTCAATTTTTTTCTTTGATAAAGTGTCGATCAATCTCTACATACTTCCTTCGGTCATGATGCATAGGATTCTTTGCAATATTGATAGTTGCTTGATTGTTACACATCAACTTCATCGATGTTGAAAGTGGATATTGAAGTTCCTCAAGAAGTCTTTTTAACCACATTCCCTTGCAAATACCATGAGCCATTGCTTGAAACTCGACCTCAACGCTACTGCAAGCTACAACTGATTGCTTTTTACTCCTCCAAGTAACTAAATTACCCCACACATAGGTACAATAGCCCAAGGTTGATCTTCTATCTCTTAGTGATCCTGCCCAGCCATCATCTAAGAAAATTTCTATACTGCAGCTAGTTCCCTTCTTGAAGAACAACCCTTTCCTTGGAGTCATTTTTATGTAACACAATATCTTATACACTGCTTCTTGATGCTCTTCCATAGGGTTGTTCATATATTTGCTAACCATACTCACAGTAAAACTAATGTCTAGTCTCATGTGAGACAAGTATATCAATTTTCCTACTAGCCTTTGGTATCTTCCTTTGTCAACAATAGCCGATTCTCCTTTAGAGCCAATCTTGTTGAATGGATCCATTGGGGTGTCACAAGGTTGGCACCCAAGCATATTTGTCTCTCTTAACAAGTCAAATGTATATTTCCTTTGTGAAACCGAGATCTCTTTACTTGATCTTGCTACCTTCATACCTAGGAAGTACCTTAAAGTCCCAAGGTCTTTAATCTCAAACTCCCTGCTTAGAATTTTCTTTAATCGAGATATCTCCTTATCATGGTTTCCTGTGACAACAATATCATCAACATAGACTATGAGAATTGTGATCTTACCACTTGAGAGCCTCTTGATGAATATGGTATGATTTGGCTGCCTTTCTGAGTATTCCTGCTCTTCAATAGCCTTAATAAGTCTCTCAAACCATGCTCTTGGCGACTGCTTTAGTCCATAGAGGGATTTTTGAAGTCTGCATACTTGATTGTTGTTGTTGGGATGCTTTGGACTTGGAGGAATTTCCACGTAGACTTCGTCTTCAAGATCTTCATTAAGGAATGCATTTTTAATGTCAAGTTGATGCAAACTCCAATCAAGATCGGCTGCTAATGATAACAAAGCCTTGATTGTATTCAATTTTGCAATAGGAGCAAATGTTTCCTAGAAATCAATCCCATAAGTTTGCATGAAACCTTTCGCAACCAATCTTGCTTCACAGCAGTCTATGTTGCCATCTGCCTTGTATTTTATATTAAAGGTACACTTACGTCCCATAGAATTTTTACCTTAAGGTAGTTGTGTGAGTTCCCAAGGCCTATTCTTTTGCAATGCTTTAATTTCCTCATTTACTACCTCTCTCCACTTAGGGTGTTGCAAAGCCTCTTATATGTAGCTTGGGATTTTGATCCTGTCTGGATTAGTGGCAAATGCTCAAAAGCTAGGAGACAACTTCTTATAGAAAACAAAATGTGAAATAAGGTGTTGAGTACAAGTTCTAACCCCTTTTCTATGAGCAATAGGAATATGGAGATCATGAGTTAAACATAAATCATCTATAGAAAGAACAAGGATTTGTGTTACGTTGAACAACTTCAACGGGAGTTGTCTTCAGGGAATCTTTTAGGCAAGGATCAGAAAGCATATGCAATTCCACTGGTTGAGGGCCCTTCTGGTGTCTTGAGCAAACTTTAAGCTCCATGTTTCCTCCCTGAGAATTGTGAGTAAAAGTAGGAATTGAGGGTTCAACCATAGGTTGAGGCTCTACCTCAGGAAAACTTACAGGAAAGTAAGGAACATCGGGTTTGGGAATGTTCCAAAAAAGACAATTCTCCTCGCTTCACCTCCCCCTTAATATGAGATTTAAGTTAGTAAGGGACATTTCAAGAAAAGTTGCATCCATGGTGTTGTAAGTCTTTCGAGTAGAGGGGCAGTAACATTCATATCCCTTTTGGTGAGAGGAATAGCGAAGAAAGAGGCACTTGATAGACTTTGGATCAAGTTTGCTTCTTTGATGAGACTACACATGGACATAAGCAGAGCACCCAAAAACTTTGATAGTAATATTTGTGACAATTCGATTTTGGAGAAAAGCTTTAGATAAAACATGACAAGGTGTGTCAAACTTTAGGATTCTTGAGGGCATTCTATTGATTAAATAGGTTGCTATCGGGACAGCCTCCCCCTAAAAATCTTTTGGGACATTACTAGTAAGCATGATAAATCGGGCGACCTCAAGCATCTATTTTTCCTCTTGACTATCCCATTCTATTGAGTTATAGCTACACAAGAACTTCGACGAATAATGCCATTTTCCAAAAGATAATTTCCAAGAGTTGCATTAAAGTACTCCTTGGCATTATCAGTTCTAAATACTTGAATTTTAGCATGGAATTGATTCTTAATCATAGAATGCAAGTTTTGAATGACTCACCTTTAATTTTTCTCTCATGAGAAATACCCATGTAATTTGCGTATGGTCTTCAACAAATACGAACTATTTTGCCCTTGTAATGTTTCGAACTCGAGAAGGGACCCAAATGTCACTGTGGATAATAGAAAATGGCTATGAGGGTATGTAATTTTGGAGAGGGGACAAACGACAATAGTGCTCAGATAGTCGGCAAATCTCACACTAGATTTTTTTTGGATTTTTGTTGATGAACATTGAACAATGAATGAAACAACTTTGACAAGTATATGATGTTTGGACGACCTAGATGAAGATGACATAACATAATCATATGTTCTTTATTTGAAGAGGAAAATGTGTTTGAACCGGAAATAGTATCATTGGCCACACAGGAGGAAACCTGGTGAACTTGAATTTTTCACTATCAGCTCGATCATGTGCCCTAATTTGGTAGAGTCCTCCATTTTCCTTAGCCTTGCCAATCATCTTCCCCGAATCTAAATCCTGAAATAAGCAATAGGTGGAGGAAAATTTAGCAACACAATTTAAATCTCTGGTAAGTTTACTTGTGGACAGTAAATTGCAGGTTAAATTTGGAACTAATAAAACTAATTTAATGGTTAGTGTCTCAAAAATGATCACTTCTCCAATCCCGGTCACAGTAGAAAGAGAACTATCTACAATCCTGACTTTGTAATTCTTGTGGCATGGGCTGTATTCATGAAATAATGAAGCATCGCCTGTCATGTGATTTGGGACTCCAGAGTCAACAATCCACATGGATGAGGCTTCGGTTTTAGAATGCAGGGCAGTGAAGAAAGTACCTTTTTGGGCAGTCAATCCAGTTTATATGACTTGAGTAGGAGAAGGTCCTTGATTGAACATCTTTTGCAGCCACAAACTTGATCTTTACTAAAGAAGGCAGCTTCACTAGATGGCTTTCCTTTCACGTCTGATACACCCATGAAACACTAAACAGCTACTAAGTTCTGGGTTTCCTTTTCTTTGTTTGATTGGGAAATTATGAGACTTGAATAAAGGGCTGGTGTTTTGTTTTGGACTGAAAAATAAATGGATGGACAGGAAGACAATCAGAGCCTAATTTTGGCTCTGATACCATGAAGAAAACTGAGAAGGAACTGTTCTTATTTTTCCGTGTATTACATTGTTTACAACAGCCTATCTATATATACATTCTAAGTCTACAAAAGGAAACTAGAAGGCATGAAGGCATAAAATCCGGCACTAAATAGTGCATCAGTTACTCCTAAAAATACTCTATCAAATCATCAATTACTCCAAAAATCTTCTATCAAAATCTTCTAATATTCTTCAAGATTATGGAATTCTTCATTGCCAAACTCAGAAGAAATAAAAACTTGTCTTATTAAACTTTTCTATTTGGTATCAATTAGCTAATCAAGAAAGTGGCAAATAATAGAACATGAAAAATGGTATTAGAAAGGCATAAAATGTCATTAGTCTACTGATGCCAGAATCAACATAAGATAGAACAGTTGTGAATATTACAGCACCAGAAATATTCATACAAGAGGATTCTTAGTATTTTGCATGGAAAAAAGTTGTATCCCTTTCCTGCTCAAGCTAATTCATTTCCTCGTGATAAGCTGATTTAAAAATGGTCCAGATTCCCTATTATCTCATACCAACACCATCAACAATCTAATATTAATTTTCCATTTGAGATGGTTACTTTGCTGTAAGGATGTTTTATCAAAGTTAACCTTCATATACCAGCTGTGTTTTTTTAAGAATGTTTTCAAATTAGTGATTTATTTATTTCCTCTTTTAAATAGCTAAATCCCAACTCCTTCCCTCTAAGTTTATCATGTCAACCAAACTTTCCAAATTGTTGGTTTTTTGATGGAAAACAATAAAAAGTGAAAAATAATATAATGGAAAACTATTTCAAAAATTTAGGTGTTAGAACTAAACTTTGAGGCCCAAAAATTGCTGTTTTGGTGGCTGCTTTTTGACCTTTCAAGTACTTTTCCTAATGTTGTAGGATTGGAATATTAGAAAAAAGGTGTCTCCAAAAATAATTATTTATCTGACGTTTAGGTTCTTTTTTTAAAAAAAATCTAATTTAGTTTATTTTTTCTGATTCTTTCTATTTTTTGCCCCTCATTTTTTCCTTTTATGGTCATAATTACTTATTTTCTGGATGGTGCAAATAGGGAAGATGCAGGAGATGGTGGCACGTATGTAGAAATAGAGGTGAGATGGGTTGCACAGGAGAGTGGGAGTAACAAAGGGCAACTCTGAAGTAGGGAGAAGGAGGGTAGTGGTGGGAGGAACTATTGCGCAGTAAGAGGAATATCAAGGAGAGAGGCGCTAGAGGAGAGGGATAGAGAGAGGGTGGTTGAAGAAGAGGGTGAATGTCACAGAAAATGAGGGGGAGGAAGGCGACAATAAAGAGAAAATGAGAAAAGGAAAGGAGGGATGGGTGATGTTATGGAGGAAGAGGCAGTGAGCACAAGAGAGGAGACATGGAAAGAGAGAAGGGATTGGTGATGCCAGCAGAAGGATAGATTTAAATGTTGTTATAGATTCAAATGTTAATGGTTTTGCTTTTCTAAGTTTTGGTCTGCCGTGAATAGTAAGGACATAGACAAGAAGGAGGCTTTCGTTAAAATTGAAGTTCTTATAAGCTCCTTTACACTTTGTAAAACAAAACATGACCTTTCTTCAGCTGCAAACAACATTAATTGTAAACCTAGATCTTTGCATCAATTTACTCCAATTGAACACAATGTTTATATGGGATTATAAATTTGCATAATATGATCCTTGTGATCCCACAAGAAAAAATACCCTTTCTCGTTGTAGAATCCTAAGAGTGAACATTAATGTAATGATGGACAGAACCATAGATTGTGTATAAAGCTTTTCACCTGGTTCTTGGCTTTTTATCTATTTTTGGCATGGCAATCATTGTCCTCGGGTTGTATGCACCTTTCACCAATGGCTACTAAACTCCACCTAATGTTGTTTTGACATCTTCCAAAAAAATAACATATTTACTCTATATTGACATTGTGTCTTGACTTCAGGAAGATTATTCATAGCTGATACGAATAACAGCACAATAAGGTTTTTAGACCTGAACAACAAAGAACCAGAACTTCGTACTTTGGAGTTGAAAGGTGTCGAGCCCCCAACACCAAAATCAAAATCTTTGAGGCGCCTTAGAAGAAGAACTGCAGCTGACACGGAGACCATAGCCATTGATGGCGGTTCATCCAATGAGGGCAAGCTACTTCTGAAGCTATCGGTGCCAGAGGGGTACCATTTCTCAAAGGTTTTCTGTCTCTCTCTGTGTTGTCTTTGGGCATGCTTGTCTGTAATTCTCTCTCTCTCTCTCTCTGTGCACGTCTATGTGCATGCTTGTGTAATATTTTTTCTTTCTATTATGCTCCTATATCTCTCCAGTCCAATGGTGATTATTTCCTTCTGCCAATATCTTGATATATAGTGGCTTACTTTTGGTCACTAAGAATGTTCTGAGATTTCCCAAATTACTCTGTTCTCTTGCTTCACGTGTTCATTTTCCTTGAAGTGGATATTTCTCCTGTTGTCTGAAGATGCAGATATGCTGATGTTTGTATTACTAAATAATCATTACTTTTTGGCAATTCGCTGACCTTGTGTTGTCCCTTTTTTCTACATTTCGGTTGACATATTCATTAACTTATGAATCCCATATCTAGGAAGCACAGAGTAAATTCAGTGTGGAGATTGAACCAGAAAATGCAACATTGGTTGATCCCATGGATGGAAATATCAGCCCTGAAGGATCTGCTATTATACAGTTTAAAAGATCCTTCCCTTCATCTTCTAAAAGTAGAATTTACTGCAAGGTTTGCCTTTTACTTTATTTCTTTGCTCAATTAATTAAGGTGAAAAACCCATTCTAAACCTTGTGATTCGTTTGCAGATATACTATTGTAAGGAAGACGAAGTTTGTTTATATCAGCCATTGATGTTTGCAGTGTCTTTTAAAGAGGCTGTCCCAGATGCCGCCCCAGCACAGATATCCCTACCATATCTTGTCAAACCTAAATCATCCGCATACAATTTGCAAACTCCACTAAAGTAAGTACATATATGCTGTCTAGATCGTGTCTTCCCAGAAAAATCTGTGATTCATAAGAAAACAGAAACAGATAATAGTAACATATGATCATAGTTGCTTTAATTATTCTTTTGCAAAGGTTGTTAAATGCGAACGGCATTGGTGTTTCTTCATATGCTGCTGGTAATTTTGACACACTCACTACATGTGATAAAAACATGTATAACGTGAAGATTCATTTACGCTTTTATGTCATAATGTAAATTTTTAATAATTTTGATATACTTATTTGAACTTTTAAAAGGAGAAGTTAAGAGGGTAAATGATTGAAAAGAAAACTAAATAATTGAGGAGGAAACAAGTTGAAAAGAGAAAGGAGAAAAGAAAAACTATCTTGCTGTTATTTTTTAAAGTAGGTTATTTTATCAACTCATTTGAAAACATACCATTAAAATCTTAGGACTTTAAATATAGTATAGATGCTACTGTGCAACATTTACAACATTGAAGAGAGGATGATCAAAGTTTTAGTAGCCTCCTAAATGTAGGAAAAATAATTTACTGACAGAAGGTTAGCTAATGAGCAGAAATTGAATGAATGAGACTAAAAACACGATGATTCACCCTCTACGCAATTTCACTATTTTTATATATATAAGACTACTCCCAAACTGATGACTTTCCTTTGATTTAACCATAAAAGATATGACCTCATATATCATTGCAATAGATTACAATTAGATTTCAATTGTAGTATAACTCTGACTGATTACGGATTTAGATACGTTTTTTATATGAATATTTGTATTTTGGTGCTCAGTATTGCATGGGTTTCATTATAATATAATTCTTGGCTTTTTGATCACTCACAATATAATCCTTGACTTTTTATCAGATTTAAATAAAATTAGTATTTGTGCCTTTGTATAGAAGAGATGTTGAGACTGAAAGGTACAATGCAAGGAGAAATTATTGAGATTACGTGCTGTCTTACTAACATGCCGCCCTCCGCCCTCCCTTCAAAGAAGTAGGGCTGTAAATGAGTCGAATTTAGCAAAAATTTCAAGCTTAAGTTCAGCTCATTTTAAAACTCATGAGCTCAAGCTCATCAAGTTCTTAATTTTAGGTTCAAACTTGAGCTTGTTGGTAAAATATCAAGCTCAAGCTCAAGCTCAAACTTAATGAGCTCATAAGATATCGAGCTTGAGTCAAGTTGGAGCCCGTTCAGCATATTGCACATTCAATGTGCGAGCTCGAGCTTAATTTAGTCCTCATTATTTCTTATGAAACTCTTGAGAAATTCTATTTATTAGCAAATCCAACAATATGATCAATTTTTCTAAAGGTCAATTTATTTTTTTATAAATTTCAAGTAAGACTATTGTTTTGACTTTTGAAGTTTGAACATTAAAGTATAAAAATAAATTTGTTAAAATAATGATGAATTTTCATTTCATACTTGCATTATTAAATTTGAAAAAATGCAGTAATCATATATAATATATGATACAATAAAATTTTATTATATAATTATATATTTTTTGAAAATTATTTGAATTAGAAAATTTATATTTTTCCAAATACATCATGCTGTTTATTTTAAGTAGTTTACAAATTATAAATTATTATTTATTAATAAGTAGTATATAAGTGAATAATTTAATTATGTTTTGAAAATTAACTCAATATGTGGTACATATTTTTTGAATTATCATTTTTATATATTATTTTAAAAAATATTACGGCTCCTGAACCAACTCGCAAGTTTTCAAGCCGCCATCTTGAAACTCAAGTTTGATTCAATTCCAAACTCAAATTCAATAAATTCAATTGAAGCTCAAATAGTGTCGAGCTCAAGTTGAACTTTTTCGAATTGAACTAAGCCAGCTTACGAGCCGACTCAGCTCAACTTAACACCCTTACTCCAAAGGAACCACCTTAATTTATCATTCATTATCACCTCAACCAAATTAGCCCTATAGGTAGGATGTGATCGCTAGTTGTATGTTACTTCTTCAACAATATTCAATATATAGTATAAAATATTGAAGTAAGGATCTATGCTGAAATCACATAAAGTTAAA
>JACGDI010005707.1:1436325-1447300 GCA_014898725.1 Jacaranda copaia
CATGATGCCTCTTGAAATATTCATATCTTTATGGCTTAATCACTATCCTGAAGTGACTTGTAAATTTTTTCTTATTTATTAAAAATGTCAACTAGAACAATTACAATAAACATTAAAGAACTAAAGATGCGCTTCTAATGTTTCTATTCCATTGAAGTAACAATTTGGTGAAAGCTTAAAAAAAAAAGTTAACTTTTAAAACTATAAAAACACATTCAATTTTACAACTTAAAAACAATCACAAAAATAATAAAACATATTAAAAAATGTCAAACTCTCTAAATAGAATTACATTTCACATGGCAACTTATACTAATAAACTTTCTCATACGCTCTATCAGACATATTCGACTACATTTTATTTAAAAATAAATACAATAGTAATTAATTGATTACTTACACAAAATTCTTAATTGATGTTCTATTAATGAAGTGAAAATCACGTTCAATCAAATTTTTAATTCTTTTCTTTCAATACAAAGGAAAAGTAATGGGTTTATAAATGAAAAAATAAAATTTATCTTAATATAGCAAAAAAATATATTATACTAGCATTAACAGAATTGTAATTTTCTATAAAACATTGCCATTTTAATCAACAAAATTAAAATTCTAATTTTAGATACCAAGAAATATTTGGTAAGTGACCTAATTAATTGGAAAAATTAGGATTACTTAAAATTATAAAGATAGATTACACTGACTTTTACATATTTAGAGGGAAGCAACTAGCAAACGTTAACAAATAATGTTGGTGGCTTTTGGATATCACTGTGACGATGGAAGCCAGCAATACTAGTTTTGTTTTGTGCCATCATGTTGGACTTTGATTTTCAAAGTCATGTGAACTCGACCCGTGAGAAAAGGGATCGATTAATTGACCCAGTCAACTATATAATTTTAAAATGAAAAAACAGTTGAAATGAATTTTCAAGGATTGAACTTAATCGCTGCTTCCCTTTTCTTTTCTTCAAAAATATTTGATGCACCCACTTTCATATTATTCAAATAAAATTGTAAATTGTGGGATTTACTAACTATGACTTAATTTCAAAGTAAATTATTTCAGAGGCAAAATATATTACATATATTGAAGAACAAGAACAAGAACAAGAATAAGAATATATTGCTTCAATTTTGATGCCTGAGCAATGTCTAGTTAGTGTTATATATGATCACATTTTCTTTTTAAGTGTTGCCTCGTCATATTACATTATTTGGCACTTAATTGGCACCATAATGCCATTAAATAAATGATATATATATATATATATATATATTAAAGCACAACAAAAGCAATTTATGCACGAAATTTAATTTATTAGGAATCCACAAATTATGCCCATAAATTTAATGACAAAAGTAATATCCAACAGATAGAAAAATAAAACAGACACAAGTTTATGTGGTTCGGCAAATTCTGCCTATCCCCATGAGAGTTTTCTTTCTTTCATTACGAGATAATTTCAACGGTACAAGATAACTCCTTAAACTTAACATACTCAAGCTCAAGACAAAATACCCCTTGTACAACTACTCTCATATATACCAAAGAAATATTCACTCCACCCTTTTGTATTGATTTCCTCGTACTCACAACAACTAACCCATAAGTATTATAAGTTCTACGAGTACGCTCTCATTAAGCAATCAAATAAATATATCTATTTATAATAGAAAATTATTTGTCTGCTTCACCTAAAATTAGGAAACTTAATACCAAGAAGGAGTTCTAATTCTAATCAAACTTAATTTTCAAATAATCAAGTCAAATCCCAACTATATATATTACATTTTCCTGGTGTCCTCAATTGGCTTAAGTAATCTGCAAAATTTGAATCTTATTTATATAAGCACTCAACTCAATGCGTTACAAAAGAAAAGATCAACTTACACTGTGTTTATTATATAAGCACTATAATCAATTTATTTTCATTATTTTTTTATCTACTTTTTATAGATTAAGTCCATAGTTAATAAAATAAAATATAATTAATAGCATCTTCTCGAGCTTTTGTTTCATTTTTACATTTAATTCATTTTTCAAAAACAAATTTCCATCTTCATGTTTTTGTTTCTATTGCAAGTACACCACGCATGGATACATCATAACAATGGTAATAACACGTAACGAAGTTTTGGAATATTGCTTATAAAATGCTTCCTTTGTATTAATTATCTGTTACCAATGATGCGTGGAAACTGTAACACCCCAACTCAACTTAAGAAACACAAAAATTTAAAACTAATTGATTAATATTTAGAGGAATCAAGTTAAAATAAATTTTGAGAAAACTAAAGTGGATTAGGCCTTAGTTAAAATAAATTTAAAGTAAATAGGGTCTCTAGGAAATATTTCAAAAATATGAGGACTAGAAAATTAATCCAATTGAACGTAATTGTCAAAATTCTCAAACTGAGAGGGGTTAATGTGTAAGAAACAAAAGCTGGAGGACTCAATTGAAACCTAGGGGTCAAAGTGTAAGGTGGTTAGAAGCTTAGGGACTGCATTGAAGGTAGTGGAAACTTTCAAGGTCAAATTGAAAAGGGTGAAAAATACTTTTACATATAGATTGAGGACGAAAGTTTATCAAATTCTCAAAACTCTAGCCTCTTCCCAAGCTTGATTTTGCTCCTCCATAGCTCGAAACTTAAAACCAACCCTAATGAATTGGTCCTCTCATCACGGTAAATATTTCTACGCCAAAAATTAACCAAACTAGTTGAGGAACTAATGGAATTTTGGAGGTCGGCAGCGTAAGGCAGTGGTGGTGATAGGTTGCTGGTTCCTAGTCGCCTAAGTTAGGAATTATGGCATGGGTTGTGATGGGCTCAATGTGAGGAACACGATGGAGTGTCCAATAGCAGGTTTTGGTGGTCAGCGACAGAGTAATTAAGGCGGCAGAGGCTTGATTAATTGGCGAAGCGTTAGAGGAAAGCAAAATTGGCTGAAGGGCTTTTCTAGGCTTAGCAAGGCGCTTCTCCTGGACGGTTCTACTCGAGCTCCATCGGCAGACAGTAGCACTCAAGTGACCTTAGCACAATAAACTAGAAATTCAGTTTTGGGTTTAGCCAGGCTATAATTACGTTTCGATTTGGACTCAAACCTAATCTAATTTGGTAAATTTTGATTTTCGTCAATTGATTTAGCTTTGGTTTTGTTGGATTGAAACTCAATTAGATTGGGAATTGGACGGGACTTCACATAAATAAACTAAGCCCAATTGGTCGAGACTTTAATTATATATTTAGCCTTTGACCTCGAATTGGTGCAGACTTAGCTAAAAGCCAATAGATTTAGTTGACTTAATTGAAAAAGTTAAAAACTAAAGACATAAGATGAAAAATTAATCCTAGAAATGCGCTTGACCAAATTAAGGGAATGGACCTGGCTAAGTTAAGAGTTACGATTATATTACTTATTGCTAAGTAAAGAGTGAGTTCATATTAGTTAGATTGCATGTAAGACACATAACCCCAACCAAGTGTAAGATACAAGAAATGTTAATCATAAAGCTTAAATTGTTAAGAAATGCAGAAATGATGAAGATATTAACTCATTACACTTAAATATTGTAGTAGTATGCTAAGAGTAGGAAAAGGATTCAAACTATATAGAATAACATGATACACCTAAAACATTCTAAATACATAGAATAACATGATACACCTAAAACATTCTAAGTCATAGGTGTGACATTATTAGAATTAGTTCTCTTATGCTGCATTTTAAATGGAAAAAGGTGGTGAGGATGTGGTTGATACAGATGTATATAGGGTTATCATCACTTGGGAGCTGCCAAGTGAGTTTATACCATGTTGTACGAGATTTCTTTGTTGCTTGATCCTTTCTATGTTGAGATTCAATAATTGTTGTTTTTTCGTTCTATGCTATTTTTTGACTCTTGTGTTGAATTTGACAGTTTGTCTGAACTATTCTTCTTTTCATGTAGTCCTTGAGCCATTATTATTTAAATTCTGAACTTATATATATATTAGTAAATATATCACTATTGTTTGATATGTTCTTCATTGAAGATCGTTGTTCGCCCATGCTATATCAATCTTTGACTCTTGTGTTGATTTTGACAATCTATTTGAACTTCTCTTCTTCTTTTCCTATGATTCTTGAGCCATTGTTATTTGAATTTCTAACCTATCTCGAGATGTTGAGTTCCTGAACCAAATTAGCAATCCGACTTATGTTCACACGAGTTTGGAAAAGTAAACAGTTTGTGAAATTTACCTTACATTGCCACTTCACACTTGCTGTAGTTCCTATTTAATCATGATTTATGCTATTTTACCTCAAATTGGCGATTTTGTAGTGAAAATTTAAAAGAGAAAAAAAAAAGAATTTTGAAATGTATTGTCTATTATTACCATTACTAATACCTTCTATATCTACTTCATGTGATTGCTCTTTGTTGATTCCAAGCTTGTTTGTTATTATTCTATATACTTGGATTACTCTTTCATTAATAACTCACTAAATCATTCAAACTTATGTTGTTGTATTATTTCCTTCCTTTTTTTTTTTTTTCTAGATGGAATCCATGAAAGATATAAGGGTGTAGCTTTCAGTGGTACGTACTGTAAATAGTTTTGCAAATGCAACTGAGCTATGTTGGGAACTTATGCGACTTTATTGTAATATAAATATAAATGTGTTTTGTTAGCGTTACTTCTAGTTGTAATAGTTTTAGACAAACGTGGGATACTAAGACTCAACACTTGTGATGAATGCTTTTCTTTCAGTGTGTTCAAATTATTTAAATTGTTTGAAATGCCTGATTGATAACGGGTGGTGCTCCAACTTGAGGCATACACTTCTAGCTCAAGGCGCTACAGAAAAATTAACAATATATATGTCCATAACCCATCATCCAAATTAAAATCACAAATATTAGACACATGTGGTTGACAATTTAACATAGGTATATTTTAACCATAACAGATAGTGAGTAAAATCGATAATCTCACAAGAATACATAAAATATGAGTAGATTGTGTTACTAATTTCATTATTAAAAAATATTTGATTTATTATTAATTTAATCAATTCATTTTTATATTTTTAAGCTAGACTTTCCGGTAATAGTAAAACACACTTTTTTAACATTCTTGAAGGGTTAAAATTAGAGGATATTGTTTTTTTCCCCAAGACGGATCCAAAGTCCAAACATAGCCCCATCTCTATTGTTTTCACGGACGATAGTATGCACGCATTTATTTCTCTATTGCAAGGACAAAGCAAAACCAGTAAACATATACACATGCATATAGTCTCGTGTCTTGCAAGGCCAATATGCTAAATTTTTTTATATATTATCCATCAATATTTTTTCATAACAAAAATTACAAGTTGATATTGAAAAACTATTAAAAGATTATTAAAAAAAAAAGTAGTGTACGGTTGAACTTATCCCCCGGTGATGGGGCATATGAATTTGTTTTTATTCTAAGCAATGATTAGTGGGTGTTGCCCAAATTTATTTTTAATAAAAAGGGAAAAGAAAAAGGTGAAGCATGTGGTTGTTTTAATGGCACTTTCCAACAGTTATGGCCTGTGCTTTATCCTCATATTTTTATTATTTTATTGTAATGAGATTTTAAATAATATTTCATGATAAAATTTCATAATTTTTACTATTCAAGTGATTCTTGGAATTATTAAGCTTAAGGATGATGATTTTTGAAATAAAAGGTTGATATTATCATTGTAACATATTTTCTTTCACTTGAAGTGATATAATGCTTAGGAAGAAAATGGTACCATTACAATTGTGGCAAGTAATTCTACTACTAGCATGTGGCTGATGAAGTTTTGTAATATTTAAATTATAATGTAGGAAAATTTTCATTTCTAGTGGATAACTAATTTAATGGTATTGCAATCACACTTATATTTGTGAAGTTTTTAAATTTTAATAAACCTTAAATGCATGCTTTAATGTATAAATAAAAAAAAATATCAGCAATAAGCAAATTTAATTGGATTACGTCGTATGTATGTTATGATTTAATTTTACTTAAAAAATAAATATTAAAACTTGCAGAGTTCAACATTTGGAATGCATATATATTAAGTTGTAATGTAAGAAACGCATGCACACATGTATATGTAATAAAAAATAAGTATAAAAAACAACAGTAATTTTCAACTCTATATTGAAATCATATTCCTTAAGCGATATACATCTATTTCGGGAAGTAAAATTCCATTTTCCCACACAAACAAAAAAAAAAAAAAACTTTCTGTTACAAATTTAAGAATAATTAATTAAAAATTGTACATTTTTTTTTAATAAAAACGAAACATTAAAACAATCTAGCAAATCAATTGATCATACTTTAGATCTTCATCCAAAATACAATTTCAAAAATTAAAAATTTTGATTCCAGACAGTTCATAATTGGCATTAATCAATTTTTATCTGTGGCACGAGATTTGTTGTTTCCTTAATGAAAAATAAAAAGTGGTAATGATCAATGTGTGAAACCTCCTTTGGTGTGCGTAACTATAGATGTCTTGTTGCTATCTACAAAAAAATTGCTTTAATAAACAAAACCTAATTTGAAAAAAGCGAAAAAAAGTTGACGTACAAAGCAAACAACACAAGCATGCCATCAAACAACTCCTCCCACACTCTCATTTGAGTAAACAAACAAACCACGAGGTTGAAGGTTTAGGTTCTTCTCTAACTTTGTAAGCAAGAAAAGTTGGGGGTTTCAACTTCAACTGACAAGCCCAATCACAATGTTCCTCGCTTTCTATTTTTGCAAGCAATTCTAATTTTGGATGTACGAATGAAAGGGAAAATGTATATATATACACAGGACATGATTGAATTGCTTAATTTCTTTTAGTTTTACATTCTCAGGATACTTCGGCTATGTTATATGTTATTTTATGGTTTGGACACTTTAACATATATTCATTTTATACGAAACTAATCAAGCATTTTTTAAAATTTTAAGTCTCTTTCATATTTAATTGGAAAGATCATCTTATCTTTCAATTACTAATTAAATTATAAAAAATATCTTTATTTATAAATATATCTTCAAATTTGTATATCCGAAACTATATATGTTAATATAATTGATTAAACTAATTTATTAGTCAGCATATTTTTTCTTATCTTTCTAAATTAATCGATCGTAACTTAATGAATTAATCAAATGAAAAAGTGATGTCTTCGAGGTATTTTTAATCATTTTGCACTTCTATGCGTTAATATTGGCGAAAAATATCGGTACAGTGAACGTATGCATCATCGTTATTCAATTATTTTATGTCCAAGAAAGGAACTTTTGCATGTGAAAATATTGAAATCGTTTTAAATTACTGTTACAAACCGTCAGCAGTTGGACTCTGCAAATGTACGGACTGTGGTGCTTGTCACGCAGGCCAAAGCCGCACCATGGGCCAATCCTTGGAAATCGATCCCTGACTAGTCCATATGGCTTTCCACTTTAACAAAACAGTGAAATCAGTCAGCTTTCTTGTTCAAGCACTCCGTTTTGTGTTTGGTTAGTCGGAATCTGAGAGAATGTTGACTCTAAGACAGTCTGCAAACATTTATGCACACACGCAACCAAAACAAATCCAACAAAGCATAAGGTAACGCAAGCAAACATGACATTGCTGGCCACACCAAACCTTCTAAATTCTTATTGCTTCACAAACAATACAATTATACCGGGAAACGGCCTCCCGCCATCACACATGCTACCTTTTCCAACTACCTAACTCTACCTCTATTTGGAGTTCTGAGATTTCGGTTTATTTGCAGCCTACGCCACAAAACTATTTAGAGGGCATTCCAACTCTGCTGGGTAACTCATGTGCCACACACATGACACCACTCTATTCGCCATCTTAGGTCTTGCCCACAAGTGTCAGTCAACTTACCCCCATAAACTCGCCCAATATAGCATGTTCGGTTTCATTCTCAAACTCCATTTTCGTATTTCTATTACTTAAAGTTTGAAACACGTCACTATATACACATTTCAAATTAATATATTTTTATTTTTATTTTTATTTTTAAAATATATTCCCTAATAACCTATATATGTTCTTACAATAACATATATATCTTCTTTCTATTATTGTTATTATTTTATCTCTCTCCACCTACAACCTATTAAACCTAATATAATCATTAATTTTTCAATAGTTTATCTAAATATAAATTCATTTTCGCTTGCTTTTTCAAATTTTAAAAATGATGGAAATCAAAAATAAAAATAAAAATAAAACCAAACGCAGCTTGAGTAACTACTTTGGCAATTGCTTAGCTGAGTGTTTAGCCAAATTCCCATGTTTCTAGGTCCACTCTCGTTAGTGTTTAGGGCCTTATCACACTTATCTGTATAAAGCCATCACCCCGTCAAATCTTGAGCTTTTTCTCAACCGTTTTGACTGGGTCAAGGTAATTTTCAAATCAGCATCCTAGCAAGGCCTAGAATATTTGAGCTTGGCCAACCATCACATGAGCTTGCCAGACATCCACATGATGCCTACCCAACCCCACTTCAACATGCTCACGCCAAATGCGTGTGCCAAGTTGTCTGCCATGTTTGTGTATCTTATTATGCCCATCTTCCGCTACTCGCACGCACTATTACACACACTTACTGCCCATTGCCTAGCATGCACCTATCTTAAGGTTCTTGCGTGTGTCCACGGGTGTGCCCAATGCCCATTACCTTGCGCACCATCTCTGATAATAGTTCGTCGTCGAATATCGGGCTCGACCACACATATGCTCCAAGGATGAATGCTAAGAAGGAACTAGCTCGAGCACATTCTTTATCCTAAATATCTGTATGGCTGAGTCGACCTTAGGGAAAATGGGTCTCCAACAAGGAACATGGTGGCAACATTCAATGCTACTGGACCTAAGGACGTCCTTTATCTTATCCCATCAATAGTAGGCTGCAGCACTCTCAATCTAGGCAAAAGCTATCAAGTGGTATGTGGATAGTGCGCACCTTTATCTGTAGTACCAACATGTCAGCTGATTTTCCCCATTCGAAAGGACATGTATATCCTTAATGCAGAATAAAGCCTTAAGGACTCGCCAAGGTGTCATTAGTAAAAAGTTCCATCCAATCTTCTTATAAATACCTCTCTCGCCTCCCTAAAGCAAGTACCACTTCAGTTTACATTTTGTCCTGGCAATTTTCATTACCTTATCCCTTATATCTAGTCAATAACTTAAGTATCAAAGGGTATTAGTTGAAGACCACTTCAGTAAGCCTAACGGGTTTGTGGTTGTAGGTTTGACCCCCCCACCTCTAGTTGAGCAGGATTTCAACCTCTCAATTCCACTTATCTTCTTTATCTTCTTCTATCACTAAGCAATCAAAAACTTGCTTGATGAATCTCAGCTATAAGCCCTCAAGTCTAACACAATGCTTCGCCAGTCATGCTCAAGTATCTACAAGCACAAGTTCTAGCCCATAAGTGATGTCCGCAAGGCAGTCCACGCCATAATGCCCATAAGCAACCAATAAAGATGTTACGCCTCTGCAAATGTGCCGCACTATATCAGCATGCATCAATATGTACCATCAGGCCCATCTTGCTATGCTGATTACATCCAACGTCTTAGGGGTTGACAATACCCTACTCCATATTGATAAAATGCTAAAAGAGGTCAAAGAATCCATGTGCTTCTATTTGATATTTTCTTTAAACAAGTTGATCATAGTTCAATTTTATTATATATTTGGTGGATTCAAAGGCAATTTTTGCATCGAACAAGCTTGCAAGCCTAGACTATGACAAAATGATATCAGAATAAGTCACTAGCCAAACTTTTGAAAATTAAGTGCTATACAAGACACAATGGTGCTATATGTGTAAGAACTACCTCATAAACCATAGGGCAAAATGCTATACATGCAAGAGCTATCTCTTGAATCCGTATGAGCCACCTCTAGAATTTCAATGCTTAGTGATAGATTTATAATGTAATGTTTGGACAAGGACATCGTATTTGGAGATGAGTGATTGTGGCACCTAGTGGTATATGAATAAAATACTAAAAGAATAAGTACATCCTTACATGATTAAAAAGCTTAAACGCATTCATTAAATATACTTTTTAAGTTAAATGATTATAGCTCAATTTCAAAATATATTTAATAAGTTTCAAAACAACTCGCATGTTCAACAAGCTCATCGGCTTAATCAGAACATGACATGCGCTTAAATGGCTACCTGAACATATTTTTCAACAACAGTTATTTAATTTGATTGACAAGTAAAGCTATTATGTCTTACATCAATGGCAACACTACACTTTCGATTGGCACTTGCCATTACTTTAACTAACCACAAGATAGGATTGATACTTCTTATATTCGAAATACTCCATTTTAAGCCAAGTATATGAATAAAAAATTATTAATAGCCACCATATGAAGTTATATCAGCATGAATAGAGGAAACAAATTATAATTTTCTAGCATATATTTATATTGTCGAACCTAATTAATTAAATAATGAATGTAATCATATTGTTTATTTTAAATTATAAATCTATAAATAATATAAATTCATCGTTTAATTAATTAATCTCACAGCAATTCCCCAACAACAAAAGTGTGGAGGAAAAATGAAAAGGAGAAGCAGGTTACTAATAAATAAGAGCTAGGCACATGAAAACGAGAAAAGGAAAGAGAAAAGAGAAATTGTGGGGATTTTTATAAATGATAGCCATGTGATCATAAAAATAGGCAAAACGTCCCCTCATAAAAAAATATACAAAAAATATCTTCATATTTTTAAAAATTATGCAACGAACTCTCCTTATAGTGTGGGTGTAAGACATGCACATGTGTACATTTGGGCTTGTATTTTGTATATAAAAAAAACAATTATGTCCTTATTCATCAACCGTTGGATTTTCTTTTAAGAAATCAACCATTTAGATCAAATCATATTATATTCTTGAAA
>JACGDI010005707.1:1447400-1476743 GCA_014898725.1 Jacaranda copaia
CCTGGTCGAATGGACTGTTCTTGACCATACCCAACATGCGGCTTCAAGCCACTTGATCCAATCAACCATATCTCTGGTCGACCACTTTTTCTATTTGATCTTTATCGACTAGAGTGCTCACTCCGGCACTGACTCATAGCTTGGCTGCATTTAATGTTTTGACAAGCAGCATGCCTCTGTATTAATGGTGCGTGCCACACGATATAATCTGTGCCACCAACCCTACCATCAACTCTAGCTAGGAAATGCACCACCAGAGTACTGTTCATCCTAGAAACCAAGAGATAATGGCACTTGGAATAGTACTAATATCGAAAATGACTAATAACCCTTAAACAAGGACAAGAGCCCTCTACACCTAGTAGGGGTATCTTAGACATATTACATACTAGGAGAAGGCTATAAATACCTCACTTCTAGTCATACTCTAAGTAATGCCAAATAAACTATATGCTCTTACGCTTCTGTTCGATTACTTTATTTCGACTAGAACTAACTTAAGTATCGGAATGCCTTCGTTGGGAGCACCTCGGCTAATTTAATGTTTGTTGTTCATTACAGATGTTAGACCTCGAGAAATATCACTATTGGATTGTTCGACCTCCCTGGTCGAATCAACCCAAACACCACCCTTTTTACTATATACAACTTTCAACCTCATCATTTTGGTGCCGTCTGTGGGAAATCTTGAGATTGCAACTGAAAAATGGTGAACATAAGAAGAGTCACATCTAAGAGGGAGGATAACAAGAGGTCCACATATCCATCCCTTTCTCCGCCCCAATAAGGTCACATGCTCCAGGCCCCAACGCCTCTCCAAGAGCAAATTGTAACATTGACTATGCCTCAACTAATGCAATTGATAAGTGAACAAATATCCACCTAAATCTTTGCTCAACGTTTTGCTACATTAAACAAGCACACCTCCGTGCTAGCCCCCACTGGCAGTACCACTCCGCAATCGCCTCTATCGAAAGAAAGGTCTCCTTGGGATAGCCATGGTCACCAAGAATCCAGGCGGCCACCAGCTAGATATGATGCCAATCCCAGACACCCCCAGGGAGAAAGGGTGTGACCAAAGCCAAGGGAGAAAATAACTAACTCCGTAGACCACCACATTCAACCTAATCGAACCCCGCAGCACAATAGGGTCAAATATTACAAATACGACCAGTACAAAGAAGTGGAAAAATCCACAAATCATGCTACCCAGCTTATTCGAGCCCCACAACGTGATAAGGCCAAGCACATGAGTCCTCATTTTGATTAGGATTCTACCCAAGCTGATTGAGAAGAGTGGGAGAAAGTCTCTCACCAAGTACAACAACTGAACAAACACCTCAGTAAGATCTTGAGAAAAAACACAGATAAGGTGCCCAACCTAGAGGGCCCCCAGAGGTCTCATTGAGAGAGAGGCTCCCCCTTCATCCAAGAGATTATCAACGAGCGCATTGCTGTTGACACCAAAGTCCCAATTAAACTACCAAGGTACGACGGCTCAACAGACTCCAATGAGCACTTGATGTAATTCAAGCATATGATGCAGCTACATGGGCACAACAAGTACATCTATGCTAAGATACTAATAACCACTTTCCATTGGTTTGTGAAGCTGGAGCCCTCATCAATATACTCCTATGATCAGCTTTGTGATAAATTCTTGCACCAGTTTGTCAGTTGGAGAAAGGAAAAACTCCCTCACACTCACCTCCATATTGTCAAGCAGAACAAGAAGGAGTCCCTTCATGACTTCTTTACGAGGTTCAATATGGAGGTCTTAAAGATAGACAATCCCATGATTAAGTTTTTGATCGACGTGTTGTTCTTAGGGCTTAGGCACAAAAAATGCGCTAATACTTTAGTATGAGAGCACCTGAGGTCAATGGAGAAACTGCTCAACCTAGCAGAGAGATATATAACCCAAGAGAAAATAAACAAGCTGAAGTTCGAATCCTCTAAGATCGATAAAAAGAAAAAGGTGAGAAATAACTAGAAATACAGAGAGAGATCCTGTTTGCTATTCAGCATGAAAATTTCCTCAAAAATTGAGGAAATTAACAAAGACTAAAGCGATGAAAAAATCAAAAAAGTATTGCCACTTTCATAAACAAAAAGGGTATAACACGGATGAATGCTTTAATCTCCATGATAAAATTGAGAGACTTATCAAACAGGGCCACCTAAAAAAATATGTGGCTGTAGATGCATAGGTCGAAGAGAGTAAATCGATCGAACTCTTTGTAGAGAAAGATTGGTTAGCCCAAGGAGAGAGGACAAGGGAAAGAAACCCATCCAAAATGATTGTCCGCCCATTTGAGGAGTAATTGAAATGATCACGAGAGGTCCCATTGGGGGGGACTCAAAATTAGCCAGAAGGTAGACTCAGAGGGGACTAGAGTTGACCAAAGCCTCACCTGTTGAAATAATATTCCGTTTATCGACGAGCGCAGAGCCCATCTCTTTTATTGATAGCAACTTAGCCCACCTCGAGGAAAAGAATATCAACCACAAAACTGATTGTCCTATGATAATCTCTATTAAAATTTCCAAACTTTGAGGTACAGAAGGTCCTGGTCGACAATAGCAACTCAGCCAACATCATCTTTCTCTTCACCCTTAAAAGAATGAACATAGGGTAGCTGAAGTTCGAACCTATGCGTACCTCTCTAGTTAGGTTTAGGGGGTCAAAAATTATTTCAGAAAGATCCATCAACCTATCAATGTCATTTAGGGAGACGTCCCGAAGAAGGACTTTGATGGTTAACTATCTGGTGGTTGATGCCCCATTTACTTATAATGTTATAATTGATCGACCAACCCGAAATGATTTTCATGTCATTGTGTCAAACTACCACATAAAAATAAAATTCCCAAACCTGATCTGCATGGGTAACTATTATGCAATATTAAGAAAGTTTTGAGGTGCTATAACATTTCGGTCGAGTCAAGTGAGCAAAAGACTCGACCATAATTGAAGACCTTGTGGGATGCCTCTGTAGCAAAACCTGAGAAGACCCAAACCAATAAGAAGAGAAAGTTGGAGGATACCTGGGTGGAGCCCATCAGGAAATTTAAAACTATTGAGCTAGAATAAGAAAATTTCGACAAGACAACTCAGATTGGGATAGAAATGGGCCCCCACCTAGAATGCCTTATGATCGATTTCCTGAGAAGAAATATTGATGTCTTTGCCTGAAAAGTATTTGACCTCAGGGAATCGACCCCAATGTGATTGTGCACCGCCTTAATATTGACCTCTCATACAAACCAATCAAACAGAAGACGAGGACATTTAATGTCGAGAGGATCTAGATCATCAAGAAGGAAGTCAGGAAACTCCTAGATGTAAGTTACATTGTAGAAATTCAATATCCTTCTTGGCTTTGTAATATTGTACTCATCCCAAAGAATGAGGGACAATAGCGTATATATAATGATTTCACATATTTGAATAAAGCATTCCCTAAAGATCCTCACCCCTTGTCATGAATAGATTTATTAGTAGACTCTACTGCTGATTGTAAGTTATTGAATATGATGGATGCATTTTAAGGCTACCATCAAATATTCATGGCCCCCGAGGATAGAAATAATACTTCTTTTATTGTTCCTAATGGGATCTATTGCTTTTGATCATGCCTTTTAGACTGAAAAATGCTAGAGCAACTTACCAAAAGCTAGTCAACTTTATGTTTAAAAATAAAATTGGCAAGTCGATGGAGGTGTACATTGACGACATGCTTGTAAAGACAAAAAAGGCCCAGTATCATTTGCTCGACCTCAATCACACTTTTACAATTTTGAAAGCATTTGATCTAAAGCTGAATCCAAACAAGTATACGTTTGAGATTCGAGGAGGCAAATTTCTAGGTTATATGGTCAATCAGTGATGCATTAAGGCCAATCTACAAAACATTTAGACTGTTCTCAACATTGCTCCTCCTTGAACAGTCAAAGATGTACAGTGACTGGTTAGAAGGATTATTGCCTTGGGTAAGTTCATCGCAAGATTAGCAAATAAAAGCTTACCTTTCTTTAAAATTTTTAGAAACACCAAGAATTTGGATTTTTGGTAGAATGAACAATGCGATCAGACACTAGTTGAGTTGAAGCAATACATGTCCTTGCCTCTTATGCTTGCAAAACTCGAATTGGAAGACGTACTTTAAATATACTTAGCTATCTCTAAAGCATCGATTAGCTTAATCTTATTCTTGACTAGAGATGACAACCATCGACCAATCTATTATTGCAATAAGTCACTCCAAGGATCGGAGTATAATTATTTAGAGAACAACAAATTTGCCTTAGCACTAGTCATCATTGCTCGAAAGCTGCGCCCATACTTCTAGTCTCATGTTATTATAGTGCTAACCAATCAACTGTTGAAGCAAGTGTTATCGAAGTTAGACATATCTGGGAGGCTAACCAAATGGGCCATCAAATTGGGAGAGTTTGATATTACTTTCTAGCCAAGAATAGCCATCAAAGTGTAGATTTTAGTAGACTTCATCATCAAACGAGTTTACCTGCCTAGGAAAGATTGCGAAACCCTTCTTATCTAGACTTTGCACATCGATGGATCATCGACCACTTCTGGAGGGGGAGTAAGAGTTTCCCTCCATTCACCAGCAGTGGAGGAATATAATTTTATAATAAAACTTGACTATGCAGTCATCAATAATGAAGCAGAATATGAGGTCCTCCTTGTGAGAATGAGGATGGCACTCGATCGAGGCGTCGAGCACCTCATGATGATCACAGACTCCCAACTGGTAGAAGAGTAGGTCGAGGAAAACTTTGAGGCAAATGATTCAATAATGAGCCTATACCTAGCTAAAGTTAGAAAATTGCAGCAATCATTCAAAAAGTTCACCCTTAGTCAGGTACCTTGATATGAGAGTGTGGATGCCTTGTCCAAATTTGTTAGCTTGACCAAAGGCACAACAGACAGAACAATAACATTTTTGGTCGCCCATAGGCCATCAATCGGCCCACTCAAGGAGAACTTGGTAGGGAGCATTGAAGAGACAGTTTCTCCATGGTAGGATTCAATAAAACTCTACCTGATTCATGGCACAATCCCCGAAGATAATAACAAGGCTCAACACCTTCACGGGAAAGCTATCAAGTTTGTGCTCGATAAGCATGACCAACTGTATATGAGGTCGATCTCTAGACCGCCCTCAAGGAGCTTGGACCCCAACCAAGCACTTGAAGTATTGCAAGATATCCATGCAGACATGTGTGGGAACCATTCTGGGGAAAAATCCCTTACACAAAAATAATCAGGTATGGATACTTTTGGCCAACATTATTGAAAGACTCTGTGGACTTAGCTCGAAAATGTACATCCTGCCAAGTTCATTCGAACTTATCGTATCAACCCGCCACGCACATGGTTAATATTTAAATTTCTTGGCCATTCGACTAGTAGGAGATCGACATCTTAGGCTCCCTGCCAAAGTCGACAAGTCAGCAAAAATTCATAATCATCGTAGTCAAATATTTTACCAAAAAGGTCAAGACCAAAACTATTTCAAAGATAACAAACACAGCCGTCAAAAATTTTATCTAGAAAAACATCATCTATCATTTTGGCTTGCCTAAGATCCTTATCTCAGATAATGGGACTTAATTCCAGAGCAGAAGTACCAGAAGTTGGTGCAAAACCTTGGGAATCACCCAGCACTTTACTTCGGTGGGCAATCCTCAATCGAACGACCAAACAAATGTGATAAATAAAAGGATCCTTGACTATTTACAAGCTAGGATATAGGATACTGGCTAGAGCTGGGTAGACAACCTCCCAAGAGTATTGTGGGCATACAGAACAACTCCCCAAACAGCTATAGGTCACAGCCCTTATAGTTTGGTCCATAGGTTCAAGGCAGTTATCCCCTCAGAACTAATACAACATACAACTCGAGTTATTCACTTCCACCCACTAAAAAATACATCAAAAAAAAAAGCTCGACCTCAAGACTATCGATAAGCGCAAGTAAGAAGCTTACAATATTATGCAGTGCTATATGTCAAAGATGGCGGAAAACTGTAACAAAGGGATTAAGACGTGCTAGTTTAAAAGTCGGAGACCTCATTCTTAAAAAGGTGAAAGTCTCTAAGAACATTAGCAAACTCGACCCGAAATGGGAGAGACCCTATACCATTGTATAAGTATCAAAGCATAACACCTACAAACTTGCTAATATGGATGGGGATGAGCTCCCTTGCCTGTGGAATGCCATCAACTTGAGAAAATTCTATGTCTAAAATTTTGTATCTATCTCGCACCATTCCAAGTTTTGAGTCGACCCCATAGTCAACAAATAAGCAGCTCTACACTACTACTCAAGATCCAGATCGACCCCATAGTCGACAAATAAGCAACTCCACATTGCCACTCAAGTTCTAAGTCGACCTCATAGTTGATAAATAAGCAGCTTCACACTGCCACTCAAGTTTCAAGTTAATCCCATAGTCTACAAATAAACAGCTCCATGCTGCTACTCAAGATTTAAGTCGACCCTATAGTCGATGAATAAGCAACTTCATGCTGCCACTTAAGCCTTACATCAACCCAGTAGTTGACAAAAAAGCTATTTCACACTGTTGCCCAACCAAATTTTGAGTTGACCCTACAATTAGACATAAAAGGAACTTCACGCTGCCAAATCAAAGTTCTAAATTGACCACGTAGTTGACTTAAAATGGCTACATGCTAAAAACTTAAGGTTTTTTAGCCCAAACTATATAATCGATCTAGTAGTCATCAACAAGTTGATTATAAAATAATGAAAATTAACTATAAAGTTCAGTGTGCTTTGGCAAGGCCATGTGTATCTCTCAATGCTAATCAAAAATTGATGACAACGTTAAATTTTATGAATAACTAACGTGGTTGTCAACTATTCACTCATACAATCATGATAGTGAAGTTGCATTCGACAAGAAATATGTGCAATTTATTCGACAACAAAGATACAAAAAGGATTTTTCATTCATTGAATAGTCATTACAATGATATTTCTATTTCAAAAAAAAATAAAATAAAAAGAAAAAATAAAGAAATAACATCAACAGACGATAGAGTTCAGAGATTAAGTTTGGCTGGACCCAGCCTGGTCACTCTCTGACCAATCTTGATCGAGCTCTGGCATGGCAAACGTAAGCAACTAAATAGCTTGAGGTGGTTGTGAAGGCCCTACGACGTCGCTCATGAAGTTAATTGAACGCAACAAATACTGTGCGACGTCGACCTATTCTTTCCTTAGCTGGATGGTGAGGTCCTTGGCGAAGGCAAATTTGTTCACTAACTCATTTAGCCTGGCCTCAACCTTGTCTATTTCTTTTAAGCTTCAGTTATTGGCTTAATGGGGACATTTATCGTGGTGTCCTTTTCCCCTACCCCATCGACCCTACCCTCCTTGAATTTGAGGTAAAGCTATAGCTTATTATCAAGAGTAGGGCTTATTTTGGTTTTATCTTTGGGCCAAAAAGTATAGCCCAAGCACTCGAGCTGCTTGACTGCTTTTTGGAATGCATCACGAGTATCATCGATCAACATAATTACACTTGTATCCTAGAAAGCCATGCTCAATATTAACTGTTCTACTGTCTCCTACTACATTATAAGGAGCTGTCGAGTGAAGCCTCCCAAGCCTCCTTGAGCACATCCACACAACCATCCGCTCAACTTGAGGAGTAGCTCACTTGTAGGTCTAAATGAGCCTTCTTCAGTATAGAGTCCATCCAATTCCTCTCGTTGACCGCCCATACAAGTTGCTAATCTTTGGAATTCAGCTGTTTCTTGAGGTCAGCCACCTTCTTCATTAGCTGGGAAGACACGAGCTGAACCTTGAGGGTTTCTGCATCTCCTCCCTCTTGCAGCTCTTCTCAATCAGATAAAGCTAACTCCATTTAAGGGTAAAAGTTATACATCTCTTGGAGATCGATACATCTTACCCCGAGGCCCGGGCACTAAAAGTTTATATTTATCAGGAATGCGATACATCTCCCTAATTCGAACTAGGTCAGTTGGGGATATTTTAGAGGCTATTTCCCTATAGTGGTCTGGTGTAAATAATCGACCGTGCAATGTAGGCTCTTCACTTGGGCCAACCTCACCCCCAGAGACAGATCTCTCAGTGCTCAAGTTGCTGGAGCTGCTCAAGGTCGAGCTATCACTCAATAAGCTATTAGAACTACTCTCACGTGTTCTTTCAAATGTACTTTCAACCCCAGTTTCCCTTAGAATGGTGCACCCTTGGACCTAATGTTTTCACTATCTTAAGTACTAGACATCTTTGCAAAGAAAAATGAAAGAAAGCACAAATGAGCAGAAGAACTTATAGTGGATAGCTTGAAAAATCTAAGTGCATAAAGGATTTAGAGAGCTTGGAAAGTGAGAACTCGACCATAATAGATTTCAGCAAAAGTGTAAAATAAGTGTCTCTACCTCCCATATTTATAGACATTTGGACTCGAGAACCTAAGCGACAATAATGATTACACTGCCACCTCTTGGCACTTTGTATTCTGGCACATTAAATGTGCAAAAAATTATTAAAAACCTTAGTTGAGTATTCAAAAACCTCAGTCAAGAGGTCAAAACCTTGATCGAATACGTATAACCACCATAAAATCATCATAACTGCCATAATCGTCATTCAATTATCTATTCCTTACTATTGCTCATCAACAAGCTCGATCAAGATCGCGAGTGGGGGGGACTAATAATATGGGATAGTTTAGCAAGCCCAACCCAACAAGTTATCGACCTCAGAGAGGTCTCCTAGGCTCACTTAACATGCACAACCTAACATCTCCTCTGGACCCAATTGGGTTGATCCACTCAACCAGAGTCGCCTGGTCGAATGGACTGTTCTCAACCATACCCAACATGAGGCTTCAAGCCACTTGATCCAATCAATCGTCTCTCTGGTTAACCACCTTATCTGTTCGATCTTTATCAATCAAAGTACTCACTTCGACACTGACTTATATCCTGGCTGCAATTAATGCTCTAATAAATAGCATGCCTCTTTATTAATGACGCATGCCACCCAGTATAGTCTCTGCCACCAACCCTACCACCAACTCTGGTAGGAAGGCGCACCACCAGAGTACTGTTCATCATGAAAACCAGGAGATGATGCCACCTAGGATAGTACTAGTATCGAAAATGATCACTAACCCCCAAGCAAGGACAAGAGCCCTCTATACCTGGTAGGGGAATCTTAGACATATTACACACCAAGAGAAGACTATAAATACCTCATTTTCAATCACACTCCAGGTAATGCCAAATACACTATACGTTCTTACTTTTTGTTCGATTATCTTATTTCAATCAAAACTAACTTAAATGTCAAAGTGCCTTCGCCGAGGGCTCCTGACTAGTTTAACATTTGCTATTTGCTGCAGATTTCAAATCTTGAAAAATATCACTGTTGGATTGTTTGACCTCTCTAGTCAAATTAGCGCGAACACCACCATTTTTACTATATACAACTTTCAACCTCATCAGTTATTAAATAATTACATATATATATGTATGTATTCATATATACTATACATGTATACAAATATATTATATATATTTTAGGGATGGCACCGCGAGGAATGGGGCAGGAAGCTACTCCCTCATCCTCGTCCTCGTCCCCAAACCCCACCCCGTCCCCCGTCCACATCCCCATCCCCATCCCTGATCCCTATCATGGAAAAATTTTGCCCCCTATCCTCATTCTCTGATTTTCCCAAAATAGCAAACATTATCAATTTATTTCAAATTTATGATTAAAAATTAGAAATATAAATTAAAATTTAGGAATAAAAATTATATTTAAATTATATATTTTTTATTATTTATACTTTATTTTTTATTGAATCTTATAATTTAGTTAAAATTACTAAAAAAATAAAAAAATATTACATATATATATATATATATATTTAAGGACGTTATATTTATTTGACGAGGACAGGGAGTACAATCCCCTCCCCATCCACGAATTAGTCTCGGGGGCATTTTCATTCCCATCCCCACATGAAAAAATTTCCCAATTTGGGGGGGAGGGGGGTGTTGATTATTTTGATAATCATGGGGGTAAATTGTAATTAGCCCGAAATTGTGCGATGCTGTATACAAAATACGCGTGGGTTGTCTCCTCTCGCATTTCGTTCACATTACAACGCCTCACTCGTGCTCCACTGGTGGAATTTCCGTGGCTTCTCTCTACATATAAACCCCAAAAACACTTTATATCCTTCCCATATCTCACCCTTCTTCTCAACCCTCACAGCCTCGTCCTCTACGGCGAACCGGGTGGTGTATGCTACACATGGAGATATATACATAATCGGACTTGCACAGGCACAGCAGCCTTCGCCGTCTTTGCACGCGGAATTTTTGGAGTCATCGATGAGTTATATACCAGAACTGTTCCTCCTCCTTTTTATTCGGCTCCGTATGTTGTCCAATTCGATTGTTTTTCCCTGATTGTAAGTCGATTGTGGCTCTGTTTTAAATTGATGAAAACGGGCTTTGCTTTGCATGAGTGAGGATTAATATTCATTTCTACTGCTTTATTGATCAATAATTGAACCACATTTTTATCTTTTCCGTCTGCCAAGTTGACTCACTCCGCCTCGAATTCAATAAAAAGATATTCACAAGGAGAAAAGAGTGATTAATTATGGTGGAGCCGTCATCATCATCGAATCGCAATACGAATTCGAACCCATCTCGCAAGAAGCCCGACTTACCGGTCCGAGCTCCGGCGGAGCCGTGTGGGAACGGATGGAGAACCGAAGCCGAGCAACAGATCTATTCCTTGAAGCTTGTTGACGCACTGCGCCAACTCCGCCGCCCTGGTTCGGGCAACATCACCGTACGCGCCGTTCGCGACGCCGCCGACCGAGTTCTCGCCGTCTCCTCCAAGGGAAGAACTCGCTGGAGCCGGGCCATATTGACGGGCCGGCTCAGCCTCCGGCTTTCCCAGATCAACAAGAAACACAAGAGAGCCCCTAGACCGGGTGCTTGGTTTAAAAAGCCAGCGGTTCAGAAGAAACTGCCACCGCTGCAAGGAAAAGTGCAGGTGTTGAGCCGGTTGGTTCCCGGCTGCCGGAAGCTATCTCTGCCGAATCTTCTAGAAGAAACGACCGATTATATGGCGGCTCTTGAAATGCAAGTCAAAGCTATGACTCTTCTCACGGGCCTCCTGAACGGCGGCTTTCCCGGCGGCGCCATGGCCGGATCGTTGGCCGATCGCGTCCGGTACTCTGGTTCGCTCTAGGGCGTCTTCTAATTTTTCTTTTGATTTTCTCTTGGGGCTTACATTTTTTAATTAAATATTTATTATTATGTCAATAATTGAGAAGGTTAATTGATAAATTTGTCCTTGTGTTCTTATCTTTGCATTAGCTTAGCCTTAGCTACTATTATATTATATTGTGTATATATATATATATAGTACTAATGGTTTTGGCTATTTCCATAATTTAAAACTATCTAATTTATTTATTCATAATATATATTGGTTTGGTTTGATGAATTGAAACATGCCAACTAATATGTCGATTTAAGTTTAACAATGTTTAGACCATTCAGTTGATTCCCATACGACAATGGTTCTTATCCAATTAGGTTTATTATATTTTATTTTAAGCTCTATTATTGGTTGAATTTTTGTTAACAAAATATAAAATATAAATAACTATTATGTAAGACAGATGATATTTTGGGATCAAATTTTGAGGTAAAATATGGTGCAGATGAGATTAGGATTTTTTAATTTTTTTTTTCACTTAAAATTTAAGAATTAATTTACGATGGCATTTTGTTTTTAATTTATACATACATAAATACGTCGAAAGTTCATTAAAAATTTTAACTTCTAAATTCACACATCTAAATATTTAAAATGAAATTGGGCTGATTAATCCGATCGCGACACCAGTGGTCAATTTTGTAGTTGAAGGTAATCATACTTTTTTAGTTATTATTCCGTTTGACCCGGTAACAATTAATTTTTTAATGCATCTTTTTTAAAAAAAGAAAAAAAGAAACATATATGTTTAGAATGTGTTCCTAATATTTCTTAAGAAGTTGCACTTGAGAATTTGAGTTGCACTATATCATTAAGTGGAGAAAAGCACATTTGAAAAAGGTAACAAAATTAAAAAATAAAAATAAAAATTCTATTCAGAAAATAATAAATATATTAAAAAGAGAAAGCACAGGGTAAATCTCTAAGAATTTTTTTGAGGTAATAACAAATTTAAGTGAGTGAGACGGCAGAATAATCGCATTTAATGAAGCAGGGCGCAAGTTTATTATCACTCGTGTGCAGACTGCAGACTGCAGACTGTGATGCATGGAACTTGGATGGCCAAATCTTTTGTGTGTGGTCTAAGTCTCTTCTCTTAATCAAATTATTATTATTATTATTATTATTATCACTCTATAGCCTGCTTTGCTCAATAGCCTCATCTTGTTCTTCTCACGACACTAAATCATCTAATTTTTTTATTAATTTCTATATTTATCTTTTAATTTTTGACATCAACGCAAGAATTGTATTGTATGTTCTTGCATAATATTTCACTGCTTTCTAAAATAGTAAATAAATGTCTGTTATTGCAGTAAATCGAATAGTTATTTAAGCGTACTGATCAATAAACAGGAACTATGAATATTTAATTATGGACGAAGAGAAAATTTATTACTTATCTAGACTCTATAGTAGAATTTTTGAAACATTGATTAAGATATTTTGGAGGGGCATGTTCAAAAGTGATGAAGAAAGTAGAAAAATAGGGAAGTAGGGGAAAGGAAACCCCACAAGTTTGAACTTTGAAAGCAGGCAAAATCTGGCAGAAAACCAGCCTAATATGCGACGTTCAGCCTCTTCGTCATGAGCTGCATTTTGAGGGAGGCAGCCCCACCCAATTATGCCACCATGTGCATATGATGCTATGGTGGTAGAGATTCAAACATTTCTCCTTTGATAATGAGATACGCTTTCACTTTTCAATACCACTGAATGGTTGTGTGTATTGCATTAATATACATACTTTATGGTCTCGATCGCATAAATATTATTTCTTGCATCAACAAATTATGTGGTCCAAAACAAGGCTCTTTTCCCTTCTCCAATACCCTAACTCAACAAAAAATTAAAATTAATGATAGTAATAATAATATCTAATTGAATGGCAATAGTAATTACAGTTAATATTGAATATTGCGTGCATGTAATAATAGTTTTTTTTTTAATTCCTTCGTGTTACTTCTGATTACTATATATTTTAGTAATTAGTACTCGTACGTACAAAAAAAAGTCTATCAATTAATAACAGATAAAAATAAAGATTTTATTTCACAATGACAAATATTGAAGATAATCTTTCACACCAAGCCATCTGAATTCTGAAATCCCTAGATCAATTCACGAGCTAAAGTCTAAAAAACTCGTTGATCCTTCCAAGGGAAATCTCTACTCTATTATGCTTAAAACAAATTAAAAAGTAATTAATATGCACATATCTAGCTATCTCAATTACAATTTCAGGATGCCCCATCTTTAATTACTTGTTCATAATATATATATATATATAGATAGATAGATAGTTAACTTCATATATATAATATGGTTCAACTTCCCAAAATAATTGGCCCGTATATATATATATATATATATATATCTTAGATTGCTTCTTATTTTTCATCAAGTGCCTCCATCAATATATTCTACATACTTGGATCGCTGTCTCGGCGTTTTTTCTGGAACTCAAACATCCTTGTCTCTTCAACTAACCCATACCATCTACATTGAATCAGGTTCACAGATCGGCTTAAAAGGTTGTCATTTGTAATGACTGGGGATAAAACCTTTTAAGGATTCATTTTGTATGTTTCATTCTGTAGTTAATATGGTTGAGTATTATGTGTAACATTTCAAATTATAAGAGGTTTTATTTGTAATGACCCACGGAACTAAGGTATTATTTGTAATATTTCAAATTGTAAAAGGTTTCATTTGTAATAATTGGGAAATCCATGCAACATATTATGTTAAGTTTAAATTTTTGCACGTAAAATATTTCGGAGCATGTGTAGCTTGTTAGTATTGTGTGGTGTTATTTCAATACGACATATATATGTATTTCCCTTCAAATGAAATACAGAATGCTTTTAGCATTTGTAGAATGTTGCATGTAAGATTCTAATAATATATAAGGTTATATTTATAATCTTGATATGCTATTAGGTATAGTAACTATAGTTAGAACATGAAACGATGGTACTACATGTAATAAGTATGTATAAAGGATGGGAGTCCTTGAAACATAATATTATTCACTTAAGTTTAAATTCATGCACTTCAATTAATTCTGATGATCATTTGTATTTATGGTGTTTTAGATTATTAATTGTATTTATTGATTCTGATTATATTCTATTGTTATATTGAAATGTAGGCATTTGCGGAGAAAATCAATGAACTTGTACCTCATTCAACCAACATGAAGTGACACGTTGCTCCAATTTAAGACTTTAATTTTATAGATGATCGTTGAGAAAATATTTTTGGATAGCTGTAAGGTCCTACAATCTACAAGGCTAGAATTTTGTCATGTACAAAGTAAAGGAAATGAAATCTGTAGTTCTTGAATAGTTTATGAAGATCCTCCTAAGTATGTGGTGTAGGCATTGTTAATTCGGCAATATAGATTTCTGTTATCAGAAAGTAGCAAGCAGTCGAGGTGATAGTAGAGCCCTCGGTCTTTAAAACTAATTAATCCCGCACTGGTGCTGACAACAACTAGCTATCGTCTCCTAAGATATAATAACTAATTCATACGGTAGCAGCACTACAAATTGTCTAATCTCTCAATCTTTAACTGTATTGAACTCTTTAGACTATGTAGAAAATGTTGTATGAAGATATTATTGTATATATGTGTAGATTCGGGACTGATATATTTATAATGCCAAAAAAGCAGTTGAAAGGTGGTCACAATGGCTGCCCTTTTTTCCAATGCAGTAACAATTTTCAATGTAGAAAGCTTGAAAGTTGTTGTCCAGATACATCTACAGGTGGTTGGAGGTTAGGAGATATGCATGTTTAGCTTTTCCACATGCTGAATTTCACATTTTCAAAAGTTACTCATTTTTCAGCTACCCATACACTAAAAAATAAAATCTAGTAGCAGTTTAAAAGTTTCTGTTGGGCCAAAATTAAATCAGATTGAATTTGGTCCAAAAAATTAATATTAGACTAAAAGCCTAATTTAATCCAAGCCTAAGCCCACGACCACGCCAAGCCAACTCCTGGCCTAGCCTAATTGATCCAGCCAAATGAGTGGTGGTGGAGCACATGTGCTTGTGGGTTAGATTGAACCTACTACCATATAGGTCATCTCCCCTCCAAACAATTGTGGCACCCTCAAGGGGCCCTACCCTTATCTCCATACTTGAATTATTTATTTTAGGCCACCTTTTGTTCGGATGGAGTTTCTTTGCTCCCATTCCTTTGGCTTATTCTCTAGTCTTCTTGGTCAACCATTAAGTAACTCACTTGGACTATTAATTTCTAACTCACTAGAAATTAGTTTTGGTTAATTAATCATATTATCATCATCTACCCGTGGCATAGTTTACGACAATCATCAATTTATAAGAAATTAATGCTTTGAGCCCACTTAAAAATTTGATCAAAGAAGATCAATTTCCAATTGTCCCCCACATGAATGGAAATTAATACAACTGATGATACATATGCTTATGTAGACACAAGAGAGTTCAGGTGAATAGCTATTGCATCAGGATAGATAGCTTATGGCTTTGAACATTCCTTAGTGAAGTACTATTGGGTTTACTTGGCTAATTAATAAGCACGATGTCTTGAACTATTTAGTTGTTGGAGTAAAGCTAAGATATTAGTACCGACACAATAGTTGTCCTTATGCTTTTTTAACTCTTTCCGATTGTGTCCATTTTGGCCATGGACACCAATCTTAGATTCATAAATGTTTACAAAATGGCCCGTCTTCATACTTATATAAGTGATCCCCCAAAAAAGGTATCCTGCCATACTTAACTATTCTAGCTTTGGAAATCATTAAGAGTCGAGACTACTCAATCTTGTACCCACTTAGCAGGCAGTATTTTCATGTCATAGGAATAACCTTCATAACTTAGTTGTCCTATTGAACCAAGTTCTTGGGATCTCTAATCATCATGGTTAGGTGTCTGCTATGTTGGTTCTTAAATTTATGGTTTATAGTCTCAATCCCCTTGACAGGTGTTTTTCTTGATCTCTGGGTAGGCCTTTAGTCAATGGATCTACTAAATTCTCCTTAGATTTCACATAGTCAAGTGAAATTACCCCATTTGAGATCAATTTCCATATGGTATTATATCGTCATATGATATAATGAGATATACCATTATACATACTATTTTGGGCCCTTCAAATTATTAATTAACTATCACAATGAATTGTGATAGCAGAAATGTGTTTAGGTTAATAAGGAATATCCTCTAGAAAATTTCAGAGCTATTTTGCTTCTTCTCCTGCTTTGTCAAAAGTATTAAATTAATTCAAACTCTATCGTAGAACGAGCTATACACGTTTGTTTAGAAGAGTTTTAAGACACAGTAACTGCACCTAAGGTGAAAACATAACCACTTGTGGAGTTGGTATCTTTTGTATCTAATATCCAATTAGCATCACTGTATCATCATTGTATCCTTCTAATACAGTTGGATATCTAGTGTAGTGCCATAATCCATCATGTACTTAAGGAATCTAAGTAACCTTGTCAGTGTTTTCTAGTGATCATTTCTAAGATTGCTCATAAATCTACACAACTTACTTATCGAGCACATAATGTCAAGGTGAATATTTGTTAGAAACATCAAACTACCTATTATTCTTGAGTGTTCTACTTGAGATATAGGTTCACTAGTGTTTTTGCTTAGATGTTGACTTAAATCCATGGGCATTTTGATAGGAGAACTATTATACAAGTTAAATTTCTTGAGAATTTTCTTAATGTAATAGGATTGAGTTAGAATAAGACCATCAAACGTTCTAATAATTTTGATCCCCAGTATGACATCCACTGTACCCATATTTTTCATATCAAAATACTTCATAAGCATTTTCTCGGTAGTCAAGATGATATCTTGATTGCTACCCATTATCAGCATGTCGTCAACATACAAACAAATAATTAAAAATTCACTTTGAGTGCCTTTGAAGTAAACAATTTATCGCACTCATTTATTTTAAAAACATTTGACAACATCATTTTGTCAAATTTCAGAGCTTGTGTGAGTCCATACAATAACTTAACAAGTCTACACACTTTCTTTTCTTGTCTAGGAACAACAAATCATTCGAGTTATTCCATATAGATTTCTTCATCTAACGCACCATTCAAAAGGGCTATTTTCACATCCATTTAATGTATTTCAAGGTTATTTAGGGCTACTATTGCAGTAGGCACCCTGATGGATATGATTCTTGTCACTGATGAATAAGTATCAAAGAAATCAAGTCCTTTTTTTTGTTTGAACCCTTTTGCTACCAACTTAACCTTGTATTTGTCTATGGAGCCATCTACCTTATATTTCCTTCAAAGAATCCACTTGCAGCTCAATGGTTTGTAGCCTACTAAGAGATCACGAGCTCCTACATGTGATTTTACTGGATCGACTCTATTTCATTGTTGATAGCTTCTTTCTAGAAAAGTGCTTCTAGACTGGACAATGCTTATTCATGGTTCATTTTCTAAAATATAAGCTAGAAAGTTTAGGCCAAACGTCTTTTCCTTTTTATCCCTCTTACTTCGACTTAGTTCTTTATTCGATTTAAAACTACTTGTTGATTCTAAAGATCTTTTGCGAGAATTTTATTTTTCCTTATCTTTACAAGAAAAGATATTTTCAAAAAATATATCATTCTTGGATTCAATGATCATTCATTCATTTATATCATGAATTGTTTATTTATGCACTAAGAATTGATAGGCACTATTGTTGTGTACATATCTAATGAAAATTGAATCAACAGTTTTTGGCCCTATTTTTAGCTGTTTTGGTTTAGGTACCTCCACCGTAGCCAAGTATCCCCACACTTTCACATATTGGTAAGAAGGGTTGTGACCTTTTCATAATTCACAAAGGGTTTCATCTCTCCCTTTGTATTTTGTTCAAGATGTGGTTAGTCGAAAGAATAGCTTCCTCCCACATGTTCTAAGGTAACACAAAATTAATCAATAAAGCATTCATCATTTCCTTAAGAGTTTGATTTTTTCTTTTAGCAATTCCATTTGATTAGGTGAGTAAAGAGCTGTCATTTTCAAATCACATATATCACTATGAATTAATTCAAGAGGCATCATGTTATTTTCAACCAAGTGAAAAAGAGCTTTAACCATTTTTGGCTTCAACATATATTTCGCACTTATGAGTTTTGTTAATTTGAAATGGAGGCAACAATTCCAAATATACTAATCTACGCAAAGTGTTGAAATTAACATGTCATAAATAACAACACTCAATCAAGGAAGCAAAATTAGAGGCTTTACCATTATTCACTGAACATTTTCGAGTACAGGCATTACATTAAATTTGAACAGCCAATTCTGCTCGTAGCCTTTACTTAAAAATAGACCATTCTTAGAAAGCACATATTTGTCAAACTTAAATAAAAGCTTCAAACCATTTTTCACTAACAAAGAACTTGACACTATGTTCTTGCAAATGTTTGGCACATGAAGAACTTTATTCAACGTTAGCTCTTTTCAAGTCATCTTCAAAACAACCTTGCCCATTCCAACAATATTAGAAGTTCCCGAATTTTTCATATTTAGCTTCTTTTCATTAATAGGAGTATAAGTTGAAAACATATATGTTTTAGAACAAATGTGCTAAGTGGCACTAGTGTCAATCAACCACTCTCTTAGATTATCAACAATATTGGCTTCAAAAACCACTACTGAGAGATTTAGTCCAAATAAGTCCAATGGTACGAACTTTTCCTCAATCATATGGGCTTGACTCGATTTGTTCTTTTTAGGACGTCTTTGGCTTTCCACAATTATAGCAATTGTCTTGAAATTTCTTTTGCTTGCATTTAAACTGGATTCCACCAAGTTGGCTTTAGCCACCATTTTAATTTTTCCTATCTTGATATTAGACATCCATTTGTCCTCCTCAATCCTTGGTGAGACAATTAAATTTTCAAGACCTATCTCATTTCTTTTGTGATTAAGATAGTTCTTGAAATCCTTTCAAGATGGCAACAACTTTTCAATAATTGCAGCTACTTGAAAAGCTTCACTCAAAATCATGTTATCATCATGAATTTCATGTAGAATAATCAGCAAAACTTAGACTTGACTCATGATAGATTTGGAATCCATCATATTGTAGTCCAAAAATTACAAATTTCTACGTGCTGGCATCCTCTACCTGGTATTTATTATCAAGAGACTCCAACAACTCTTTAGCTATTTTAATAGGGCTATAAATATTATACAACAAGTCATCCAATCCATGTAGAATATAGCTTTAACATAAAAAATTGCTTTGATTCTAGGCATCCAAAGCTACTCATTTTTGGACACCAGTGTCCTCTTTAGGTACAACAAGTGCATCTTCTTTTATAAATCTGACAAGACTCAAAGTGGTGAGCTAAAACAACATTTTCTGCTACCATCTCTTAAAATCAATCCCAATAAATTTTTCTAGTCTTTCTTCACAAGCAGGAACAAGTGCAATGATGGGAATAGAAATCTAGTTGGATGCCATGATCGCGAAAACTAGTAATTCATCTTAAAATTAATAATTTGATATTATAGATTTCTGTGATAAAAAAGTAACAAGTAGTTGAGATGAGAATGGAGCTCTCTATCTTTAAAACAAATTAACCCCCCACTGGTGCTGACGGCAACTGGCTATTATCTCCCAAGATACAATATCTAATTCAAATCGTAGCAGCACTACAAATTGTCTATTCTTTTGAACTTTAAGCATACTGAACTCTTTAGACTATGCAAAAAATTTTGTATGAAGATACTATTGTACATATATATTCATGACTAATATATTTATAGTGCCAAAGAAGTAGCCGGAAGGTGGTCAAAATGGCTAATCTTTTTTCTAATGTGGTAGCAATTCTCAATGCAGAAAGTTTGAAAGTTGTTATCTCGACACATCTGCTGGTAACTGGAGGTTAGGAAATATGTGTGTTTAGCTTTTCCACATGCTGAATTTCGTATTTCCAAAAAATGGATATCTAACATGGTGCTAGTACCTAAAAATGCAAACAAGTGTGAGTATATATAGATTTTAGGGACTTAAAAAATGCCTGCCCTAAAAATTTCCACCTACTACCTAGGATTGACCAGTTGGTGGACTCTATCTCTAGATGTGAATTGTTCAGCATAATAGATGCCTCACAAGGCATTCATTAGATCTTCTTGCATTCCAATGATTGCAAGCGAGTAAGTTTTATCACTGGTCTAGGAACTTATTACTCTCTTATCATGTCTTTTGGCTTGAAGAATGTAGGAGCAACATATCAACTACTGGTAGATCACATGTTTAAAGCATAAATAGGAATGAATATAGAGACGTATGTAGATAACATGCTAGTGAAAAGCACATGCCAAGCTACCCATACAAAAGACTTATGAGAAACTTTGAAACTCTGCACAAGTATGGGATGAAGCTCAATCCTAACAATTCCAACTTTGTAAAAAAAGGAAATTCCTTTGATATTTAATTACCGAGAGAGAAATAAAGGCAAACCTAGAAAAAAATTCAAGCAACCTTAGATATAAGTTTGCCCAGAAACATTGACGAATGATAGAAACTAACAGGATGCATAGCTACTTTGAGTAGATTTATATCTTGATCTGTAGATATAAGCCTCTTTTTTTTTTTTTTTTGGATCTTAAGAAAGGCAAATAAATTTGTGCGGGGAAATGAAGTGTAGAAAGCTTTAGAGTTAGAAGCATACCTTGCCAAGCTACTTGGGGAAACTCTTTTCCTTTATTTAGTTGCATTTGAACAAGCAATTAGCTTGATCCTAGTTAGAGAAAAAGAGGTGATACAAAAACCTATTTATTATGTCAAAAAAAAATTTGCATGCAGGTAAGCTAAGATACCTAGACATCAAAAAGCTGGCCTTGGTCTTGGTGACTACAACTTGGAGGTTAAGATCATATTTCCTTTCACATCCTATAGTGGTTTGTACAAATCAACCCATGAAACAGACCTTAGGAAAGCTAGATATTATAGGAAGATTTGTGAAAGTGGGTAGTTGAGTTGAGAGAATGACTATTCCTCTAAGACTACTGTTAAAATGCATACATTGGCAGATTTTACAGCCAATGAAACCATTCATGTAGAAAAAGGTTATTAGTCTGTATATGTGGATAGATCTACAAAGCATAATGGTAGTAGAGCAAGAATCATGTTTATGAATCCTAAAGTAGATGAGATGCAATTTGCTATCAAGTTTTGATTCCAAGCTTTCAATAATGAAGTAGAGTACAAAGCTTTAATCTTGGGGATCATAATGTCTATGCAAGCCAAAGCTAAGAATGCTCTGCTATTCACAGTCTCGAAGTTGGTAGTAAAGTAGATTGGGGGACATTATGAAGCCAAGGAGTATCGCATAGTGCAATTCTACATAAAGTTGATAATTTAAGGAAGAAATTAACCAAGTTGTAAGTGGTCCAACTACTAGAAGGATAAAATGCACGAGCTGACTATTTGGCTAAGGTTGCCAACTCTTTAGTCAATTATGGTTCATGCCATACAACTGTCTAAGAGTTGAAAATGGGGAGTATAGAGACCAAAGTGTAATTGTTGGAAGAAGAATAGGATTAATGAACATCCATCCATTAATACCTCTAGGGACTATATCTAGAAGCCAACCATAATTTGCATATCATGTCTGTGCATTTTACTATTATAAATGGACTATTGTATAATAAAGCTTTTTACCAGCCTTAGCTATAATGCATACCCCCTAAGAAGGTAAATATGTGTTGCAGGAAATACATAAATGGTGTTTAAACATCACTTAGGAGGTACAGCCCTAGCGGCAACGGTTTTGTGAGCAGCGTACTTCTGGCCTACCATCCAGGCTAATGCATGACCTTAGTGCGCAAATGTGGGAAATGTTAAAGATATGCCCAAGTTAGTCATTTACCACTTAAATCGATGCACACCATTAGCTCTTTGTATCCCTTTGCAAAATGGGGGATAGATATTATTGGACCCTTTCTAATAATTGTAGGATGAAGAAAGTTTTTATTGGTTGCTGTGGATTACTTTAGCTAATAGGTAGAGGCTAAGTCACTAGCTAAGATACGTGGGAATGAGATCCTAAAGTTTCAATGGAAAAATATTTTCTATCAATATAGAATACCATGAGAGCTAGTTTTTAACAATAGAAGACAATTCCAAAGAGACAAAATGCAAACCTGGTGTAAGGAGATGAAAATAACACAACACAAAAGTCACCAATCAGATTCTACTACAAGATTTGAAGGCTAGGCTAGATCAAGTAAGGGGAGAATGAGTTGATGAGGTTACAAAACTACTCCAAAAAGAGCTTTGGGAGAGAATCCATTCTATTTGGTTTATAGAGTAGATGCTCTGATCCCAGAAGAGATTGGGATAGAGTCCCACCAAGTATTGTCTTGCAACTCATAGGAGAATGACGAGTTGCTCCACAAGTCCTTGGATCAAATAGAGGAAAAGTGAGAAAATACCAACCTCAGGATAGCTAAGTATAGGCAGAAGATGTAAACTACCTTAACAAGAGAGTTAAAGCACAAAGGTTTCAAGTTGGAGATCTTATACTTTGAAAGGTTGAGCTATGGGAAATGTGGGAAAGCTTTGCCCACATTGAGAAGGACTATACAAAATCATTAAAATTCTAACTGGCAAAGCATATGAAATGGAGACTATAGAAAGGAAAAAAATAGCTCAATCGTGGAATATTTTAAACTTAAAGCATTTTTACATGTAATGTTCTTATCCTTAGTTAGCATTCTTTTAGTTTGATTTTCTTCTCTAAGTATGTAGTTGTCACTTTTGTTAGTTGTCTTTTGAGTTGACTAATATGAAACGTCACTTCTTTTTTGTTTCTCCAAAAATATAGATGCATAAAAAACTAGCGGGAAACATATAGCTTGGATGAGCTGGAAGCAAAACAAAGCCTAAATAAGCCTTCAAGCATACATCTCAGATGATAAAAACAAAACTTAAATGAGCCTACTAAACATCCAACTCAGAAATCTTTAAAATGCCCAAACTCAGATGAGATTACATTTAACTAACAATAGTCTCTTCAATCAGATAGATCGGTCGTACCATACTCATATAAGGCTTAAGCTTTCATCTCAAGTAAGTTTCAGTAATTTCTAACTTGACACACAATTTTAGCTCGGCAAATTATAGGTTTCCTTTAATTACATTTTTTTAAGAAAAAATGTTTATCATAGTATGTTAAGTAAAGATTCATATGTAACATCAAGAAAAAATAAAAAGAACATCATTATGCTTCGACAGTAATAGTTGGAAGCATCATTATACCGTAACAACCAACGCAGAATACATCCAAATTAATCTATGACAAGATGAGCAAAAAAGGTATTTTTCCTAGCAATGACAAGACATAGCTCTCCCACACCTCGCACTACTATATTTTTAAGATTGCTCAGGTGGCAATGGAAAATCAGCCACATCCGGACCTACTACCTTTATAGTGGTTGGTAGCACATCGATTAAAGTAAGCTCGGCTTGGGGTGTTTCACTCTCTGCATCTGCTTCTCCTTTATCTTCAGAGTCAGATGGCATGGAGTGCAGTCTATTCATACAGTTGGCATTCTTATCCGCCTGGCCAAGCTACAAAATAAATTTTTTTAAGATTGATCAAATGACAAGACATAATAACAAACTAAAGCAGGATACATCCAAATCAATCTACGATAAGATGAGCAAGAAAGGTATTTTTCCTAGAAATAACAAGACATAGCTCTCACACGCCTCGCACTACTACATTTTAAAGATTGCTCAGGTGGCAATTGAGAATCAGCCATATGCGGACCTACTACCTCTACAGCGGTTGATAGCACATCAATTGAAGTAGGCTTAGTTTGGGGTGTTTCAGCCTCTGCATCTGCTTCTCCTTTATCTTTAAAGTCAAATGGTATGGAGTGCAATCTATTCATATGATCAACATTTTAATCTACCTGGCCAAGCTGCAAAATACCCTTTGCTTTCAATTGATCAATACAAGCATTGATGCCATGGTGATAATACTTCAATACCTTATTGACCAACACTTATTTGAATTCATTGCTCTTCATGAACTCCACTAAACGAGATTACCAGCAAGTTTTTAGGTAATCTTGACCCTCTTTTGTATCATAGAACGCCTCAAGGAATGAGTCCCTGCCCTTATGATGTCTTTCTTATTTGGCCATTTTCAATGCTTCCTTTGTTGACCTAGCAACTTGGGTACCTTGTTCTCAACTTTGGATAAGGCAGAAGTAGTTTCATTATGTTGCTGTTTGATGTAAGATAATTGCTCTTGTAGTTCCTTGAATTTGCCAGTTTTAGATTTGAGTTGAGCAAGCTCGGTTGACAGTTTCTTTCTCGCTACCTCAAACTTTTGTTGCTCCCTTTCCCACTGAGCCAGTGTTCCACCCATCATGATACTGGTCTACATTGAAAAGCACATATTAGAATACAAGGGTATATAAACCTCTTAAGAAATCACAACCTAAGAAGTGTGACATGTCAGTTTACACCGAGCTGCTATCCATAAAGTAAGTGTTAGGCTGACCTCGGCGAACATTCAAGGAACTCAGCTCTTCTGGAACTTGTTCATATTTATGTTTTGTAGGAATGGTCACCACTGTAGGTAGAGGAGGGGCTTAACGTTTCTTAAGGGCTAGGGCTTCTAATTAAAGTAGTAGCAACTGACCTCTTCAAAGAGCAACTGGAACCCCCAATGCGTACAAGGAGATGATTTTTTTTTTTTTTTTGCCTACCTGGCTGTTTGACAGCTTCTGCCAAGAGGAAGGCCTTCATAGAAAGTCTCTACAAAATAACGTTGAGATTAGTATATTTCTTCCGGTAAAGTAAGTAAAAGGCAGGAGTCGAGTAAATGCTAAAAGGTTCTAAAAGTTTCTCTACTTTGAGAATTGTAACTAACAACTATTAAGCCTGTATAGTAATTTCCTTTGCCCAGAAGGATAGTGTCAGCTAAATGACGAGCTATCTTTATATAACCTATATATCCAAGCAGTGGGAAAACCCCATGGCTCAGGAGAAAAAATATAAATATAATGTTCTTTCTAGAATTTAACGGAAGTATTGTTCTTAAGTGGGAAATGAACATCCTCTTGAGAAGTAAGATAAAACAGCTCCATGCCTAGGTACTTGGGGTAAAAAAGGAATCAAACAAAGCTAGTGGGTTCTATTTGGAGGTGTCTGCATTGAATAATGGGACGTCTCATCAACTTAAATGAATTGGGGGTAAATTGATCAAGAGGGTGCCTAACCCCCAGGAAATTAGGATAAATAACTCGAGTAAAGGAAATCTTAATCCTCCATGCATTTGTTCTGAGTAAAAGCAAAGAAAACCTGCAAGAGGCATATAGGATCGATCTGAAGATTAGGGCACAACTATTTCATACTCAGGAGGAATACCAATAATATTCCTAAGCTTTTGAGTCTAATGGGTGGTTGTTCTGGAGGGGCATACCTCATAATAAGCCAAACCCGCATGTAGCATCTCCTTTTCAATCTCCCTCATTACCTCAAGACTTATACTAAGAAATTATTCTTTTAAATTTTCATCACTCTAGGTAGAGGCTACAGTGGCAAGTTCAAGGTCTTGATTTGAAGAAAAAGACATATATAATCTTAAGATGGCGATAAAGAATTGAAAGAAAGAGATAATCAAATGCCAGAAAGTTCTAGAAAATATGCACGAAATCAGAAGAAAAATAAAGAATAGATAAAGATTGAGAACCTGAACTCATTGATGCCAGAGAGAAGAACAGGGGGCGATGCCAGAGAAAGAAGGCGGAATACGCACAGTTGAGATTGGTTGATTTTACAAGGGAGAAGTTGGAGCCAATATTCAAAGGCAAGGAAAGTAGAAAGGCAGATAGGCATGAGGACACTTATAAAAAGAGGAGAGTGAGTGGTAAAGCAGTACTAATTTGGAGGAAAATTGCAATCGCGCACGTGGAAAAGAAGACAACAAATATCATTTAATAAACTTGGCGGCGGCAGGCAATGCATCATTGCAGCCTCGAGAAAGAAAATGAACCATCATTTTAGAAATTCAAGTTCAGCGGCCACTGGAATTTGAATCGAAGCTTGTGCACCAAATGGCTCGGTGAACACTTCGGTTATAACGTTCGCTTGAACCTTTAAAACTTTAGTCTAAAAACTACCACACTTCTCTTCGAACTAAATTTAAGAGGGGAATGATGATGGGAAGATGTGGCCAAGTCCGAGCTAAATTTCACGCCATGCCTGTCTCCGAGCTGAAATAATCGAACAGGGTGAATGAATACCAAGACACCATCTTGAAATGCTACTACTCGCTGCAAGTGCCGAGCCGCAGTCAGACGCGAGTACCAATTGCTAACTCCCCGATTGAGCTGAGAATATCCACGTGGGAAGTGTCGTTCCAAACTTCATGTGCGAGAATCATGGAAGTTAATATCACGAGTGCTAGCAGCGTACACGATTACTAGGATCATGATAGTTAATTTTCTCTGTAACAGTTGTAGCGGGTGGTTAAGCCCAGAAAGTAGGTATTTCATACACATACATATTTAAACTATGACGTAATAAGACACATTGATCATTTCTTATAGAAGATTGTACGTTTGTTTGATCTTTCATTGGTGCTATGATTGTATTTTGCATCAGGAAACTATTCAAGAATACTCATAAGACACCAACAAACAATCTCTCTCTACGGAAAACCTCAAGAAAATTTCTCTCGCTTCATCACCATTATTAGGATTCTATTCACAGAACAAGTGTTTATTGTAGGGTATTTTGTAACACTATACCTCATGTCAAATTTTTAACTTAGGCCACAAGCTTAGTTAAGGAGCATAAATACCAAAAATATCTAAATTACATTGAATTATTATATTTTTGTTGGATGAATAAGAAATTTTATACTATACACTTAGAAAGATTTGCAACTTGCTGCTTAATTTTTCTTCAAGTACCGTGATTAATTCACGTTACAAATATATATATATATATATAGTATATTTTGTACTAATCATCGATTTTATTTTTTCTATATTTTTATCCACACTACAATTCATGTCCAATCAATCACAAAATGAAGCACAATATTTATGCAAAATGTTCAATTTTCTTCTAAGGTTTCCCCAAAAACTGTGTTGGTAAGCCTTCTTTTTAGAATGTGGAAAGGTGGTTGATGGGAAATATTAGTTCCAAAGGTCAAAATTGGCTCAATGATTTATTTTTCAATAAACAGGTATAGTGCTCATCTAAGCCCATAATGTTATGACCCATAAAATCTTTGCCTAATTTTAGTAAATGGTAGGGATGGGAACAAGTTTCTATTGTAAAGGGTGGCAACCTCCAAGTTCTGGACCATATGACGTAGCTGAATTGCAATCTATTTCTTATAGTGGTTAAATTGAATTCCACACAAATTGCTTTTGCTACGAATGTGAAGGGAAATGCCATGAAGAACAAGGTTTCAGAGTAGTATTCAGTCTAGAGAGAAATTATAATTTGAACTAAATTAAGTGTCTCTAAAATATGTTTTAAGTAGCAGGTAAGGTTGGTTTGTCTGAAGCAGTCCATACGTGTGAGAAACATTGATTTATCTCAAGCAGCCATAATTGTTAGAAATAGTTGACGTACGTTGCGCTGGCCTAAAGAACCATGGTTACCTTTGATAGGAAACTTACTTAAACTAGCAATCAAAGCCTACTTTATGCATGTGCTTAAATCTTTATGGCATAAGATAAATAAAAAAATTTATTTATTTTATATAATATTATAATTTCAATATGTTTTTAAAAATTTTTAAAATAGTTAAAAAATTATTATGATAAATTAAAACAAATTGAATGGAAAAAATTAAAGATAAAGAATAGAAAAAAAAATAAAACTATCTTATATCAATTAATTGAAAACACGCCAGGGTAGTTAATAAAACCTTCAGATTTTATATGTAGTATAGATAATAATAATTTTAGTAGGGAAACAAATTATTGATAAATAATTTAGGAGAGCTAAATATGATTGGAGTCCTCAAAACAAAAAATCCTAACTCATTATGTCAAGTAGCTAATGAGAATATGCATTAATTATTTGGGATTCTACATTCGATGTGATAAACCAAATAAAAAAGAAAGAAAGAAAGAAAGCAAAAGAGTATTTTGAATTACTCTTTGTCTGATTGTATTTATTAATAATGCTAGGGCCACTTATAAGGAATTGGAACCAAAGATTTGATTCTCTATATTAGGGCCCGTGCTCATAAACTGGACCTTGTGACTGTAGTAAGGCATATCATATGTCGTCTACTTTCCAGGTGATTGAACTAAGCAGTTGTATGGGAGTACAATTTTTCTTCTCTTGCCGAGGACATTGACAGGGTTTTGCAACCTTTAAGGGATAAATTATGTCAAGTCAAAGTAAAAACTTTTTCCTCATCTCTTAGTAAATTCTTTTATCGATTTATTTTTTCGCACAAGCTCTATTCAAATTTGCAATAACTGGATATCAAAACATGCCAAAGGGGGAGCTCTTGTCATAAGACAAGGGGAGGAACACCTGGGGGATAATTAGAGCATCGCAACCACGAAGGGTTTACTACAACAAAGTATAATTTTAGTAATGAATAATTATATTATCATAATATTGAAATCCATTACCTAATCGATTGATAACGAAAGTTTCGTTACTTAAGTTTAATGCCCTAAAACCCGTCGCAAAAAGTTTGGGTAACGAATTTTTCGATTCGTTGCAAATGATGAACTTATGGCAACAAAATGTTTCGTTGCAAAAAATTTCGTATTAGTGACAAAACAATGTTAGTTACAATAGATTTCTATATCGTAATGAAATACTTAGTTACCAAAACGTTGGCAATTTTGTCATCTTTTATTTTTCGTTACCTAATAATATTATTTATTTATTTTAGTTTTGTTACAAATTGTTTGGGCAACCAAAAATTTGGTTACAATTAGTTAAATAATATTTTAATTCAAAAAAGAGTA
>JACGDI010005707.1:1480985-1493136 GCA_014898725.1 Jacaranda copaia
GGCGATCGACTAGGTAGAAACTTTTCATCAACTTTTTCCATTGCACACTATCTTTCTTCTCGAATCTAATATTTACTTAATTTGTTTGCCCAAACATATCACAATGAAATAATGGTCCACAACCGCAACAAATCCTAGGTCCAGGCACTGAGGGTCGAGGCACACCGACAAGCTGCTGCTGTTGCTACTCAATGAGGAGGTGTTGCTGGGCAGACAGGCTCAATGAGGTTAATGTCTGCACCGCCTCAACTAAAAATCGAGCAAGCTCCTAAACCCTAATCTACTCACTGGGAGGAGCCCAAGCATAGCAGCTCTGCGAATCGGGGCAAGAGGCAACTAGTTGAACAAGGAGGTTTGACTCCAAAGAAGGCCACTGGGGGTAAAAGGGAAATAGAAGGTTGTGACAAATTAGGAACTATTTGGCAAGCCAGGCAACGACCCACTGTTTCAGCTTCCTCGGCTATCTCCTCCGCAATTCGCCACCGACCAAGATTAAGAGGTAACCAACTTGAGCTCTATCATCGAGGGAGGGTCGACAGCCAAGGCTCTGAAGTGGATGACTTCAAGGCTTTTTTTGAATGACCAGCAGAAGTTAATGAACCTCAGTCAGCTTGGGACGATGAAGGCAATGTCCTATTACTGTAATATGGTAAGTATGAGGTCGATAAGCTCAACCATATTTTTCTTGTTATGCTCATATTGGTTTGAGAATAACATTGTTGTGTTTCAGATAGGGTAGCTGGGCTACAACATGTTCTGACAGTCTGAGATGGCACTGGTTGCCAAGGAAGAGTTGGAGATAGGAGGAGAGATGGAAATGCTGAAGATGTAGCTCGAATCCTCCCAACTCTAGGTCGAGTAGTTGAATAAAAGAGTAGCCAACCTCCAACAGCAACTCAACTCCAAAGATCAACAATTGGTCCAAACCGTTAAAGACTGGAGCCGAATGGACAATATTATCAAGATGGCCCATCTAGACCTGCAAATGAGTTTCAGTTCTGGTCAGGCCCAAGGCCATGCAGAGGCTACCAACCAAGCCAAAGAGGCCTTCTTCCGACATCTGCCCATGGTGTAGCGCGAGGCTATTGAGCAATTTGTGGTGAGCACCGCCTTTCAAGATGTCAGCGCAGTTGCAGCCCTAGACAATGCTCATGAAGCATATTACAGGGCCATCAAATAGTTGGAGCACCTGGGTTATTGCTTCCGCACTAAGGATAGAAGCTGGATGAGCCTCATGCTCAATGAGAGGCTGGAGCCTTTCCTTGAGCCAGAGGAAGGCAGCACAGAGCAAGGTCTGGAGGGCTAACTATTGCTGCCCCACCCGACACGCCACTGTCTGAGGTGCAAAAAAAAGGCCAAGATCGATGCTCGGCTAGAGCAAATATGCATTGAGTTTGCATTCGCGGAGGACCTCATAGCCCAATTGAAGAATGCAGAGGTCGACCTGGTGCAGTACGTGCTGCGGTCAACTAACTTTATAGGTGACCTCCCGGGACCTTTTAAACATCCTCAGGTAGTTTCTCCACTCATCTGTGTGATTGCCAAGCCAGACTTAGATTGGGCTGAAGGCGGGCAAGAGGAGCTAGGCCAAAACTAAAGTAAAATTGAACCAGCCTCTTTTTTTTTTTTTGTAATTATACCCTGCCAGAGGATTATTAATAAAAGCATATTTTCTCTTTCATTTTCCTCCTGTTGTAGCATGCATAACCTTTGATTCTTGTTGAGATAATTTAGAAAATATTTGGTTGCCTGTCATGTAGTAATTGTGTTGCACGACTGTATCATCAATTGCTTTATATTCTCAATCAACTATTTATTCAACCTTTAGAGTTAATTTCCCATCAAAAAGGAATCGCATCCCTTGCTAACTATGGGGTCGAAAAAAATTGGATGGTTGACAAGAATAACTTATTCAACAACATAGGGGTCGACTAGAAACTTAGGTGGCCAAAAGCCATTTAAGTAGCAACAACAGGCTGCTTAGTCATCGACTACAGGGTTGAATAGAAACTTGGATGGATTGGAGCTATTTAGGTGGCAACCAGGGACTGCTTAGTCATCAACTATAGGGTCGACAAGAAACTTGGATGGTTAGAAGCTGTTTCAATGGCAGTAAAGGGCTGCTTAGTCATCAACTATAGGGTCAACTAGAAACTTGGATGGCTAGGAGCCGTTTAGGTGATAGCAAGGGGCTACTTAGTTGTTGACTACGGGATCAACTAGAAACTTGGACAGCTAGGAGCCATTTAGGAGGTAGTAAGGGGCTACTTTATCGTTGACTATGGGGTCATCTAGAATTAGTAAAGATAACAATTAAGCTAATAAAATTATAATTTTATTGAAGCCAAAAGGTCACAAGGATAAGTGCTATACATTTTTAAATAAAAAATTTTCTAACATTGATGGCGTTCCACGGGCGAGGGAGTTCCTCTCCCTACATGTTGGCTAGATTGTAGGCATTGTGCTTCGCTACTTTGATAATGGAGTATGGCCCTTCCCACTTTGGTTTGAGCTTGCCCATGTTCTTGGAGACCTCCACCTTCTTGAGGACAAGATCCCCAACGTTGAAATGATGATCTCTGATCCTTTTATTATAGTTTTAGGTCATTTTCAATCTATAGCGCTGCATAGTATTGTAAGCCTCCTATTGATACTTGTCGATAGTTTCAAGATCCAGCTTCCTCTTCGATGTATTTCTTAGTGGGTGAAAGTGGATGACCCAAGCAGTATATTGGATTAATTCTGAAGGTATGACTGCTTTCGACCTATACACTAGACTGTAAGAGGTATGATTGGTGGCTGTTTGGGGAGTTGTCCTGTAAGCCTATAACATGCCAGGAAAGTCATCTGCCCAGTTCACCTCAGTGTCCTGAATTTTGGCCTTCAATTAGTCGAGGACAGTTTGGTTGGTCACCTCGATCTGACCATTTGATTGAGAATTGCCCACCAATGTAAAATGTTGTGCAATCCCTAAGTCCTCGCACCAAGCTCTTATGCTCTTACTCTGAAACTGAGTGCCATTATCTGAAATAAGTACTTTGGGTAGGCCAAAATGGCAAATGATATTTTTCCATATAAAACTTTTTATGGCTGCGCTTGTTATCTTAGGGACAGCCTCAACTTCACCCACTTGGTGAAATATTCAACCACTAAAATTATAAATTTTTGCTGCTTTATTGACCTCAGTAGAGAGCTCACTATATCGATTCTCCACTAATCAAATGGCTAGGAAATCTGAACACTAACCATTGGCGCGGCTAGCTGGTGTGGCAGGTTGGAATGAACTTGGCATGATGCAGATTTGCGTGTGAAATTCATTGAATCTTTCAACAATATTGGCCAAAATGATCCATACCTGATTATTTTGTGGGCAAGGGACCTCCCTCCAGAATGGTTGCCACTTATGCTTGCATGAACATCCTGCAACACTTCCAATGCCTAATCCTAATCCAAGCATCTCAAGGGGGGTCTGACGAAGGATCTCTTGTATAATTGACCATGCTCGTCAAGGGCGAATTTGGAGGCTTGACCTCAAAGGCGCTGAGCCTCATTCTTGTCATCGAGGATAATGCCTTAGCTGAGATATAGTTTTATTGGGGTCTGCCAAGAAATAGTCATCTCGTTAATGGCTTATAAAATTTTCATCAGAGAGTGCAATTGACAGCCTGTTCGAGACCAAAAATGTGATTTTCTTATCTCTTGTTCCTTTAATTAAGCTGGCAAACTTAGAGGGGGCATGTGCTCATTGATTTTCAGATCAAGAGACCTGGTTGAAAGTAAATCTTTTAAATGATTGCTGCAACCTTTTTACCTCAGTTAGGTACCGGGCCATTGACTGTTCTTTGGCCTCAAAATTTCCCCCTACCTACTCTACCACTAATTGGGAGTTCGTAATCGCAACCAGGTGTTCTACCCCATGCTCAAGGGCCATTCTCATTCCTACCAGTAGGGCCTCGTACTCAGCCTCGTTGTTTGTGATTGTATAATCTAGTTTGATTGCAAAATCATACTCCTTAGCATCTAGGGAGTGAAGAGCGACCCCAATTCCTCTGCCAGATGTGGTCGATGACCCATCGATGTGCAAAGTCTAAATAAAATAGGCTACAATACTTTTTTTGGGTAAGTCGACTCGCTCTACAATAAAGTCGGCAAGTAGCTGAGCTTTGATGGCCATTTGAGGTTGAAAGCTGATGTTGAACTCCCCAAGCTTGATCGCCCACTTGGTCAATCTATTTGATGTATCGGGCTTTGCCAACACTTGCTTCAATGGCTAGTTTATTAGCACTATGATAGAGTGAGACTGAAAGTATGGTCTCAGCTTTCGAGTAGCAGTTACTAAGGCCAATGCAAATTTCTCAACCTCTAAATAATTATGTTCTGGCCCTTGGAGTGACTTACTGCAATAGTAGACTAATCGATGGTTGCCATCCCGAGTCAATACCAATACTGAACTAATCGACAGTTCCAAGACTACTAAGTATATCTGAAGTATTTCTCCTAGCTCGGGTTTTGCTAATATCGAGAGTGAGGCCAAATACTGCTTCAACTCGATCAGCACCTGATCGCATTGTTCCGTCCACCAAAAACTCATCTTTCTGGCATTTCTGAGAATTTTGAAAAATGGGAGGTTTTTGTCAACCAATGTCGCGATGAACCTTCCTAAAGCCATGATTCTCCCAACCAACCTCTAAACTTCTTGAACCGTTCTTAGAGAGGTGACATCTAAGACTGCTTGAATTTTTTGTAGATTGGCCTCAATGCCTCTTTGGCTGAACATATAGCTTAGATATTTTTCTCCTCGGACCCAAATATGCATTTATTCGAGTTCAACTTCAATCCAAATGCCCTTAATATCCCAAATGCATAACTGAGGTTGAGCAAGTGGTCTAAGGCTTTTTCTATCTTGACTATCATGTCATCGTCATAAACTTCCATCAATTTTTTGATCTCGTCTTTGAACATGAAGTTGACTAACCACTGATACATTGCCCCAGCAATTTTCAAACTGAACGGCATGACAAAAAAGTAATATAACCCATTAGGAACAACAAAAGATGTTTTATCACTATCCTTTGGTGCCATGAAGATTTGATGATAGCATTAAAATACATCCATCATACTTAACAATTCACACTCAATAGTTGAATCCACTAGTAAATCTATCCAAGGTAGGGGGTAAGGATCCTTGTGGCATGCTTTATTCAAATCAGTAAAATCATTACACATCCACCACCGTCCCTCAATTTTTGGGACTAGAACAACATTACAAAGTTTAGAGAGATATTGAATTTCTACAATATAACCTGCATCTAAGAGTCTTCTAACCTCCTCTTCGATGATTTACGTTCTCTCGGTGCTGAACGTCCTTGTCTTTTGTCTGACTAGCTTGTATGAAGAGTCAATGTTGAAGCGGTGCACAATGATATTGGGGTCAATCCCTTGCAGGTCAGATGCCTTCCAAGCAAAGATGTTGACATTTCTCCTCAAGAAATCAACCATGAGACACTCTAAGTAGGGGTCTAAGTCTGTTCTAATAGGGGTTGTTTTTTTGGGGTTACCCTGTTTGAGCTCAATGGTCTTAAATTTCCCGACAGGCGCCACTTTGGTGTCCTCTAGCTTCCGCTTCTTGCCAACCTGGGTCTTTTTAAGTTTTGCTATAGAGGTGTCCCCTGAAGCCTTTAGCTACAGTCGAGTTTTCTGCTCGATTGGCTCGATCAAGATGTTGTAACATCTCCACACCTCTTTCAAGTTGCACAGAAGCTCGTCCGTGCCAGCTAGGGTTGAAAACTTGACTTTCAAATGATAAGTGGACACAATAGCATGGAAGTCATTGAGGGCAGGTCAACCAATTATGACATTATAGGAAAATGGGGCATCAACCACAAGGTAGTTTAGCACTAATGTTCTCATTCGAGAAGCCTCCCCAACAAATATGGACAAGTTAATTGACCCATCTGGTATGATCTCCAACCCCCTAAATTCGACCAGCGGCGTGCGCACAGGCTGGAATTTCAACTTGCCCATGTTCATCCTCTTTAGGGTAGATAAGAAGATGACATTCGTCGAGCTGTCATTGTCAATCAGAACCTTGCGCACCTTAAAGTTTGCAATCTCCACGAAAATGGCCATCGAGCAATCTATCTTGTGATCGATATTTCTGCCCCTGAGATAGGCCAGGTTGGCATCAATAAATGAAATGGGTTCTGCGCTTATTGTGAGGTGGAAAGTTATTTCCACAGGCAAAGCTTTATTGGACTCAAGCCTCCTCTGTGTTTGCCTTCGAGCAGACTTAGAGTCCCCCCCAATGGGACCTCCTACAATCATGTCAATCACCCCTCTAATGGGTAGGCGATCTTCCTGGGTAGGCCTTTTTCCTTTATTTTCTCTCTTAGGGCTAATCGATCTTTCTCTAAGAGGAGTTCGATCAATTTTTCCCCCTTCAGTCTGGGTGTCCACGGCTATGTATTGTTTAAGGTAGCCCTGCCCGATCAACCTCTCAATCACATCTTGTAGATTGATGCACTCATCGGTGTCATGCCCTTTCTATTTGTGGAAGTGGCAGTATTTTTTTGATTTCTTCATAGCTTCAGTCTCTGTTAGCGTTTTGGGCTTTTTAAGGAGATTATCATGCTGGATGGCATATAGGATCTCCTTCCTTAGGATGTTCAATGGCGTATAGTCATGGAAGTATTTAATCGGACATTGACCTCGCTCTTTTTGTTTCTGGTCATCTCTCTCATTCTTTTTCTTCTCGACCTCGGAGGATTCAAACTTGACCTTGTTTATTTTCTCCTGTGTCATATATCTTTTTGCCAGGTCGAGTAGCTCCTCTATCGACCCAGACCATTTCCACACCAAAGCATTAACACATTCTTTGTGCCTGAGCCCCAGGAACAACACATCGATCAATAACTCAATCGTAGGATTATCTATTTTTAGAAACTTCATGTTAAATCTAGTAAAAAAATCACAGAGGGACTCTCCCTTGCCTTGCTTAACGGTATGAAGGTGGGTATAGGGGAGCTTAGCCTTCCTTCTGCTGGTAAACTAGTGCAAGAATTTGTCGCACAGTTGATCATAGGAGTAAATCGATGATGGTTCAAGCTTCACAAATCAGTTTAGTGCAATGTCTTAGAAGGTGGTCACCAAAATCTTGGCCTGGATGTATTTATTATGTCCATGCAGCTGCATCATGTGCTCAAATTGCATGAAATGCTCATTAGGGTCGATTGAACCATCGTACCTCAATAGACTGGTAGGGACTTTGGCGTCCATGGTAATGAACTTGTTGATGATTTTTTGAACAAATGAGGACCCCCTCTTCTGACGAGACCTTTGAGGAGCCTCCAAGTTTGGTGCTCTATCGGTATTTCTCCTCAAAATCTCATCGAGGTGTATGTTCAACTACTGGACTTAATGGGATACTTCTGCCCACTTATCTCAATCCGACTGGGTTGCATTCCGATCAAGACCCAGTCTAAGATGCTCGACCCTATAGTGCTGCAGGGCTCGAATAGGCTGATGCGCAAAGTTTGTAGACTCTCCTCTCTCTTTGCGGTAATCACGCCTAGAGCATTTGACCTTATCGCGCTACATGGCTCGATTAGGTCTGACATGATCTATCGAGTCTACTACCTCCTCCCACACTTCTGGACGTCTCTTCTCTTCCTGCGGGTGTCTAAGACTGACTTCGCACTTGGCAGGGGGCTGCCTGGCTTCCTGGCAGGAGCGGCTATTCTCAGGGAACCTATTTTTCGACGGAGACGACTGCGGAGTTGCACTAGCGGTGAGAGCGGGCACTGTAGTGTACCTATTTAGAGCTACAAATAGCTGGACTGATATTTGAGCAAAAATATACTCACTTATCAGCTGCATCGATTGGGCATGGTGAGCGTCACTTTCTGCTCCTGAGAGGCGCTGGTACCCGGAGTGTTTATACCTTACTGAGGGTTAGGGAGAGGAAGAGAAGTGGACCTCTGGTTTTCCTCCCTTCCAGATACTACTCTGCATGTGTTTATCATTTTTCTCGCTGCAATCTCGATAGGTTCCCACAGATGGCGCCAAATGATGCTGCTGAAAGCTATGTATAGAGAAAAGAGGGTTGTGCTTTCTGTGAATCGACCAGGGAGGTCGAGCACTTAGGGTTGTATATATCTTAGGGCTTAAGATCTACAACCACAACACGTTAAACTAGCTGAGGTGCCCCCGACTAAGGTACTCCAATGCTCAAGTTAGTTCTGATTGAGATGTGAAGATCGAACAGAATACAGAGAGTGTAAGACTTATAGTGTATTGGGCATTACCTTGAGCGTAGTTGAGTCTAAAGTATTTATAACCTTCTCCAGGCATGATTTGACCCTGGTACCCTTATCAGGTGTACTAACTTTTATCTTTGCTAGGAGGTTAGCGGTCATTCCATGTCCAGATCCCGATATTGTTCCAGGTGGCTAAATCTTTTGTTTTCCTAAATGAATAGTATCTTTGGAGGTGCGTCTCTGCCAAAGGTGGTGATAGGGTTGGCAGAGTTGGTGGCAGTGGCTGTACCGACTGTCATGTGTCATTAATGCGGAGGCATGCAGCTTGTCTGACTAATAAATATGGCAGAGATCTGAGTCAATGTCGGATTGGGTCTTAGGTCGATAAATGTCGACCAGACCTGAATATTGGAACTTATGGAGTGGTTCTAAGGTCGATGCGGGTCGACCGCAGACCCTACCAAGTGAGGTCGATATTGGTCAACCAAACAGACTTGATGTTGGGCCTCCTGGACTGTCTTATTTGATGTTGGACATGTTGGGCCTAATAGGTTATCCCATATCATCAATATAAAAAAAATTAATTACACATAAAGACTAAAGTTTTTAAAATTTATAAACAATTTTACTAAAATTTTTTTTTTCAAAAACAATGCCCTAATAAATAATAACAAAGAATATAATTAAATTTTTAACTCCCATAATAATTCGTCATAATTCATCTTATAATATAAGATAAAAAAATAATTTTTGTATATACTATTTATACACAAAATGGAGGGAGAAGCAAAAATTTGGAGGGAATAAAAAAATAATAATAGAATTCACTTTTGGAGGGAAACATTTTTTTTTAAAAATATAATATCTAGACCAATTAATTCTTAAGAACAACTTGTTTAGGTCTATGAAAATTAGTAATCATTACATTTAATAATATGCTTTAAGTTAATACTTTTTTGACAATATATTAGACCACAAAAGTTATCTTCATTTTAGCAATTTATATAATAAAACATACACACAATTAACATATAGATATCTATAAGCTATAAAAAAATTTAACTGACCAATACAATGGCTAAAAAAAGAAATGCAACATTAATAGGCCTAACTTCAGGGACCATTTTCTTTTCATTAAGTATTGTGATAAACTAGATTAATTTCTTTCTTTTCTTTTGCTATTAAGGTATGCAACCTTTAATTATTTATTTTAAGAAGTTTTTAGAAATTTTTTAAAAGAATATTGTATTGAATTATAATAAAAAATTAAATCCTTAAGCACCAAAATTTATAAGTCCAAATTATATGTTATTTTACTATTTTAACTATAATAGGAAGTCATTTAATAATTTAAAAAATTATATGTCAATTCATCTTGTAATCTAAGATAAAAGAAATTAAGTTTGCCATAAATTTTTTATACAAAACAAAAAAATGGAAGAGCAAAAATTTAGAGAAATCTAAAAAATTAAGAGAATTCATTACTATTAGAGGGAATCAAATTTTTAGAAGAAATCAAGTTATGTCAAACTAATAATAAAACAATTCTTAACATTTTTTATGGGCCAAAGTTTGGAGGGAATACAAAGTTGGAGAGAAACAAAATTGCATTGCCATCCAAATTCATTAAATAAATTTATACATATGTATAAAATAAGAATATATGAAATAATGAGAAATGAGAAATAATGATAAATTTATATATGTATAAAATGAGAAATTTATGATAATTGTTTTTTAAAGTTTATTGAAATTTATATATGTATATATATACTATATATGTATATAAATATGAGAAATGAGTAATAATGATAAATTTATATATGTATAAAATGAGAAATATATGATGAATCTTCTTTAAATTTTATTAAAATTTATATATATGTATATATATACTATATATGTATATAAATATGAATAAAAAATTATATTATATATATCAATTTTAAATATTATTTAATTCAGAATAAATAAATAGAAAAAAATAGATAAAAATAAAAGCAATTTAAATTTTATTGATACATTAATAAAATAAATAAATACATAAAAAATAAAAACATATAAAAATAAAACTATATATGCACATATAGGTAAATTCATAATTTTCGTCTTGTAACTTTACCTCAAATAATTTTTGGTCCTATAAATTACATAATATCAATTCTAGTCCTATAAATATAAAAAAATTGTCACTTTTAATCTTCTTTTTGCTGGAGCCGATGAAAGTCATTGGAAAATGTGACGTGGCACATGGGGTGTGTGGACATTTCCTGGTTTTGCCTCATTAGCAAAAAATACGTGGTGACATGGAATTTGTGATAGTTGGTATATTACATCTAAAATTTTAAAAAATAGTAATTAATATAAATAAATAAAAAATACATATATATGATATATATTTATATATACATACACATATATATTTCTAAATATATATTCAAATATATGTATTTATGTATACAAACATATATATTATATGTATATATGCACCCCATCCCCCGTCAACTAGCACTAGCCGTGAGCTAAGCAGCTAGTGAGCTCGCCTGGATCTGGTCATGGCCGGCCTCCTGGCTCATGGCTGGCGGCCATGGTGGCCACCCATCGGGAGAGGGGGCGGCAACATTTTTTTCCTTTTTTTCTTAATTTTTAATTTTTAATTTTCATTTTAATTTATTTATATTTAAATTATTTAAATTATATTTTTTTAATTAGTAAATAATAATTATAAATTATATATAAATATTATTTATATAAATATATGTACTTATTTTCAAATTCAAAGTTGTGCCAACCAAGTGAGTTAAAAGAATATTATTAATAAGGTAGATTAAATTTTTTTATTTTTTAATTAGTAAATAATTATAAATTATATATAAATATATGCGTATTTATATGTATATTTTTTATGTTTTGAGGGAGATATTTTTTACTATAGACGTCAAATCAATACTTTTTTTGTTAAAGTTTTGGGTGAAAATGGAATTGAGTGATTATAATAAAATATATATAATGTATATATAATATTTATGTATATATTAAAAAATGGGGAAGTTTTGAGGATAATGAAAGATGATAGAGGGTATTTTGAAAAAAAAAAATTATGTTGTGGTGGAAAAATGATGATATATAATATAAATATATATGATATATATACAATATATGTATGTATATATTAAAAAATGGGATATTCTGAAAAAAATAATAATAATTGTGTTTTGGAGGGAAAATGATGATATGTAATATACAAATATATATATATATAAATAGATGTGTATATATGTGTGTGTATGTATAAATTCTATGATATTTGAAATTATAAAAAAAAAAAAACAAAAGACGTGTATTGCCAACTAAGCAAGAAAAAGATAAAAAATGCCTATTTCGCAGTCTAACATGGCAAAAATAATAAACTACCACACACCCAAACTGCCACGTCACATTTTCCAGCGACTTTCTCCGACTCCAGTGAAAAAAAGACTAAAGGTGGGAATTTTTTGATATTTATAGGACTAGAATTGATATTATGTAATTTATAGGACCACAAATTTTTTAGGTACAGTTACATAACGGAAATTACAATTTTGCCTATTTTCAAATTCAAAGTTGTGCCAACTAAGCAAGTTATTGTTAAAAGAATATTGTTAATATAGTAGATTAATTTTTTTTTATTTTTTAATTAGTAAACAATTATAGATCATATATAAAAATATGTGTATATATGTGTATGTTTGTTTATATTTTGAGAGAGATCTTTTTATTGTAAAAGTCAAATCAATACTTTTTTGTTAGATTTTTTTGGTGATAATAGAATTGAATGATTATAATAAAATTTATATGATGTATATATATAATATATATGTATGTATATATTAAAAAATGGGAAAGTTTTGGGGATA